>JAUTXW010002190.1:0-409768 GCA_030620095.1 Kuschelorhynchus macadamiae | reverse complement strand
GTTCATCAGTATTCATTATTGTGCTGTTGTGTATTTGTGGTTTGCGTTATTGGTTTACTGTACTTTATGTGAGTGAAAATAGACATGTTACAACATTCAAATATTACAGTTACACTGTTTTTAAGTACAGTGATCGACTAGAATAGGTAAAGAAGCTAATTGAAGGGATTCCGTTTGTTACAGTATTTCGCTAAACACGCGCACTCATTACTGGGAATGATTGAAATCGTCAGCCAAACGCTGACAAAGTTCAGTTACGTTGTGTGCCGTCAAACGTGAAATAACTAGGCAGTACGCATCTCATTGTTTAACGGAAGACATTGTTTGGACGCCGATATATATACAATATATATATATATATATATATATATATATATATATATATATATATATATAATATATATATATATAAAATATATATATATATATATATATATATATATATATATATATATATATATATATATATATAAATAGCGAGAGGTGGGTAGTTGTGACTAACTAGTTAGAACAAAACGTGCTAAATCTAGTGGGGCTGTAGTCAAAGAGAGGACCTTAGATAAAACACTTTGTTGCTTTGCCATTTCGGCAACTGTTTAAAGAGATTAAAAATTGTTATTATTTTGTATTAACATTTATTTTAAAGAAAAAGTTGTTGTGGACTTACTACTTGGTTTTACTATTGAAGAAACAACACTGAAAAATTCTCAATTGAAAGACCTATATACATATTATTTACACCTTTTTATCACTAGTTTTGACTTGGATGTTGTTATATTGACACATTTTAAAATTCTTTAAGATTTGGTTTATTCTGTCTGCACGTAATAAACCAAATCTTATTTTAAAATATAATATATATAAATATATATATATATATATAAATATATATATATATATATATATATATATATATATATATATATATATATATATATATATATATATATATATATATATATATATATATATATATATATATATATATATATATATATATATATATATATATATATATATATATATATATATATATATATATATATATATATATATATATATATATATATATATATATATATATATATATATATATATATATATATATATATATATATATATATATATATATATATATATATATATATATATATATATATATATATATATATATATATATATATATATATATATATATATATATATATATATATATATATATATATATATATATATATATATATATATATATATATATATATATATATATATATATATATATATATATATATATATATATATATATATATATATATATATATATATATATATATATATATATATATATATATATATATATATATATATATATATATATATATATATATATATATATATATATATATATATATATATATATATATATATATATATATATATATATATATATATATATATATATATAAATAAATTGATTATTATTATTCGAAAATAATACCAAACGTCTGTTATTGACAGGTATATGTCAATAATAATCAATTTAACTTATATATGTATTTTAAATAATTTATGCTAGTTGCTATGGTCCAGAAAGTTTAAAAAAAAAGTACCAATTTTAATTTTTTATCAGTACAGTCAACTAGTTGAAAGACGAATACAACTAGCGCCAAAATGAATACATAAACGAGTTGGTGACCCTGATATGGTTTTGTGTATTCATTTTGGCGCTAGTTGTACTCGTCTTTCTCTTTCAACTAGTTGACTGTACTGATAAAGACCTTAAGTCAGAAACACGTGTCTATAGTCAGCCAAATTCCATTGCTTTAGCGGTCGTCCCAAAAAAAGTCCATTTTCTATTATATACTAGTTCTAGCCGCGTTAATATTTTCTTACTTTATATATATATATATATATATATATATATATATATGTTTATGTATAACCAGCATGCATTTTATCAATGCTAATGTACGGCAGAAGTTATTTATTCATTAAACAAAATCAATTGCAGATATGAGATTAAGCTTTATTAAGCTATTGTCACTAATAAAATAACTGTATTGTTATTTCCGCAGTGTGTGTTTCGATAATATTGTTTTTACTCGATTTATTATTATTATGAAATAATGGACATGGAAATCTCTCTATACTAAATATATTTACAAAGCTGTTTACTTTAGATTCAATAAATAATAATTATCATTTTGCATCAATTATCCGCATTTTATGTTATTACCATGTATTTATTTTCATTTTTTCCCATTTTTGTATTAAATTAATATAAATGGTTAAATGATATTCTTAGACACCTCTCTATACAGAAAGGTCAAAAAAAAATTATAGATGAAAATCTATTGCTAATATTATTAAAATTAAAAGGTAAAAAAATACTAAATAGGATCCATTATAAAAGTGTATGTAACAAGCCGAATGAGATACAATGAGTTTGCATAGAAGTTAGGTAAAAAATATTGGGGGTTCTCAGAAAAAATATTTTAATATAATAGCTGCTCTTTCGGAAATTTCATCAAACGCAGTAGGTGAAATAGTTCTTATTTGCTAAACGTACCAAGTTTATGTAACAAGCCGAACGAAAATATTAAAAGTTCTCAGAAGAATTATTTTACTATAATAGCTGCCCTTTCGGAAATAACAGTGAACGCAGAAGGTGAAATTGTTCTTATTTATTAAACGTATTTTCTATATTCGATGCTTAAACTTCCAGTAATCACCTTATCCAGTAATGCATTTCAGAACATTAAAAACTTTTGGAAATAAAAGTTCCTACTTTAGTTCGGAATCCACTAATGCTCAATATACAGAGAAAACTGCTTTTGTTTCCTTAAGGGTTTTGTTAAGATTACACACTTCGGAAGTAACTGTCTTCCTACATTCGTATAATTTTCTACAAAACCTAAAGCTACTCATGCTTTATCATTAATCCACTACAGTTTTAACACAAACACTGGCTGTTCTTGAGTAAATATCTCGCACAGAATACGAAAGGCAAATAAACAGAATGTTGTCGTTCAAAAGTGTATTTGGCTGAATCTTTGCTGATAGTTTCACCTAGTTTTTATGTATGTGTAAGTTTTAGCTTAAATAATTTATGTTTTCTCCATATAGGGTGATAACCTAAGTCAAAATCAAATTAAAACAATTATAAATTAAAACTATTTTTTGGGTTTTTCCGCCTTAGAAAATTGGAAAAAAATAAAAAATAAAATATAATTACCCTATAAATTGAATAGATAATCTTAAATTCTGGGTCCACTATGAAGGTACCCGAGGAACGACACTGAAAAATGTTTGTTTTCTGGACGTTTCGAGAGAAAGTCTACCCCCGTCTTCAGCAAACCTACAAATAAAATACTAAAAGCAGAATATGTCTTATGTTTCGTATCAGAAATATAACCAGAATGGCTTATCTCTGACAAAATGTCAATGAATGTCAATTTAAAGGTGTTATTTTTAATTGTTAGAATAAATGCGAAATAGAGTATGTTCATTTTAATTTATTGTATTTTGAGGTGTCCTTTTTTACTTCAGTATTTAGCAAATTTAGCCAAGTGTTATTAAAACTAACGGAACAAGATGCTACACAATTATCTTTATTTAATAATATTAAGGCACTTTCTTTTATTTTACGTTTTTTGGAACATGGTTCTTTTGCTAAAATACTAGAAGCATTCCAATTAATTTTATGATTGTTATCTAGTGCATGTTGGCAAATGTTTGATTTTTGAAATTCCCTATTTTTTATGTATGTTTGGTGTTCTTTAATTCTTTTGGTTAATGGCCTAGAGGTTTCACCTATGTAAAATTTATTGCATTGACACGGAATTTTATAAATAACATTTTTTGTATTTTCTTGTTCATTGCTAGGTTTTGTTTTTGTAGGTTTACTTCTAAGTGTATTTTGTGTTTTAAAGATCGTTCTGATGTTAAAACGTTTACCTATTCGTTTTATTTTATCTGATAAATTAGGTATGTATGGTATAAAGAGGTTTGGTCTATTTTGGATTTTTTTGTCTTTTGGATTTTCAAATTCATAAAAACATTTTTCAACGAAATCATAAGGATAATTGTTTTGATTTAAAACATCTTTTATAAAATTTTTTTCTTTAATAAAATTTTGATCTTTGCAAATTGTTTTTGCTCTATCATATAGACTTTTTACAACTCCCTTTTTAACCATGATTGGATGATTTGAGTAAAAATTTAAGTATCTGTTTGTGTGTGTAGGTTTTCTGTATACTTTTGTTTCAAAACTGTGTATGTCTTTTTTGATAAGTATGTCTAAAAATGGAAGTTGTTGGTCTGTTTCCATTTCAATAGTACCTTCACAGTGGACCCAGAACTTAAGACTATCTATTCAATTTATAGGGTAATTATATTTTATTTTTTATTTTTTTCCAATTTTCTAAGGCGGAAAAATTCAAAAAATAGTTTTAAACCATGAATCCGCCACTACAATTTCGTAATTATTTAACAATTATAGAGTAATAAAAATTCGTGTACATTTTTACAAAACATAAAGCTACTAAGTGCTTTATGTTTAATCTAATACTGTTGTAAAAAAAAACAATGGCTACCTTCTAGTAAAATCTAGCACAGTGTACGAAAGACAAATAAACAAACCAGGATTTTCTTTCATAGGACTCGGCACGATTCTCATGGAAAATGGTGAGTACCCCACGCTGATTACTTTATATCCTGTTGTATTTGGGCAATTCAGCGAAAATATCTCTGATGATGACAAAAATACTGGTTTAAGTTCTTTCTTTGTTATATTTAAGGGTTGCGTTGATGTCAACATTTCTGATCCAGGGCATATTTTGGTTTTTTTGCAGCTTGAGGTTTTGAAAATTGTTTAATTGTCGATAAAAGCAAATCTTCAAAAGTAAAGTTATTAATTATTCCAGTTACATCTTTGCTGTTTCACCAATATCTGATGGACCTGGTATATTGGTTCAATTTCTGCTTTCCCAATTAGCTCTTCGGGTGGAATCACAAGAGCATTAATATTAGTTTTTTTAGTGTGTCTTTCCATTTTTGCATCAAATTTGGAGGGAAACTTTTTTCTGGTTTACGTTCTAATTAAACGGGTAAATATGCCTCTTTTTAAACACATTTGGAATAACCGTCGGTTAAAAGTTTTTCCAAATTTCAGATAAAAACTCAAAAAACATTTTTTTAGGTAATTTTTGGCCAGTATGCCTGTCATTTCACTCATCCCATTTACATTTAAAGGATTTAAACACTGCAAGGTCTAGAGGCTGCAGTAAATGAGTCTATATATATATATATATATATATATATATATATATATATATATATATAAATCTATATATATAATAAACTAATTGTCCTTGAACAAGCCTGTTTAACACCGCCTAGATCTTTTCTTCTCCTAGGATTTATACTCAAGCTGCTCTCGTTTAGGTTCCAGATTCTTTTGGGCTTATGAAGATGGAGTTCGCTCATTGTAGCTTTTAACTGCAAAATAATTGTATATGATGAACGGGTCTGAAGCTTTTCTTCTTGGATACTAGACATTTTGCGGAATTTTAAGATTTAAATTGTGACGTTTCTTAAAACCGAAAAACCAGTCTTCATCCAGAACTACGCATTTAAAGATGGTCTAACGGTCGTTATCCTGGCCAAACTTTCCCACAATTTCAAAAATCTCTTGCCTTGAGAAGACCTAACCCCACTTTTCTTCAGTTTTCAATCCATTGGCTTATCTCATTTCTTCAGCTAAAAGGTTGGTTATCGGTCGCCTTTTCTTATTTTTCTTGACTCCTAAATTTTATATACTACTCAATATAGTAACGCTCAAATAAGTAATATAAAATAAATGGAAGCAAACTTAATTGCTTAAATATTATGACAAATAATATATAGCACAAAGAATCAAGTTCGTGGTCTAGAGAGTGTGTGATATCAATGCCCTAAAAGTAGGGCGTGGTAAAAATAGGACAGCCTAAATCGAAAGAACCCTAGGTCTTTTCGACACATACTTGCTCCTAATATCTCAAATTAAGTTTCATTTATTTAATCGCAATAATAAAGATATTATATAAAAAATACTTTAATTAACTCATTTCCTAAAATAAATACAAAAAAAACCTAAAATAGATAAGTAAGGTATATAAAACACTGAAGATCCAATTACATAATGGGGAGCCATCCCCGCATACCAATTTTTGGTATGATATAAACCGGTCCGCACGCAAAGTGAGACCCTCGCTTTTTTACGCAACTTTAACTCCGCGTAACTTTGTTATTTTCAATTCAATTTTTTAGGAACTTTGTTTTTCGCTTATAGATAGTTTTCTCTAGTTTTACAATGATCGGCGTTTTAGTTTAGATATTCTATGTTTACGATATACCTGGTGACAAACTAAGTCATAATCAAATGTAAAAAAAATAGAGTTGCTAATATTCGTGTAATTTTGTACAAAACCTACTCGTGCTTTATCATTAATCCACTACTGTAACAAAAATATTGACTGCTCTCTAGTAAAAGTCTCGCACGGAATATGGAAGCCAAATGAACACAAGACTGAATGACCACAATTGCTCTTCAAGGAACACCGTACGATTCCTACAGAAAATGGATCTATGTATAATTTGCTGAATTTTTGGTGAATATAAACTTTTCCAATTCGTCTCACACCTGTTCAGTAGGATTCACATCGAGGCTTCTCGCTAGACATACGAAACTTTAAATTCGAGGAAATGGAATAAAATGTGTCTCAAAAACCTACTGAGTGCATACGACTCCATCTCTTCCATTTGGAGTTCTTAAACAAAATCTAGATTAATATGCGAGTATAACTATTCTTCAATTAATATGGGTGGCTCCTAATTCTCTTTTAGATATCTTGTGGGATGGAAATAATCTAAGTCCCTCTGCAGGTCTTATTGTTATTAATCTTATTTCCGCCAGCTTCCTAATCCCTGTTTTTGTAGGTCGTTCAACACCACGCACTTAGTAACTGATTAGAACTCTCAGCGGTTTGTCAAAGATGTATGACACCGATTAATCGATATTAGATAATGATTTAGGTCCACGAAGAACCATGGCGTTTATTACACCACCCAATATCTTTAGAAATATTTATAATCAACAGCAAAAGTTATGGTACGAGCGGGGATCGAACCTGCACCTCGCGATCACTCTCACCAATTGCGGTATCGTACCACTGATAAACAATTTGCTAGAACTTGTACATATTCAAACCAAACCACCAGTATCATATCCAATGTTGATCCTGCCAAATATTCTAACCTTATGGCGCGGCATTCCTGACTGTACGTCAAATCTGACATCGCTATTAGGTACCGTCCATATTAGTAAATATATCATTTTTACGTTATGCCCGTATAAGCCAAATTTTGAATAGAAGTATTTTATCAGTTTATTTTTAAACTGTGCAATATATTTTTGAAATATTTATAAACAACAGCAAAAGTTATGGTACGAGCGGGGATCGAACTCGCACCTCTGGATCACTAGTCCATCGCTCTAACCAATTGCGCTATCGTAAGCTATGATAAGCAATTCGCTACAACTTGTACATATTCAAACCCACCAGTATCATAACCATAAGGTTAGAATATTTGGCAGTCGTAACAATAGTTATGATAACGGTGGGTTGGAATATGTACAAGTTCTAACGAATTGCTTATCAGTGATACGATAGCGCAATTGGTTAGAGCGATATACTAGTGATCAAGAGATGCGGATTCGATCCCCGCTCGTACCATAACTTTTGCTGTTGAATATAAATATTTCTAAAAATATATTTCATAATTTAAAAATAAACTGATAAAATACTTCTAACCAATATCTTGCTATTTGCCTTCTAGCTGTTGTGTAAGCAACATCGACCCTTGCAGCTGTATATTTTTTGTGAAGCCTTCTTCAGCTAGGGCTATGAGCCTAACGATCTTTTCTTCAGAAATTTGCATTTTGTGCAAAACGAAAGATATTTAGTTGACAAATTTTTAATTATGACATATTACACATATCAAAGAAAGTGTCGTAGTCAGGACGGTGTATACAAATTAATATGTTCAGGTGAAATAGAGTTAAATGATATGTTTTCGAAAAAGCTCTACATCAACCCTATGATCTCAGAGATCAAAGAGAAAGGTTATTCCAAAAACCAAACGGTAAGAAAGGATTTATAAATCCTCGCATCTTATAAAAATATTGCTACGGTGCCAGTTCAATTCAGAAAAAAAAATTTAACTTTACGTAAAAACGTGTCTGTACGTTTATATCTCTACAAAACCTATCTATTAATTAATTTGATGAGTGTTTTACCAGAATGTTACGAAATAAATGTAGGAGTAGGTGTGTAAAAATTTCAGATCCGTTTGAAAAATATCCAATTTTGAAGCAGGAATAATTATTTTTGTTGTTGTGTTTGTCTTCCAGTGTATATGCCTTGTTATGTGTCATAAAACTTGTTAATGTCAACATAGGGTGCAGGATTGAAAGCTGGAGCTGCAACCTAAATATAGTTGTTTCTTAAATCTTATATTAGCTATTTTTTTTATTTCTCTTGAATGACCCAACTACGCTATTTGACAAGTGTATTATATACAGGATGGGCCTATTTTTCGGATTTTTTCTTCCCCGGAGCTTTAACCTGCTAGCTGGGGGGAGAACCACCCCTGACATTTGAATAGGGGAGAGGGGTTGTGCTATACCTCTTTTTAAAGGTTTCATAGATATAATTTCGCCTTATTATTTTCGACCGCAACGAAATGACAGCTTGTTAAAATTTGTTAGAGATTTGAAGGTCTGGATACAATTAATTAATACAATTAATATTCGAGGGGGAATAAGTTGTCTGCTTTTTCTATCCCCGTAACTTCAACTCCCTAACGGGGGGAAGGACAACACCGTGATTTTGAATAGGGGTGAGTCAGTGGCGGCTCGCGGGTGAAAAAGTAAGTGAAGTGCAAATGAAGCAAGAAAATATCGCAATAATTTTTTTCCAGAATTGTTTTATGTGTACTATATTTTTTACTAAATCAATTCTCCTATCCTTCATAGCAGCAAGACAATGGACAAATACAGCCTGCGGCGCTTTTTCTTTTTTTTTGAAGGCCAAGTAGATGGCCAGTCATCACACTTGCGCCATCGTAACATTGCCCTATCAATTTATGTTCATAGTCAAATTAGTCCAAAATTTGATCCAATCGAGAATATAAATTCTTCGACGTTCTATCGGAGCTGACATTATAAAATTCTAAGAATCTCTCGACTACTGAACCTTCTGAATTAACGTATCTTAAAATTATGGAGCACTGGGAGGTTTGCGAAATTTCAGTGGTGTCATCCACATGAACAGAAAAAAACTGTGTGTTCATTATTTCATTTTTTACATAATCATTTAAATAATCAGAAATGCATTCAATTATTTTGTTTTGAATAGTTTTCGAGTCACCAGTAAAAACATTTTTAATTTTTTTGTGATAATCTTTTAGTTCTTGGGAACTTCTCGATATTAATAAATCAGCTTTTTAAAATTCCCCCTATTTATTGACTCGCTTCTCTCATCATGGCCGCGAAAGACTAACTCTTGTTTTGTAAGGTACAAAACTGCGTCAATTACCAAGCACATAAATAGTCTATTTAATCGAACGTTTTCGTTAAAATTTATTTCATATAGTTTAGAATTTTTTTAAAGTGTCAACTATAGTGCTTTGATTTTTTACAAATGTTTTTAGCATTAATTTGCATTTTAAATGCTCCGCCGAGTCTTCATGTTTATGTAAAGACCCTCATATATTTAACATACCTGCAATCCTTATTTCACACTGAATATTTATTGGAAACTAGTAAACAAGGCCAGCAAAACAATTTTTGTAATATTTGACTACTATATAACCATTTGTACTCCGAAAACCATGATGACAATTAAAACTCTGATCTTGTTCCTTTCATCGATTAAATGGAGTTTCAAACAAAATGCAAACCACATACGTGATCGGATTCATCAATAATGTAAATTAATAAAGTTGTAACAAAACCATAAATAAATATAACATAATACAGTCAAGCAAACTGCAAAGTAACTAACCGGTTGCAGCGAAATCCGCGAAAATAAAAGTAAACAAAAACCCCAAACTGAACGACACGTGGGTGTAGTGTACTGCATTAGCAATTCACCGAGGGCGTTGTATGGCGCTGGTTAACATTATTCTTCTATGTGTTCGACGTCATCGCGGATGCGTTGTCATGGCAACGTAGTAGGAAAATCGTAAACTAAACTTAGCACCTCCAGCAAAGTCGAAGTGGTTTGCGCCACTGTTATAGTTATTATAATAAAGTTCGATTGAAAGTTTTAAAAAGACATGCCGCCAACGGTCAAGTAAAATATTTATTTCAGATGTATAGTTTATTTTTTTCCAATTAGGTGGATAAATAAATGTAATAACTTAAATTTTCAGAGATATATAATAAATATAGTTAGATGTTTGCTTTTTTATTTTTCGTGGTGAGGTAGCACTTCACCTACTTCACTTGAATTGGCGCCACTGGGATGAGGGGTGTTGCAATACCTAACTGAATACTATCTGACCCTAAAATTTTGCGTCAAAATTTTCATCGATAACGAACTGAAAGCTAAAATGAAAGAGGCAATGTAAAAATAATGTCTGCTTAATAACCAACAAGGAGTACGTACTTTTGTGATCAGTGTATTAAATGCTCGAAATGACCACCATTCACCTCCATGCAGTAAAATAAGTTGTGTTCAAAATGTTCCCGTACATTACACAACAATTCAGGTGTAATTTGACGGCATTCATTAATTAAATGGTTTTGCAAACCATCCAGTGATTTGGGCTTGGTAGATTTCAGATGACCTCATAGAAAAAAGTCCATTCGATTCAGATCAGGTGTCTTGGGTGGCCACTCAATATGAAAGACTGGAACTTATGTTGTTTAAGGATTCTCCTAATTATTGTGATACACCAGATTCATCGGGCAATTTCCTATTTATTTCTGACTGAACTAGTAGCGTCAAATTTGGCCACCAGTTGAAAAATGTAAACAGCGGATACATTTTTTTCAGGATGTCGTTCGTTAAATAAAGCCGCTTTTACTTACGCAGAGTTGTTATTTTTAAAAACAAGTTTGTAATGTCCACCCTTTCCTCCACGGAATACGCCATTTTAATTCTACTAAAAATTATCAGTCGATTTGAGACGGTTGTAACGTTCTTAAAAATGCACGAAGAACTGAGGTAAATCGAACACATGGTGCATCGACAAACTTTTTTTGCCGAAAAATTAACAAATAAATAAATACTTCTCAAACTCCAGTTGATAAAAACAAAAAGGTAAATTCCACATTACCTCTTTCACTATTACAGCTTTCATTTCGTTATCGATGAAAATTTTGACACGAAATTTTAGGGCCAGATAATTAATGTTCGATGAGACCTTCAAAATCAGGTATCGCAGCACCCCTATTCAAAATCAAGGGGTTGTGCTTCCCCCCGTTACGGGGTTAAAGCTACGGGGATATAAAAACCTCAAAAATGGTTCCCCCTCAAATCAAAAATCGACGAATCCGAGCGTTTTTTCAGATTTTTATTTTAAAGCCGAAAAGTCGAATGTAAAATTTTCGTTGGCCAACACTGTATATTTGCAAGTTCCCGGTTTTTGCAATATTATTCATAATATGTGAGCTTATCTACAAGGACTTCCACAAAGTTTTTTATTTTATTCAAATAGAATACGTAATTTATTAAAGGAGTTTTTAAAGAAAGGACCTGTAAAAGTAAACCATAAAATCCAGCAAAAGGAAACTTGCATCGCAGAAAATGTTGTTAGTCTAAATACACCACACCCGAATTCTATGTGGCTTTTTATTAACCCCGGCTTGTTATTTTCGTTTCATGACTTTGAATAAATAAAGCCCGATGTAAATGTAGATCTGCGAATCCTGAAATAGTCATTCAAATATGGTGTGTATACGTAAGGAAGTGTTAGCTAAGAGCTTTCCTACTTTGACTAGGAAATAGAAACTATTTCAGAGAATAATATATATCATTCGGGACTTTCCTGTACTAAAGCACAGAAAATGCGTAGTGCTTCAGTTTAGGGAACTCGGTATTTAAATCAAATTAATATGTAATGATGAAACAAAGCAGAATTATACCGAAGTGATAGTAAACGTGAATACCTATTGTGGTGTATTAAATGTACTTAAACCAGAAAGGGAAATTAGTAATAAATTGCAAAATTCGAATCAACGAAATCACGAAAAGTCGAAAGATAAAATTCAGACCTTTTTACTAATTCCGCATTTTTTTGTCAAGATTTCCAGCAGCTTTCTCTCTAAATTATCGGTTTAGGTCTTAAGGATTAATGTGATTATAACAGAAGATTGTTCGCGATGTAGTCCAAGAAAAAGACACCTTTTTTAGAGCGGCCGTTGGGAATATTCGGAAGCAGGCCTTTTTTTTTAATTGTATTTAATTAAGAGTACTTTTGAGCTAGTTTAAAACTAAAGTTTACATTGCTAAACCCAGGTCAAAAA
The DNA here is from genome assembly GCA_030620095.1 of Kuschelorhynchus macadamiae. NCBI lineage: Eukaryota > Metazoa > Arthropoda > Insecta > Coleoptera > Curculionidae > Kuschelorhynchus > Kuschelorhynchus macadamiae. The sequence goes on along the minus strand of JAUTXW010002190.1, from coordinate 397,194 downwards.
ATTGCAAATAAGAAGCAGGTAAAAAAAATCGCAAATAAGAAGCAAAAGTTAGTTTTTTTTACCAATATATGTCCAAATATTGTAGATAAAGGAAAGTAGGTCTACCTAATGAAACAAAAATCTGGTATTTTAGTGATTTTTCCTTGCAATCTGCAACAATATAAAAGAACTAGTCTCTAAAGTGGAAATGAAACAAAAAAAAATTGTAGAGATTTTGGTTTTCTTTGATTTTTGTAAATACAAAAAATTTAATTTCCCAAATACGAAAATACACTTATAACTATAGCTATACAAATACTTATAATTCCTTCTTGAATTTTATTTTATATACTAATACATTATCAAAGCCACTTCGTTAAACAATACAATAAGTTATTGTCCACTAAGTTAAAAAAAAAATGAACCATTTGAATAAGTGAGATAAAAGTATAGTTCATTTTCAATAAAATATTTATAAATTAAACAAAAATCATTTGTTACCTTTTATTCATATATCCCAATATACAGCCTGTAAAAAGTAAACTGTATTTTTTCTACGACTGAATTTAGGGCGCCACACATAAATTCACTGCGTAACCATTTCCAACATGAAGATGTAACTTTTTATGACATAAAATATTTTATATATAATTTCTAGTGATTCTGCGAGACGAGACGAGACTAAGGGTTCATCTTGTCTTATCTTAAGTATATTAGCCTAAGCGGTTTAAGGTAAAATTAATATGTTCAATGAAGATAAAGTTTTAGCTATAAACACTCATAGTTTACCAGTGAACGGCGCGCGTTTACGATCTGACTGTAGACTTTCTGTTATTATTAAAAAAATTGCTAATTTACAAAATTTCAGCTTTGATATTTATTTTTGCTTGCACATTATTGTTTGCTATACTATGAACTGCACTTTTATGCTAAATAATAAATATTTCAATATAAAAACATCGCAAATATTTCAATATAAAATAATTTATCTATTTTTGTGCCGATACCTTCAATGGCGTGACAATTACAATAGAGCAATAAATGGCCCTTTTGCAGCGAAGACCATTATTAGTTGGTTTTTCTTACATTTTATTAGGTTTTTGTATATACTTGAAAGTTGTGACAAGATTACTTAGTCAGTTGAATATAGATTTTTGTTTTGAAAAGTTCCTCGATTAAAATATGATCGTCTCCTTTCCCAACGTTGTTTGAAAAATAGAGCAAAAATTATAATTTATTTTTCCTACAACCGTCATATAAAGTATACAAGATTTCATTCATTTTCGTGCGTAAAATACCCTTTATAAAAAATGTGAGAAAACTATAACCATTAAATCAGGAAATTTTATAAGCGGGTCACAATGAATTAAAAATACAATTTAGTTCATTGGCGGGTCATTATTTTACGGTTTTACGCTATTGAAATGTAGGCTTTGGATTTGTAGCTGGAGGTGTTTACGTTTTATTTCAGCGAGTAAAATAGTTCAATCATATAAGTCTAAAAACCAATATCCCCTATATACTAAATAATACATTTTAACACATAAAATGTTAATAAAGTGCGAAACACGAAAGAAAACCGGGCGGCCCTTAAAATAAAGGTTGATAGTCTTAAGCAAGCGGAAAAGTAAAATTTCTGTACGCAAATAAATTTTATGTTATTTTATTTGCTGTAATAGTTTGCCGCTTCACCTATAAAGTGCGCCAGTTAAGCGGTATGGAAAATTAATCGATTTAGGCGAGTAGTTCGTTGTAGTCCCTCTAGCTCCATGTTAGTTCATTTCAAGATTCTGAAACTGTAGGTCATCACGGGCACAGCATAGCTGTTAATTACTGCGATGAGATTTCCAGTGTTCAGTTCTGTCTTCAGAAGAGATTATTATTATTAATATTATTAAAATGTATTTAAAGACGCAAAACCAACAACAATGCAACATCTTAGTAAAACAAATCCAAGAAATTTGTTGATGCAGTAATATCTTTTGACAGAAATGGAAAGACGTATGTATGTAAAGGTCTCTTTTACTAAAAATCCAGACCCCTTCATTCTCGTCCCGTCTCGTCCGTGTCGAGATTTAATGCTGTCGAGATGAGAAGAAACAGAGGTACAAATTTTGTCTCGTCTCGCGGCATCGCTAATATTTTTGGCACATCGGCTATACTTGAAATATTGCAGCAATGGTTTTAATAACACAAGTGTAATTAGCAAAACTTTTTAAAAACCCTAACTCTGAATAAGGGGTTGTTGGAAGTAATTTAAGTAGTAAATAAAGTTTACGAATTATTACTGAAATTTGTGAAAATAGTATAAAGCTCATACTTTATATTGCAATAATATTATCACGTTGATGTTTTTTTGGTATTTAAACTGAGATTAGAAATACTATCACCAATATATTAGTATATTAAACACAATTATAAAACAGTTCGTAAAATAGTTTTTGTTCCCTTAATTTTTTCAAAGATCATAATTACCTAACTTAAATTGGGTTAGATCATATCAGTGAAATCAGCTGTTCTCACTGTATAACTAATTAACTCATTAATCTTTGTGAAAAGTAAATTGTGTGGTACATTTTTGGTAAAAGCCTGTCGTTGTTTATCCACCGCAAAATGTTGCCAGTAATTAATTATGCGTTATGGACATTTAATTTTACGTTGATTAACGTCCAGCGAATAAATAATCTGTAATTATTCCCTCATTGAATAGATTAGCAAGGCCATAAAGTGTAAAATGTAAAATTGTAATATGGTTTTTGACGTAGAACTCACTGACCGTTTATCATATTCCCTTACTAAAATGTATACCAATAATGCAAATAAACAAATCCCTAAATAATTTTCATCTAGTCTTTTGATCGAATTATCTTTCTTCTCCAAAAAAAAAAAACAATTCCTTAAGCTACCGCGTTTTTATAAAGTGGCAATACCAAAAGAAAGCAATTGTTATAATATTGTTATGCATCTATCTATGCATGAAGTTGTACACGAAGCTGTACGAGATAGTAAAAAATATTAAATACAAAAGATTTTCGGATTCATTTAAGCTTTTACAATATTATATTTTTATATATAAAGGGTGTTTGGTTTTTCGTGGTGAAGTGTCAACTTCCTTATTTTCAATGAAACACTTTTTTAATATCGTATTTTATATATACCTATACCTAAGTTTAACCATTTTTGAAATATTTTCAATTTGTCAAAAATTAGGTTTGCAGGTCTAAGTACAACTATCAATTTCTCCAATTGAAAGCTTTTATTATTTAATTGGGATTGGTTCCCTTGTGAAAAAGGACCTATTTTAGTGGTTGGTCTTAAAATTTTTATAATAAATAAATACAGGGTGACCAAAAACATTAAAAATGTAATTGAAAAAATCGTTAAAAGTCCTTTTTTGTTAAATGGAAACCCTCTATTTTAGTAATATTATCTTATTTAGGATTAAAAATGAGGGTAACGTTGTATAACATTGTCTATTCCAAAAATTTGTAGTTTTCGAAATATTGGCAAACATTTTTCTAATATAAAAATGCCATACCTACGGCTCTTAAGATTTGTTAATTAGTTGGCCATGAAGGCGAGGCGCTGCAAAAAAAAAACAGTTGAACACTACAGAAATGTCTCAATTTGGCTTGGAGGTTGGAAATCAATGTTTGACAGTTTTTTTGAAGCTTAACCTAGTCACTCTTTATTGTTATTGTCATTTGGCTTTTTATTTTATTAATATGCTAAAGTTATATAATGTATACTCCAGAAGGAACCGATATGCAAATACCGATACCCAGAAAAAGAAATTTCGATAGTGTGTACCAGTGTTTTCGATGAAATCAAAGTTTGTTGCAAAAACATAGGGACCGTCATCTTTTGAACAATAAATATCAACTTGATACATTACTGCATTTTGAGGAATCTCCTGAAGCTTCCACCAGAGGCAGCTCCGGACTTGGATTTTAAAAGAACAACTATCCAAACTTGTTTAACATTAAATAGATAGAAGCCTTATTAATATTTACCAGTTCAAAGTTTAAAAGAAGGTGAATAATGTTAGAGTTTTGTAATATTTTAATGGATAGACATTTTTCTGCAAATATTTTTCGTAATATTGTTTGGACGGATGAATCTATATTTAACACTGTAACTAATGTGTATAACAGAAAAAACTTGCACTACTAGAGCAATAAAAATAAAAAGAAAATAATAGAGGTGAAAACACAAGGAAGAAAATTTAAGAATTCTAGGGTCACTATTATACGACGAAAATTTGAATTCTGCAAGATATTTTAAATTACTAAGCAAATATATCTAGCAGCTTATTGAAAACCAAATGCCACAATTAGGATTGCGACATTTAATATGGCAAAAGGATGGTGCTTTTTACCATAGGTGTCAAGAAATATTTAAGATTATTTATTATGGGGTACCCTAAAAGAAATTGTAATTATAAGCAAAAGCCAACAACGTTGAATTAATTGCGTCACAGAATCCAAGTAGGTGTTAATTTCCTTAATGAAGGTTAGCTTGTGCAGACTGCAATTTCAAATTTAGAAACAGTTTACACAACGCGTATTGCCCAAAATGGTGGACATTTACAAAAGGTACTGCAATAGTTCTTATTGTTAATTGTTGTCTTGTCTTAGTAAGCATTAGTTACAATTATTTAATAATAAAACATTGTTCTCGTTATCATTATACGCGTTTCCATAAAAAAATGAAAAACCAAATCCTAAACAATAATAAGTAAAAAAGAGGTAGTGTCTTAAGGGTGCCAAAATTTTTTAAATATTCCATTATTCATTTAACACTGAATGAACCCAGCATGATAATTATCAATAATAACTATGTAAATTGTCAAAAGGCAAGAAATACTCAGGTGTCATTTCTGTAGTGCACGATTGTATTTTTTTTTTCGCCACGTCTCACCTTCATGTCCAACTATTAACAATACTTAAAAGCCGTAGGTATGGCATTTATCCAATAGAAAAATGTTAAATTGCAAATATCTCGAAAATTACAAATTTCTGGAATCGACAATCTTATACAAAGTTACCATATTTTTAATGTTAAATAAGATATAATTAATAAAATAGGGGAAATACTTTTAACGATTTTTTCAGTTATATTTTAATGATAGTTTTTGGTCACACAAACGAAACACAAACCACTAAAGTAGGTTCTCTTCTACAACGAAACCAACCCCAATTAAAAAATAAAGGCTGTCAATAGGAGAAATTGATAGTAATATTTAGACCTCCAAACGTCATTTTTGACGTAAAATTGAAAATATATCAAAAACGGTTAGACTTAGGTATAGAATATTACAAATGAAATATATCTAGGATTTTTCTAGGAATTCAAAAATGCTACAAAATACAGGGTGTTTTATTAAAAATAAGGATTTTGATACTTGGTCCCAAAGCCAAACACCCTGTATATATATAAAAATTTGGTATTTTAAAAGTTTAAATAAATCCAAAAAACTTTTGTATTTGCTATCTCTTACAAGTTCTGAGATAAGGTATCATCCCATAATAAACGGACCACCCGGTACATATTATAGATGTTAGTTAGTTTCTTTAAGTTGAGAAGATTTTTAGGATTTTAATGGGAGAGAGAAAATATGTTCCGAACTTATTCACAAGAAGAAACTGAAAATTCTTACGCTATAAAAGTTTTTGGTACACTTAAGGGAAACGAATGGCGCATTGGAAATAAAACCGGGCCAAGAAAAAAAAACACCTCTGAGTTATTACAATCTCAAAACAGGATAATAATTGTAGGTTTACGACTAGAAAAAGTAATAAAGTTTTTCATAAATAAGTAGAAAAACGAGAGGAATAGGAAAAACTTTCATAAGACGATTGTGAAATCAGACCTTTTTCGGTAAATATTTAAAAAAGTATACTGCCAAAAACTCAATATCGAGTATAAGTAATTGAAAGAGGTTAAATCTGCTTCAAAGATTTCGTCTTCGCCAGGAAATAGGGAATATTTGATTTAATAGCAAAACCTTATTTACGACAGACTAAAAAATTTCAAAATAATAGAGTGTATTGGACTTTACAACTCTATGAGTATCAGTTACTGGAAAAATAATAGTATATAAAGAAACTAACTCAGAGGTTTACTGCTTAGGATTATACTTTTCACCAAGACAATGTGCTAGCGCATCTTCGACTAATACGGCTAATATATATAATAATAATAATAATAAAAATAATAATAATAATAATAATAATAATAAAAATAATAATAATAATAATAATAAAATAATAATAATAATAATAATAATAAATCGTTTTAGGAAATACACAATATTCATATCAACCCCGCTTTAATTCTTAAGAAATAAAAGGCCTCAATTTCAGATATCTGCCATGACAGATTCTGGTTTTTAACAAAGAAGTCAATATCTTCAAAATAATTGTTCTGATATTACTTATCCTCATAACAAACCACCAAAAAATCCCGATTTTAGTCTTATGTATTACATGGGATTTAGAGGTATATATTTTTTGATTTTGATACTAGTCAATAGTTAAAGAATTCCTACAAGACAGCGTTACCATATCAATAGATGTGAAAGTTTAAAACCTATAGTAAGCAATAAAGGGGGAATTATTTAAGTTTTATTTATGGGGATACGCAAAAAATGAGGTCTATATATTAATATATTTGTATTGTTTACAAATTACATAAGTTATTGTTGATATGCTACTTACAAATAGATAATGGTCAAGTATTAAAAGAAATTGAAAAAGAATCAAATTAAAGTTAAATATTCTATTCACTTTTGAACACCTCACAAACATGAAAACAATAAAACTAAATAATTAATTAATAATTGTGTACTATGACCGATTTAAGATATATTGAAATCCAAGTAGTACAACATAAATGCACATTATCATTTCATCATGGTATCTTAAAAAATAATTGTCTCATCAACAACAAATATTTTAATTGCACATAATAAATATATTGGCGATTTTTGGAGAAGTTAATAAACATATAATTACTGTAAATAGCTTCATCAACTTTTTTAAATATAGATAGGCGATCTGTGGTTTTAATATCCGTAGGAGGCATGTTATAAATCGTGCTGCCAGCATAAACTTGGGCTTTTTAAAACGAATGTAATTTGTGGTTACGTATTATTGTTGACATGCGGCATTCTTTTATTTCATTATGGCCGCCAATGTTGTCTCTAGCTCTAGATCTGATTTTATAATTATAATAAAATGAAGTTAAGAGCTTTTAAAAAAGGTAAATATGTACACTGGTGGTTATAATTAACGCACAACAGTTTTTTTACTCTAAAATATACTCTGGCACAAAATGAACAAAGTTATTGATATGCTGCTTTCGAGAGCGTTTAGATCATTCTTTCCAGGGTTAATCAGTAAAATCTGGTTTTGACAGCAAGTTATTCATTAATACGGGATGTTATATAAAAGCACGCAATTTTGTAAAACTTATTTTTCTTCGTAAATCCGCGAAAACAAAATTAAAATTATTTTTATTTATATTGAGGTAATGCAAGAGTATAAAAAAAATGTTGACAGGAGTATAAAAAAAAATTTTAATTTACAGGGGTTTTATAACGTAGTTTGATTTTTCCTTACTTTAATGATAAAACAGGGTGGCTATTTACTCATTTTATTAAACTAACGAAATTTCCTTTGATATCCATTAAGCACTTTGCTGCACTTGCTTGCTTTAACACAAAAAACTTATATATATAAAAATGAGCATATGCTTACTGTAAAAAATACCTATTTGTGAGTTTAAATCTTTTGAAAAGATATATTTGATGATGTTCTGTGAAAATACCCATTCATTTTGTTAAATTTAACTACTGAAAAAAAATCCTGAAACGGTTTTTCATTTTTCTGTTTGATTGATAATTTTGGAAAAGGAGTTTTGTAAAAAAACAGAAATAATCATACATTATGCATTATAATACACTACACAATATTTCTAAGAAATACGGCACCATACTACCCAAACTTCTGAAAATTTAATAAAACAATTAAACGCAATGTTTCTTAATAAGTGTCAGAGAAAATTTCAGTTAATTAGCAAAATGATGTAAATTACAAGTTTTTACTTCCATCGTAAAAGGGAAGTATTGTAATTTCGAAAAAATCACTCTCTGAGATTTTTTCAGATATTCGCCTTGCAGGGTCCCTAGATGCCGAAAAACATGTTTTCTCAATTCCGTCGGTCAGTTTATCTGTGTGTCAGTTCGCGGCATAGCTAAAAAACTACTTACCCGATTGAATTCAAATATTGGTCAAAAATTGAGGGTCATATGGGGATGACCTGATAACATTTTGGTAAAAATCCAATACGGCGAAACAAAATAGCGGCCTAGTGAAAGGTTAAAAACATTATTAAAAAACTACTTACCCAATATGTCTCAAATTTTGTACAAATGTCAAAGTATATATTGGAATCAATTGGTAAAATTCTGGTTCGATTCCAAAATCGCGGCTTAATAAAATATTTAAAAATTCAGCCTGAAAAAACTACTTAATGGATTGATTTCAAATTGTGTGACATAACTTATTGTGGTATAGAGGTTAATTAGTAAAATTGTGGTACTAATTCAAGATGGTCGAACAAAATGGCGGTCAAATAAAATGTTTGTAGTCAAGTTTACAAATCTTCACGTTTTAGCATCCTATGTCAAAAAAATGTGCTTGCTAACTTTTAAGACTACGACCGATTAATTCTACAGACATAGTTAAAGAATTCCTACAAGACAGCGTTATCATATCAATAGATGTGAAAGATTAAAACCTATAGTAAGCAATAAAGGGGGAATTATTTAAGATTCCCTATATATTAATATATTTGTATTGTTTACAAATTACATAAGTTATTGTTGATATGCTACTTACAAATAGATAATGGTCAAGTATTAAAAGAAATTGAAAAAGAATCAAATTAAAGTTAAATATTATATTCACTTTTGAACACCTCACAAACATGAAAACAATAAAACTAAATAATTAATTAATAATTGTGTAGATGCCTAAAAGAAAAGTTACTATGACCGATTTAAGATATATTGAAATCCAAGAAGTACAACATAAATGCACATTATCATTTCATCATGGTATCTTAAAAAATAATTGTCTCATCAACAACAAATATTTTAATTGCACATAATAAATATATTGGCGATTTTTGGAGAAGTTAATAAACATATAATTACTGTAAATAGCTTCATCAACTTTTTTAAATATAGATAGGCGATCTGTGGTTTTAATATCCGTAGGAGGCATGTTATAAATCGTACTGCCAGCATAAACTTGGGCTTTTTAAAACGAATGTAATTTGTGGTTACGTATTAAAATGTTGTCTCTAGCTCTAGATCTGATTTTATAATTATAATAAAATGAAGTTAAGAGCTTTTAAAAAAGGTAAATATGTACACTGGTGGTTATAATTAACGCACAACAGTTTTTTTACTCTAAAATATGCTCTGGCACAAAATGAACCAAGTTATTGATATGCTGCTTTCGAGAACGTTTAGATCATTCTTTCCAGGGTTAATCAGTAAAATCTGGTTTTGACAGCAAGTTATTCATTTATACGGGATGTTATATAAAAGCACGCAATTTTGTAAAACTTAGTTTTCTTCGTAAATCCGCGAAAACAAAATTAAAATTATTTTTATTTATATTGAGGTAATGCAAGAGTATAAAAAAAATGTTGCCAGGAGTATAAAAAAAAATTTAATTTACAGGGGTTTTATAACGTATTTTGATTTTTCCTTACTTTAATGATAAAACAGGGTGGCTATTTACTCATTTTATTAAACTAACGAAATTTCCTTTGATATCCATTAAGCACTTTGCTGCACTTGCTTGCTTTAACACAAAAAACTTATACATGGTCTTAAATGAGCATATGCTTACTGTAAAAAATACCTATTTGTGAGTTTAAATCTTTTGAAAAGATATATTTAAAGATGTCCTGTGAAAATACCCATTCATTTTGTTAAATTTAACTACTGAAAAAAAATCCTGAAACGGTTTTTCATTTTTCTGTTTGATTGATAATTTTGGAAAAGGAGTTTTGTAAAAAACCAGAAATAATCATACATTATGCATTAATAATACACTACACAATATTTCTAAGAAATACGGCACCATACTGCCCAAACTTCTGAAAATTTAATAAAACAATTAAACGCAATGTTTCTTAATAAGTGTCAGAGAAAATTTCAGTTAATTAGCAAAATGATGTAAATTACAAGTTTTTACTTCCATCGTAAAAGGGAAGTATTGTAATGGCGAAAAAATCATTCTCTGAGATTTTTTCAGATATTCGCCTTGCAGGATCCCTAGATGCCGAAAAACATGTTTTCTCAATTCCATCGGTCAGTTTGTCTGTGTGTCAGTTCGCGGCATAGCTAAAAAACTACTTACCCGATTGAATTCAAATATTGGTCAAAAATTGAGGGTCATATGGGGATGACCTGATAACATTTTGGTAAAAATCCAATACGGCGAAACAAAATAGCGGCCTAGTGAAAGGTTAAAAACATTATTAAAAAACTACTTACCCAATGTGTCTCAAATTTTGTACAAATGTCAAAGTATTACGTTGGAATCAATTGGTAAAATTCTGGTTCGATTCCAAAATCGCGGCTTAATAAAATATTTAAAAATTCAGCCTGAAAAAACTACTTATTGGATTGATTTCAAATTGTGTGACATAACTTATTGTGGTATAGAGGTTAATTAGTAAAATTGTGGTACTAATTCAAGATGGTCGAACAAAATGGCGGTCAAATAAAATGTTTGTAGTCGTGAAGAGAATCACCTCTCAGGTTTTACAAATCTTCACGTTTTAGCATCCTTAGATGTCAAAAAAATGTGTTTTATCAATTCCGTCAATTTGTCTGTCGGTTTGTCTGTCTGTCCGTTCGTGACATAGCTTAAAAACTACTTACACGATTGACTTCAAATTTTGATAAAAAATTAAGGGTCATATGAGGATGATCTGGTAATATTTTGGTAAAAATACAGTATGGTGAAAAACAAATGGCGCCATAGTAAAATGTTGAAAAAATTATTATTAAAATCTGCTTATCCAGTTTATCTCAAGTTTTGCATACACATGGAGTATTATGTCCACTGGTTTGGTGCGAATCCAAAAATTTAGTCTGAAATTTGGTTTTAAATTATATGCCATAATTAATTGTGGTACAGGAATCAACTAGTAAAACTGTTGCTCTTAGGTTTTATATATCTTCACGTTTTAGCGTTCCTAGATGCCAAGAAATATGTTTTATCAATTTCGTCGGTTCGCCTGTCAGTCTGTCTGTCTTTTTGTCAGTTCTCGTCATAGCTTGAAAACTACTTACTAGACGGACTCCAAATTTTAGTCAAAAATTAAGGGTCATATATGTATGAGCCTGTAATATTTTGGTAAAAAACCAATATGGCGGAACAATGTTAAAAAGATTATTAATAAAAAACTAATTATCCAATTTACCTCAAGTTTTGCACAAAAATCAAGTGTTACATAGGAATGAACTGGTAACGTTTTGATATGAATCCAAGATAGCAAAACAAATTAGCGGCCTAATGAACTAAACTGGTAAAGTTGTGGTACGCATTTAACATGGCAAAACAAATAAAATTTTTAAAAAATCTTATTCAAATGACTTTAAATTTTACAGAAAAATTAAATGTGAAAAGGGGATCAACTGCTACGAATTCAACATGACGTAAGAAAATAACGGGATGTGTTCCAAAAATCAAGAGTGTCATAGGTACAAAGAAACTGGTAATAAAATATAAGGAATCCAATACGATAGAACAAAATAGCGCCCAACAAAAATGTTGGAGAGAACAGTATATGTAACGTAACACATATATACTGAACTAAATTGGCTCGCACTTCATTATTCCTAACAAATGGGAAAAAATCATAACGAGAGAAGTTCCGGGTAAAGGAAATTTACCTATTTTTTTATTAATAAAGTAGGGGAAAAAACGCGGAAATTGGTTTTTTTATTTATCCCTTCATTACCCCGATCTAGGTAAATAAAAATAATATAAATTATACTTCCGGATTTTCGAAGAAAAATAAATTCTACGAAAATTGCATACATTTATATAACCCTCTGTATAAATAAACTGCTTGCTAACTTTTAAGACTACGACCGATTAATTCTACAGACAGTTTGCTAAAAGGACTTGAAAACAGCACTTATTTAAAAATATTCCACAGTTTATTTTGTGGATTTTTTTATGCCTGCAGTTTATACTCATCAAAACCCAAATATTTTTGGTAAATTTTGTGAAAGTCACTTTATGCTTAAAGATCATCAAAGGTTATTAAATTAAATAAATTGACTACAATATATTTTTGCTGAAAAATCGGCAATTATAAAAATAACGTTTACATAACTTATTTTATTTATTATTATGTTTTACATATTATAGAATTTTAATTAAACAAAGTATTGACATATCAAGGTGAAGGATTTTAAAATACATGTAATACTTATTATAATGATTTATAGTAAACAATGCGAGGAAAACAAAAGATGCACAAGTTGTTATAAAATAAATAGGCAACAAACAGATCCAACAAAACCAATATTTCGAAGAATATGTTAAGGTGACTTCAACTTGTTGCTTTAGATCTTTCAGGACTTTCGCAAAGTTCTGTCGCAAAAGTTTAGAAGCGAAATTTATTTTCTAGGTGAGCAAATCTTTTAGGTGACGTTTCCTGTTTCGGTCGTTTTCAGGGATTTTCAATGAATAGGAGTCATACGACACACGGAAAGGATGACAGGTACATGTATACTAAACATTTTTGCCAGTGAATGAATAAAATAGAAAATTGTTTGCGTCAAATATTTCTTTAAACATAATGTTGGGGCTTTTGTTTGTGAATAATTTTTTTTTTAATTTTTATAGGAACTCGTGATAATTTTTTTCCTGTTAAGTGTTTTTGTTAATGTTATCGCTAATAGATATACCAAGTCCTGTACACGTTGATCAGTAAGTTAGCCTAATATAAAGGAAACAATAAAGGATTGGTTAATTATCTGAAAAAGTTTATTATACATGGGCAGAATGCTAGATTTAGAATCAAACCAACAAACAAAAGTATGCCTTATTGCCGCAGGAAAATTGTACAATTTTATAGACAAACCGAAATTTACCTTAAAAGAAAAAAACAAAACAATGAAAAAACGAAATATTAATAAAAAAAATCATATCATTGCCGTAAAGCGGTTAATAAATCCAGGTGATCTTAACAATAAGGAAATAAACAATGAATAATTTCGATAATATTGAAATTAAAATTACGCAACCTTAAACTCTATTTTGTTATCGTTCTACAAGCAAAATAAGTGAAGTTAAACACAAAGTGTACTGTACTAATATAGTAATTAAAGTGTATTAAAAAAAGAAAATGTATAACTTTAATCTAATAAGTAAAAAAACATAATTAATTTTAACGGACTAGGAGATAGTTCATTCCCCTATAAAATGATTTTCAAATTCTATGCTAGCAGCTGGAATATGACACCCAAAAAGATTTAAGTAAACAAATAAATAAAAAACATTTTAATGAGACTTATTCATTTTAAAAAACATTAACGCAGTGAAAAGGTCTTTCAATGAGGTACGCTTTGGGTTTTTTTGTAAAGTTTTATGGCGTTGTAGATTATTCATTTTTTCATTAATTCTGTGAAAGGAATAAGAAGGTATACGTCATGCCTAAAGTTTCTGGTAGGATATACGTGTTGTGGCCTTTCCTGGAAAGTGTTTATATGTTTTCTCATCAATCAGACGGTAAATAATGGAGGAAGTGTTAATATTTCATGTTTTTTGAAATAGTATTGGCAGAGCGCTCTATTATTTAGACCAAACAAATAGGAAATTGCTCTCTTTTGAAGCCTAAAAATACTAAGAAATTGTTCGGTGGTACAGCAGCCCCAAAAGGGAATGCCATAGCGGAGGTGGGATTCGAATAGAGAGAAATAAGCAAGTCTGGCAAAAAACAGGTGGTAGAAAGTTTTTTAGTTAAGGTGTCAATATGCTTAAACCATTTTAGGCTATTTTTTATATTCAAATTTAACCGATTCAACGTATTTAAGATTGCTGTTAAGTAGCTGAAGTGGTTGTAAGTCCCCTTATAAGATAAGGTCATGGTTTTATCCACATTGAAACAAAGCAGATTGGAATCGGACCCAGCACATTAGAATGTAAAGACGTTGTATCAAAATTAATGTTTAACAAAAAAAGATAAGGTACCAAGATCGAACCTTGAGGGACTCCACTTGTAATTAATTTACAATTAGAATCAGAAGCATTGGCCCTTTCAAATTGTTGCCTACTCCCGAGACAAGATTTAAACCAATTTAAAGAAATACCACGAATTCCATAAAAATTTAGCTTGCTTATCAAAATTTCATGACTAACACAAACTAAATACACGTCGCTAAGCAAGATGGCGTCACTGGTGCACTTGTTGGATATAAATCCGAACTGATCCTGAGATATTATCTGATGTTTAATTGATATAATATTTGTTGATGACTCCATCAATATATTGATTTCATCTTCCAATTTTCTCCTTGTATATACGTTGAGCGTACCACCCAGTAAAATAAATTATAAACTTGTAACAATATGTCGTTCTCCTCAGTTTCACCAGGCAAATTTCTACCATCTGAATCGTTTTTATCAACAGTCATGGTCGCTTTTATCATCTGAATTACAATACACGCAATCCCAATCGTAAGCTCGAGACCAAGTTTTACTTCCCGCCAGATAGGCTATTGCTGGCGTTGTTCGACATCTCTATTTCTCATCGTCATGTCATTATTATATGTCACTCTCCGTTTGAAAGTTTTCGACGGTTTTTTTAAATACATATAATTTATCTCAGTGAAGAGGAGAAAAGCCCAAAACAAAATTAGGTTAATACATTTTTGATTTCCAAAATTACATTTTAAAAAATAGGGCTGAATATCCACTATTAGGAGAAGCCTGAAGACCATTTAAACATGTCTTAAGGTGTTATATTTCAGATAATCATTTAATTATGCTGAGTTTTTGAAAAGACACCTTCTCTGATTTGACCTTGAATTTATCTAAATAGTTATCTATTTTATTCTATAGTGTTGAATATTTCTACTGTTAATTTGACCTTGAATTTATCTAATAGTTATGTATTTTATTCTATAGTGTTGAATATTTCTACTGTTAAATGTATTGTAATATCATCACATATACTTCGTAAACGTTTCTCTAACAGCAGGAATAAAATAAATATGCTAATTGATGTGTTTTTTGTTTAATCCTAAATACCATTTTCATAATATCTCAAAACCAAATAGGTTATCTGTTATTCTGTACATAGGTATGTATTATTTAATAAGCACAAGCGGATCTTCAAAATATTACAAACTTTCACAAAACTGCTAAATATCTATTATATATACTATTTAAACTAATCTTGATTAAATTTTTTTATTGCGTATTTAATATGTAATTATGTCTTTGTTCTCATTTCCTATTTGGGTACTCAAAGGACCTTAAAATAAACTCCTCGATCCATTGATGTCATCTTGACATTTTATCTCTCGATATCTTGATCAAATAAACATGGGCGCATGTTGATCCCCTGGCTACCTTTGAAGATGCATGTTTGCAAAAATTAAGGGGTCACAATAACTGAATTTATTTTGTTTGGGATTTAAAAATGTTTGCCTTGTTGATACAGTTTCATAAAATATATGTTAATACTCAATTTTGGTCGTCTTATAATATATAGAGTGCTTATGAAAAAGATATTTATTAATAAACATTAGAGCACAACTCTGTTTTGTTTTTGATTGCAAGTTGTAATATATTGTATTCTCATTAATTCTAATGTAATACTTCATTGAAAATCTATTAATTGAACTAACTTTCATATTTTGCTTAACTTATTTCTCAGAAGTTTAGATAAATAACTTTATATAATTTAATTTGAAAGTAAATATATTACTGAACTAAGTCATGTCACTCCAAACCGCAAACTCAAAAAAAATATTTTACTGAAAAATCGTTAAAACTAGATAGTTGAAACTTTAATAATTTTAGTTAAAGTAAAAACAGCTTTTTTTAAAAGTAAGCTCTTGTTATAAGAACTACTAATAATCACCTGAATTTTTAGCTACAGGTACAAAAATGCTTCTCAACATTAAAATTAAAGTTACTAAATAACCAACCATAGGCTACACGAAAACTAATATCTAAACATTTGAAACTTAGATTTCGTAGTACATTCTTCTTCTGGAGGAACGAATAATAAAAAAGAATATAAAATTTGCATACAAAGTCAAGACAGTTGTGGATGGATTTATTTTGATAGATTTATAGGTCATCTTTCTAGAAAAAAATAATTTAACCCAATAGAATCTTTATACGAGAAGTGTTTTATTTCCGCAGCTGATACAAAACGAATTTTAGTTTAGTTGGTATTTCTGTAATACAATTAGAGTAACGTCATTAATCTAAGTTTTTGCTTAAACTCTTTAGAGTTAGAGTAACTGACTCCATTTTACGAGAAAGTTACGTATAAATTAATATGGAAAGAATCAAGAAACATTGTTTTCTTTATTAGAAAATCGTTTGACTATTGAGTAGATTTAACAGATATATTGGTAATAATAAAAACTTATATAGTAGCAACCATCAATGATGTTTCATATTAAATTGGATGAAATCGAGCAGATAAGTTGATTTGTTTTTAAACTCCATAGGAAATTTTAATTTAATCCAATATTTTAGCACAAATATTAAAAAAATATTAGACATGAATAGCACACATGTTCCATAAAATGCATCGTTAACGACCTGCAAACATGGTTTAGCTCTTTTCAGTTAAAACGTCCTGTGGGAAACCATTTTTAAATTGGGTAGAAGTTTCCCTTTTGTGCTTGAATAATTGTTTCAACGGACACAGCTTGCAGCAAAATATGTCAGTGAGTTAATTACATTTAATTTTCCCTTGGAGTTTGATGCCAGTTAAATAACAAAATTCGTGTATTATTTGCGACAATATTTTTTTTAGTTAAGTATTATTAAAAACGTTTATAAATTATGGCAACCTTGTGACATGAGTTCAAAACAGGGATAGTTGTTTTATATCGCTGGTAAACAATTATATACAGTTTTATATAAGTGATAGAAAATCTATGAATATGGAAATAACTTAATTGTAAGACGTTCAATGACTATTATTGATCACTGTACTCTGTTTCGACTAGTGACCAAGCGTCAACTAAAAGTTAAATTTAAGAATGCCTTTTTAGATAATAGTTATGTGCAATTATGCGTAAGGCCAGCCATAGACGTAGCGGTATACTTGTGAGGTACAACTGCACAAGTACATCGTTATCGATATAACTGAATTATCTTCCAATACCCATATCGTTTAAGCAAATAATTAAATGCTTGAAGCCCGATTCCTTCAGCCTAGTTGGTTTCTTTTTTCACAAAGATCTTTGCTGGCATAATCACTTCAATGGCCAGAGCAGCCGCGAAAAAATTGGGTTTCCTTTTCTAAGGTCGAAAATACTTCTTTTCTGCTAACTTGTATACCGTTTACATTTCGCAAATCAGACCCAGCCTTGAGTATTACTCGCATATATGGGGAGCCTCTCCTTTAATCCTTAACATTTTTGACTTTGTCCAAGGAAGAACTATTCGTCTGATTGATGATCCAAATATCATAAGGAAGCTTACATCTACCACGGATTCTGTTCTGACAAACTATCATTCATTATGCCTTCCTTAACCATTCTAGCCAGGAAGACCCGAGCATCAAACCACATGCATCCCCTCACCGTCCACCTCCAAAGACTCAGCAAAGGAAAAGAAGTAAACTCTTCTCCTAACCTACAAGACTTTAAAACTCGCATCAATAAACTTTGCCTGTCTTTACTTAAAGCAAACACCTTAACCAGTTTGCATAAAAACTACAAACGATTCATCAAAATACAAGAGTTCTAACTACACCATACCACAACTTGTTACGTTCTGGACCCTCGTTTCGCTATCCAAGTTAGTATCATCAGCAGATGATATAAACTAAAGTAACTTATCCTAACCGAGACTATTTATAGGTAAATGTGGTCACACTTGGTTGCATCCGACTGCACCGTTGTCAAGTAAGCAATAGAGTGGACTTTAGGGAATAAAATTTAACTATTTCTATACTCTCAAATGCATCCAATAATCTGTTAGATAGATTTTTAATTAACTTAAGATTATTTATTCCTATTTGATGATTGTTTTCTAAAACATGTTGGGCAACGCTTGACTTTTCTGTTCTTCTGTATCTTAAATGTGCCATGTGTTCTTTAAAACGAATGCTTATAGAGCGTTTAGTTTGCCTAACATATTTTAGATCGCAGTCATTACAGCCAATTTCATAGATGCCATTCCTCTCTTTTAAGTCGACTTTATTTTTAGGGTTTTCAAGGAGATTTTTCACTCTAAAACCTACGTTTTTAAATACTTTTTCTAGACTTCGCGTATATCCGGGATAATATGGGATTACTTATTGGGAGCCTCAGGTGCATGAAGAGTAGTGGCATCTTTTAACATTTTCTTATGCTTATGTCTATTTACTAATTTATGTACAAAATTATCATTACATCCATTACTTTTAGCTATATTTTTAATCCGATTCATTTCATTGTTAAAAAGTTCTTTATTTAATGAAACATTTTGAGTAACCTGTGAGTTAAGAAATGAGATGCTGCCATTTTGTGTTGACGGCAATGAAATGAGTCGGTATCAGTATTAGTAAATTTCCTATAAATATCAAATTCTAATTTATTGTTATTTCTAATAACTAACGTATCGGGAAATTGTTCCTAAATTCGCCCATTGTTCTCCTTTTCGTACGTAAAATTAATGGCAGGATATTTATTGTTTAATGTTTCT
This sequence comes from Kuschelorhynchus macadamiae, assembly GCA_030620095.1. Taxonomy (NCBI): domain Eukaryota; kingdom Metazoa; phylum Arthropoda; class Insecta; order Coleoptera; family Curculionidae; genus Kuschelorhynchus; species Kuschelorhynchus macadamiae. The sequence continues at coordinate 378,232 of JAUTXW010002190.1, read as the reverse complement.
AAGAAAGTATCCCAATTTTCTGTTTTAGTATCAAAAGTAGCAAATATATCGTCTACGATCTGTACCACACCCTTGGGAAATACTTGAGTTCTTTTGTGAATTAGGTTTCTCATCTATCCATAAACAAATTTGCAAGGAACGAAGCAATTGCCCATCGCAGTTCCCTCAAGTTGTTTATAATATTTATTGTTGAACTGAAAAAAATTTTGATTCATAATTTTGTGAGAAACAAATATTCATCAATAATTTCTTTCTTCAAATTATTGAATTAGTAGTTAGTAGTTCCTTTAGATACTCTAAAGCTAGTGGTAAAGATCAATCAAAAGATATTAAAATTTCACCTTCTTTTAAGCGAACATTCCTAATTTTATCTACGAATTCTAACGAGTTAGTAACCTCAAAGTTATCGTACGATATATTTAATTCCACCACAGGTTCCAGCGTTATAGAGCTGTTAAATTGTTTGTCTTGGTAGTTCTTATTTTAAGTGGAATTTGAGTTTTAAGCATGGGTACTGATAGACCTCTGGCTTTCTCCGGTGATAGCCAATATATTTATGGAAAGTTACGAAACCAATACACCAAATATAAAATCTACACTTTGGCTTCAATATATCAAGGATACTTTTATTTTATAGAATAAAGTGGACGACCAACTTCGCCGACTTTTATTTTTGATCTATGCTTTTAGGATGATTTTATATTGTTCCTCAATAGAAAGATGCATCATTAGAACGGTAGCTGAAAGCAATCCAAAAATTGCAAAGGAAATTAAAAACAATGAATAATATTAAGAAAATTAGGGCGTATTTCAGCAAGATAGAGCTCCTCCGCATTATAACTTGCGTATGACATGGGTTCTGGACGTTGTAAAAAAGAAAAAGGCATCTTAAAACTATATTCTACTCAGCCACAACAACATTAAAGTGTTACAACTACGATTTTTAAATGAGTGTCACAACAAACAACAAAATCTTAATTATTTCATGGGAGCTAGTGGTGGTCAATTTCAATATTTAATAAATTAATGTCTACGACGAGTTTAACATTTAATTTATTATAGCCTCTCACTAAATTATTAACCAAATTTAATAAACTTGATGTCATTAAGAGGACAATTTAATAATTTAAAATGAAGTACTAATCGACCCTTTTTTCCATATCGAATTGTATAGGTCAACTATGTTCCCGCTTGGGTGTTGATGGAGCAGGGTGGAAAATACGTGGTAATTATTTTCCCTAAAAATTAAAATGGTTATAGATTGTGCACGATAGTATGATTGAAATTTGTGGTTTTGAAATGATGACTTTTTAACAAGGAAATAAATTTGAAAAAATAAGTTAAATTCACAAAATGGTCAGCTATGATTTGAATGGAACTCGATCCTAAATGTATGAGGGATGCTGAATATGAGAGCGGATTCTATTTTTTTAGTCAATTTTTCTTACGAATATTTTTACTGAAGCCAACTGTGTGCGATGAGCCCATCGGCAGTCCATCGCGTCATCCTAGGCATAAAAGTCATAGTCGATTTGGAAGTAAGAACTACTGTAACAAATCCAAAACTCCTCTAGTGACAGTCATTCTGTTTTATCTAAGATTAATACAAATTTGATAATCTATAGCAAGTATTTGAAATATTCGCTTGTTGGTAAGTTTCTGGAACTGGTTGTTGATTTGACCGGCAACGTGTTGTTTTTGTGTATCTTTGGTAGATGAGGAGGCTTGCTTAATATAGGGTAAGGTGCACTTTAACTCTTAGTGGAGTAAATCTACAGGATTTGTTTCTGAAAATGTCATTTTTCTACAAAAACAGAAATGAAATGTCTTCCGGTCGTTGTGCAATGCAATGTAAAAATTCAGGATTTCCCTTTATTGGTAATCTCATCAACGTGTTTACTCAAAAAATCTCAAGTTCCTATCTGTCCGTTATATATTCCTTATATTTTCCAATTGACAGACTTTTCTTTATACTGACGCAGTGAGATCGCTGGCATTTAGTCTATAGTTATTTTTCGATTCTGACGACACCGACGCAACGCGCGACTTCTGATTCATCACATGCAATACGATGATAGCATTTGCCTTATCTGTGGGTAAAAATTTAACAGATATGTTGTATTCAAATGGACTTGGTTGGGCGTTATAACTATTTTCAGTTCGATTCTAACTTTGTCAGATGAAAACAAACTGAAATCACGTTGTTATGTCTTGCTGCACATACGAACAATATGGTATTCTTTGCACATAAGCTTAGTTATTTAAAGTTTTAGATTAGAACAGAATGGCCGATTTGTAAGCTTTGATGTTAAAAGTCTCTAGGTTAGGGGATTCTTGACAATCATTAACACAAAGCTAAGAGAAAACGGCAGCGTATCACGCCTCCACTAAACGGAGTTATGAAGCTTTTAAAGTATTGTGTTGGTAGTTCTTAATTTTAATGGAATTTAATTTATATATATAGTTATAGTTAATATTCACTAATTATGGAGTATTTAATAATTCGAGTCAACTTCAATCGCTCGTAATTTTCAATATTATATACCGCTTTTCCCAATTTTTTTAGCTGATTTATTCTAAAATTAAAGTCTTTTTTGTACAGGGTGTGACATAAAGCTTAAATACATGTAAATTTCATAGATTTTAAGGTAGCTGCGTAGAAAACGCCTATTAAAGAAAACTTAACCTTTATACTGCCTGAGTTAGGAGCTTATCTATAGTAAGTATTGCCACTGGTACTTTGCCATGCAGTTCCAGGTACATATGAAATTATACAAGTTTAGTAGAAAGTGCAGAAATTGTCAATTTTCTCTAAAACCGCTTAAGTTATTGTAACAATTTTTGCAGTTGTTAACTTATTGCAAAAAAATAGGGAGGAATACTCGAAGGAATATAATGCACACCAAACTTAAAAAATGCATGGGCGACGTTGCCACAATTCTAGATTTTTCTGTAGACGCGAAAACTTCTGCTGTTCGTCTCGGCATACTATCCAACTAGGACAATAAAGTCCCGAAAATTCCACATTAATAAAAAGAGTACACAGAAATTTTTAATTTTTGTAATTTCAAAAATACAAGGTTTTTGAGAATACCCTTTTTTTCTAAACAAAAAAAGTGCAAAACTGCTATGCTTCTGTATACAGAAAAGCTGGGATAATAAAGTCCCGAAATTTTAAATTTTTTAATTTAGGAAATACCCTGTAACTTTTTTTCTAAACAAAAAAATAAAAAACACCAATACGGCCCAAAATATCGAATAAAGCTTCTAAATGTGATTACTATGAAATTTCTAGAAGAACTATTGCAAGAGGGGCAGAGAGTTAAAATTTTTCATTTCTACATTATATTTTTTCGCACCCTGTACAACACAAAGAAAAATTATTTTTATCAAAGACCTCTTCAGGTTATTGATTAAACAAATAATGGACTTTTAGAATCTTTTTAATTTTTAAAAATCGGCTGAGGCATTTCCGAGATACATTCTTCTACAACTTTGCTGAGTCGACTAATTTTTTGCGCAGTTTATATAATTTCCTTCAGACTTCTAGCTATCTGCTTGCAGCAATCTTAAACTATGTGAATAAACAAGAGTGAGTGCAAAAAATATTGGAAGGATCGGCTTACAATTAAGAATATTACGAATATTTGAAATGGGCTAATATTTTTTAACATTCTATAATTTACGAACGTAGAAAAATTGACAGTAGTGGTCCTTTGTTTACAAAATATCGGTTCTTCATATAGCATGAAATATCCTAAGTTTTAGAATTCTGCGATTTTAATTAAACAGATACAAAAGGCGTGCTCGTTTTAAATAATAATGAAAAATGTAGAAAGTCGCTGACACATTTTTTGAACTTAGCATGCATATTATCCCTCTATAGTAAAACTTGTGACAATAATTTAAGCCAATTTAGAGAAAATTAATGTCTGGAACTGTATGACGAAGTGCTTATGTCTATAATTACTACATGTAAGACCTTTAACTGAGGTATCTTCTATAAAGATAAAGTTTTCTTTAGCTAACATTTGGAGCCAAATTAAAATTTATAACATGTCTTGTACCGTGTATAATGTTACCTGCTTTAACTTTTTTGTTTTTGATATTAGAAAAAAAATGTCGAATACCAAAGTTTTAGGACTCATTCCAAACTATTTGCAGCACAGATTTTCTTATATACAGGGTGCCGCATAAAAACGTGACAAGTCACGGTTATATTTTTTTAAATGAAACACCCTATATATTATCACATTTTTGGATTCTAAGGAAATTGTTTATTCACATAGTTTAAGATCGTTGCTAGCAAATACCTAGAATGCTGAAGGAAATTATATAAACTGCTCAAAAAATCGACACAGCAAATTTTTTTGTCATTTTTAGGAGAATGTATCTCAGAAATGCCTCAGCCGATTTTTAAAAAATAAAAAAATTCTTAAAGGCCATTATTTGTTTAATTAATAAGCGGAAGAGGTCTTTGATAAAAATATTTTCTTTGTGTTGTACAGGGTGGGAAAAATATAATGTAAAAATGAAATATTTTTTATAAATAATATTTTAAACCTATCTTTAACTGTCTACCAGATATTGACAATTTAAAATTTACAATATTGATGCATTTTGGCAATTTGACAGGCTGTAAGAACTAAAACGTTTGAGATCAAAAAAACCGATTCGCACATTCTTATCTTAGTTTTTCATCTTAAGTTATCTATTGACAGGAACTTTGGATTTAATCCGAAGTTAAAAACTGTCGGTTACATTTAAACAAATAAAATAAAATAAAACTTTTATTAGATATCAATAAAGAACTATATCTATAGAGCAAAAATATAGATATTCTAAAGATAGAGGTATTCGACCGGATCTCCATTCAACTTAATGTACTTTACTTAAGTTTCTTCCTAATTTTTTCTAAGAGTTTCTTATCGACTCAAAATAATTAGTATTTATTTAATTTCTTATGAGTAGCTTAAGATGTTCGAGATTCTCTATAATATTCGCATTAACCCTTATCTTTCAGTGTACCCTACAAGAAAGCGTCAGGTGTCAGGTGGGGGCTGATATTTCTTCCAATCCAGTTTCCAAACATTTTAACGAGATGGTTATTTACGGAAACGATATTTCCCGGTAACGGAAACGGCTCACACTAATAAATAAAGTTAGCGCGAATAATATAGAGAATATCGAACACTTGAAGCTACTCATAACAAATGAAATAAATGTAATAAATACTAATTATTCTAGTCGATAAAAAACGCTTTGAAAAAATTACTAAGAACCTTAGTAAAGTGCATTGAACTGAATGGAGGTACGTTCAAACAGATCTATATTTAAAATATTTATATTGCTGCCATGTAGACATATACATTTACTGATATCTAACAAAAGTTATATTTTATTTGTTTAAATGTAACAGACACTTTTTAATCTTGGATTAAATTCAAGGTTACTGTCAATCGATAGCTTATGAAAAACTAATATAGGAATGTGCAAACCGCCATTCTTGATCTCAACGGTTTAGATCTTACAGCCTGTGAAACAAACAAACAAAAGTATGCTTTATTGTCGCAGGAAAATTGTTACAATTTTATGGACAAAGCGAAATTTACCTTAAAACAAAAAAAAACAAAACCAATGAAAAAAACGAACTATTAATCGAAAAAAATCAAATTTTTCGATAGGTCAATGCAAATACATAAATTGTAATTATAACATTCGTTATATTCGTAACATTGCCGTAAAGCGGTTAATGAATCCAGGTGACCTAACAAAAGGAAATAAACAGTATATGCGAGGTGAATAATTTCTATGACGTTGAAATTAGAAATTACGCGACCTTAAACTCTATTTTGTTATCGTTATACAAGCAAAATAAGTGAAGTTAAACAAAAAGTGTACTGAACTAATTTAAGTGTATCAGAAAAAAAAAGAAAATGTATCGCTTTAATCTAATATGTAACAAAAATAATTAATGTTAACGGACTATCAGACAGTTCATTCCTTATAAAATATGTTCAAATGCCTTGCAGCAACATGATTTAAGTAAACAAGCAAATAAAAACATTTTAGTGAGATATATACATTATAAAAATCAATAACGCAGTAAAAAGGTCTTTCAATGAGGTACGCTTTGGTTTTTTTTTTCGGAAAAGTGCAAATATAGGGATTGTTTTTAAATGTTTTGGATGATGATTGTAAAGTTTTATGGCGTTGTAAATAATTGATTTTTTTATTAATACTGTGGAAGGAATGGGAAGGTATATGTCACGCCTAGAGTTTCTGGTAGTATATACATGTTGTGGTTTTCTTATCAAACAGACGGTTTCTAACATAAATAATGCAGGAAGTGTTAATATTTCAGTATTTGAAATTCGTTCTATTATTTAGACCAAACAAATAGTGGATTGCTCTCTTTTGAAGCCTAAAAATACTAAGAAATTGCTCGGTGGTACAGCAGCCCCAAAAAGGAAGGCCATAGCGCAGATGGGATTCGAATAGAGAGAAATAAGTAACTCTGGCAGAAGACACGTCCAGTTCTTTTGAAACTGATCGAATGGCAAAGCAGGCGGTAGAAAGTTTTTCAGTTAAGGTATCAATATGCTTAAACCATTTTAGGTTGTTATTTATATTTAAACCCAGGAATTTAACCGACTCAACGTATTTAAGATTGCTGTTAGTAGCTGAAGTGGTTGTAAAGTTCCCTTATAAGATAAAGCGACCGTTTTATCCACATTGAAGCAAAGCAGATTGGAATCCGACCAAGCCTTAATCATAACAAGATAGTTGGAACTATTAGAATGTAAAAACGATGTATCAAAATCACTCCATGTTATGCTTGTGTCGTCAGCAAAGACAGAAATTTTTCCATTAATTTTTAGGTTGGTGATATCATTAATTTATAACAAAAAAAGAATAGGTCCCAAGACCGAACCTTAAGGAACTCCACTTGTAATCAATTTACAATCAGAATCAGAACCATTTGCCCTTATAGATTGTTGCCTATTCCCGAGATATGATTTAAACCAATTTAAAGAAATACTACGGATTCCATAAAAATTCAGCTTGCTTATCAAAATTTCATGACTAACACAGTCAAAGGCTTTTGCATAGTCACAAAAAACTGAGAGTTTTTAGACTGTTAGACGTTTTTGATAGTATATTTTTTCGCTGACTTGATGAATTTAATATAGATCCTCCTATAACTAGAGATATAGTCGAGAATAAGAATGGAGTCGGTAAATTTTTTTATATATAGGAGGGAACGTATATTTTTAGCCGAAATGCGTAGTCCATTTGTGGTCCACAGTTTATGACGCTTAGGTTTGATAATCTTAAGCCGGAGGCCCTATTAAAAGCACTTAAAATTTTATTTAAGAAAGCTCTAAAATTTGAGTTAACATTTTCAAATTCGACCGAGAAAATTCTGCCCCTATGGGGAGATCTCTGTAAGGGCCTAAGAGGAATACTAAATTTGGAAAATATTGCTTCGTGATCGGAAAGGCCTGTGTTACAAACCTGAGATTGAACCTCTGATGGCGCAAAATCAGACGTAACGTAATCAATGATAGAAGAAGAGTATTTTGAAATTCTAGTTGGAGACGATATATGCATTGCAAGACCGAATGAGTCGAATATAGAAATTAAATATTTCTGGGTGGCACAAACAGTAGCATAGTCAATATTAAGGACCCCGCATAGAATTTTGCTGCCAGTAGACTATCTAACAAATTTAACAGGTAATTAAAGAAAGATTGTACATCAGAATTTGGTGATCTATAAATACAGATTACATAGAGGTCAAAGTTTTGATTATATATTATAGAAAATTCAAAAAAGTTCCGCTAACAAATAGTCATATTTAGTTACCGAGACGAAACCCCATTTAGAGAAAGAATCACTGTTCCTCCATGAGCTGAGTTATTTCTGTCATATCTAACTATTGTGGAATCTCTCTACATAAAAGGGTTCGTTTAGATTCAGCCAGTGCTCAGTAATTGCAACGAGTTGGGGGAACTCCAATTTTTCTAGAAATAGGTATAACTCATCAGTTTTTTTTCTTAGAGAAGCGATATTAATTAGAACCATACTAAGACCCGTAACAAAAGGGTGTTTTCAGGAATCTAGTTCCTCAGGTCACGTCAAGTTATCTAAAAATTTTTTTCGGGGAATTGTTGAAAAAGTATTTCTTATGGCACTCTCTGGCCAATACTGTCACTTTTAAATTGTCAGTATTTGGTAAACAGTTAAAGATAGTTTTAGAAGATTATATATAAAAAATATCTAGAAATGTCCTTATAATCCAAAATGCGATAATATACGGGGCGTTTAATTTAAAAAATATAACCTGTCACACCTTTATTCGACACCCTGTATATAAAAAAATATGTGCTGCAAATAGTTTAGAATGAACTCTAAAACTTTTATATTACACATTTTTTTCTAATAGCAAAAACAAAAAAGTTAAAGGAGGGTAAAATTATACGCGATCACCCGTACTTAAACTTTATGTCCAACACTGTGCAAGGAAGTCTTTGGAGATATTAGTTGCCGGTTACCATTAAGAAAATTACTGGTAATTGAAGCTGACTTGCATTTTTAAAAATTCCATAATTAATGGGAGTAGTTTGTTTATGGAAAGCTTCGGATCGTAAACAAAATATCAAATATAAAATCTACACTTTAGCTTCGATAAATCGAACACACACTTTTATCTTATTCGATAAAGAGGTCAAACAACTTATAGTTTCTAAGTCAAGTACTTAATGCCGCTCAACTATTGAATTTACTATGGACTTAGAACAAGATTCTGCTTACACTTTTATAATGTATTTGACAAAATAAGTGGTTGATTTGTTATGGCCTCTACTCACATTGAGCAGTATTTCAACCAAAGGACTAACCATTCTGTCACAACCACGCAAAAACAATAAATATTAACTATTTATATTCGAACAGTAGCAACGCGTATCGTTTTGCCTGTAGGAGAAAATCAGTCTTAAAAAGAATGGTAAAATCAAAAACTTTAAACACTGTAAAAGTAACAAATAAATAAGCTTACAAAAATTCTGTCAGATTAACATCTAAAAAATTTAGAGGGATTTAGCCGGAATACCTTAGATTATTTACACAGGAAGATACATAAAACAACAATAAAACGTTACTAAGGGATTAATTTCCCCCAAACTGGCCCGCACACATATGTTTTTTTAAACACCTCTCTTAGTAGATTAGTTCCATATTGTATTGCCTCCCGGTGCTGATTAAATCAGTTTGAAATGCATGGTGTTAATCAATTGAAAAGCATGGTGGCAATATCACTGATGTCACTCATATTGATTCATTCAACTTGTTAGCGTTGTTCTCGAGTTTTTTTTTTAGTTTTTCTCTGGTGTTTAAAGTTTTTGTGGAATAATGATTAAAAAGTGCATTGTTTCTGCTCAGATGTGGAAAACTGGAGCTTGTTTATCTTTCTACAAGAAAGTTCCATTGTCGGCATATAGCGTTAAATTAGGGAAGTTTTTAAAAATAAAGTAATATTCTAAATTCTTATGTAATACCTGACGTACTCTAAACTCAGAGATAAATGTATATTTACGTTCCTTGTTAACTATTAGTGACTTTAACACATATAAATTTGTGGTTGAACCGCGTTTTTTTTTAATTTAGCTAACATTTAATTTTGTTTTTTTGCGCATATTCTGCGAATATTGTTAAATACCGTTTAGCTGAAACCAGTTATATAATTTTTTTTCTCGCCTTCTATAAGCTTCTTCTAATACAGAAAAATAAAATTTTTCCTGCTGAAATACATCATTTCCATTTTCCGAAGAATTCTTATTTTTTTCTTTAGAATAGCTGAAACCAGTAACATGGAAACTTTGTTTTGCCTGGCATTCTGAACATTTTTCTGAATATAAAAATGTTCCTGCGTAAATACGTCACTTCCATTTTCCGGGGAAATTTCCTTACTATTTATCAGCCTTTAGAATAGCTGAAACCGGTTACCAGTTACATAGAAACTGGTTTTGCTTTTCATTCTGTATATTTTTCTGAATATAAAAATGCAAAAATGTTCCTTTGGAAATAAGTCATTTCCATTTTCCGAGGAAATTTCAATTCTATATTCAGAATAGCTAAAACTAATTACATCATGATACATGAAAACTTTCTTTTGCTTTGCATTATAAACATTTTTCTAAACATACAGATGCAAAAATGTTCCTGCCGAAATACGTCATTTCCGTGGTAAACTTTAAAATACCTGAAATGTGATATACTCACAAAATATGTTTTTTTTTTTGAGTTTTATAAAGCCTTCTGAAAACGGAAATTAAAAAAATTATCTGCGGAAACTCCCAATTTTTATTTTATTTATTTTTTAATTATAGTTAATAAAAATGCGAACTATGTTAGGTTAGGACTGATTCGGTTTGCCGTAAAGAAAGCTCGCGGTAGCACGTTTACTAAACTTCGAGTCTATATTAAACCAAGAATTTTTTAACAAAACTTATACTGTTTGGTGGATCTATCCTGTTAGGCGTTAGGTTAGCTTAGCTTCGTCAATAAAAGCCATCATTAAAGCCACAAATCATCATTTGAAAAATAAAATCACACTAATTATTAACCAATTATATAATAAAAGTAAATAAATACATTAATGAACAAATAAGAGTTTCCGCAGGAAATGTTTTAAGTTCTACATTCAGAAGACTTTATAGAAGTCAAAAAAATTGTGCTTTATAGAAGTCAAAAATATAATAAAAATCAGTTTAGATACCGAGACCGAGACAAGACCGACATCGAGACCATGGTGTCTCGAACCCCTAGTTCTAACTTATACGATATCCCAGAAAGGTAAGAACCTTATTTGGAGTATGGTACTGTATTACTAAATAAGGCTTTTAAATCCCATCAGTTTTAGGTTTTCTGGAGATATAGAAAGAAAACAGCGACGGTTAAGAGCTTAGAAAATGGATAGTGTTGAAATATTGGATTTATATTTTGGGTCAGGAATTTGTTGCAGATAAATTCCAAGTTAGTTGTTAAAACAGAGCATGCACTACATACAATCAAACTGACCATTGTTTTATATGATTTGCCACTATGGTATTAAAAGTGTCCCCGAATATGTCTAAAATTTGATCTGTTTCGTTTCGTTTGAAGATTCTTAAACCAAATCCTGCTCCAACAGAGTATTTTTAAGACCCATTACTAGTAAGGATTTTATAGAAAATTATATTGCTATTCCTTTTCAAAAAAAAAGAAGTATTTTTTACTAATTTTAAATAAGTACCTTGTTGTTTTTTTGTGTATAGTAGTTAGTTTTCTACCTTTATTTTTCATTGAATAACAATTTCGTTTTTGCAACATTTTACAACAACCATCTTTTGTGCAACAAAAAAAGAAAAAACAAAACATTTATGTATTATATGTGTTCACCAACAAAATAATTTAGCTAGTGCTTATGAGAGTTGTTAGTTTCTAGTGAAAAAGTCGTATGAAAGCTTAGTATACGTATGTATGTATAATATTGTATGTATTTCTCTATAAATGTATATAATCAGTTAACAAATCTTGCATTATAGGTTTTCTACATACATAAGACACCGGAAGAAGGGAAACTTTTTTATTAGTGAATTTACCAAAAAGAAATTAGTGTCTTCTTGTATTAAAACTTCCGCGGCAGGTACGTTTGGTAGGTACAATTTGGGAAGTTGGAATGCTTTTTTAAGTTTAATTTCTTTAACTTAACCTAATTTTGACAGCTTCAAAACATGGATCACACTGCAGTAGTATTATTGTTACTTTTTTATCTCACTTAGTGTGCTAGACAAAGGAAACTACCGGGCCAATTAGTAAAAGCCAAAAGATCCTAGATCAGCGGACCCTCAATGTTAGAAGTGTAACCACTGGTCCAGGGCTGGCACTTAAAAGAACAAAATAAACATATTTTTGTACTTTCAGGACTAAAGCATATCCTTTAGTACGAAGGAACACAAATGTATCTTAGCAACAAACAATTAAGAAAGGGTTAAATTGAAGAAATGTATTTATTTATATTTAGATGAATATTTACATTAGTTCAATTTATAATCGAAATAATCGATTTGTTTTGTCGACAGTAAGTTTAATAACGCTACTTGTAGAAGTACATGCGACAGTACTAGATACTTCGATAGAACCTTATCTGAAAGGATTTCTTGAAGCTCTAATCTGGAATGTATTCATATCACCATGTTAGTGGAGGTCGACTGAGGGGGAAAGCGTCCCAGTTTGTTGTAATACTGTCATGGCTCAAGCCTACAGCTTGGCAAATATAACACCAACGCGCCCTTTGTTGTGTCATATTGAAGGTCACCCCTTCCCAAGGAAAAAGATAGCCTTCAATTACAGGTGCGGGAGCCTTCATAGGACCAAAATGAGTCTGAGAAAACTCCTGTACCTAAGTTCGGGTTTCTTTGACTATTGTCTCGATTTTGTCTTTGTTTGTCCAAAGTGCTGTTGGGTCTTGCCCTGGGAATTTATAGGGAAAGTCTCGATAGTAAGATCCCGCACCTTGGCTACCCTCAAAACCGGGTAGCACAAGCTGCGAGAGCCTTTCGAAACCCGCATAGTTGGTTTCCAAAACTTCACAAGTTGGCAACGCTGTAGCGGGTTGTGCTACCAACATTTTGACATCCTTTGGGGTGTCAAAATGTATGCTAGGATTCCCTCCTTGCATTGCTCCCTCAAAAGGAAGTAGCACTGCAAAGGGGGGCCTAGCACAACCCGCACCATTGTCCATTCGATTAATTTTTATTGGTACGTATTCTATGGCGTCTTGTTGCCTTGCCAGCGTCCTGGCGAGTTGAGCTAACAACCTTCTGACATCTTAACGATCGTCAAAAGGTTGTGGTAAGGTCCTAGTCTCCATTGCTACCCCAAAAGGAGATAAGGGACGGGACCCCAGCACAACCCAGGACAATGGTATGAGGCATGGAAATTTCCGGAAACTGTTCTGGTGAACTAATGTTTTCTTATTCAGGGTTCAACAAGGGTTCTGTGTCTGTTATTACACGCTCAGTAAGTTATTCCGTAAGTAATACCCCTCCGGGTGGCTGTCACCTCGTGCCACAGACGACGCACTTGCTGGTTACGCCGCATTCTGCGTCGTTTGAGGGTCGGAGAAGATGCCACTGCACATTGATTTTAGTTTCCCTGTCCACATTGACACCGTGGCCTGTCATATTGACCGACACTGGCGTCAATTGGGGTGGCATTTCGCACCGCACAAGGTTGAAATAAAAGAGAAGAAAAGAAATAGAAATTAAAACAACACTAAAATCTGTTGGCAAAAAAAAGTATAAAAGAATTTCACAAAATAATTTATCAAAGTTTGGATAAAATTTTATAGAAGCGGCCGATACCACATCAGTGGAAAAGAATGTCCAGTATATATTGACGAATATGGTAGATATAAGAATGCTGCTACTTTCTTCTGTAGTTTTCCAAACGTATTTTTACCAACTGGCTGCATAGTATATTCATTGTTTTGGTAACGAACGAAAAATCGCAAGTGAGGACTCTCAACTTTTCTTAAAACCATATACTTGCGGCAGATTTGAGTAGAGTTGACAGTATTGCAATCTGAGTTTTTAACAATGAAATTTCTATCAATTTTGTTTTTGGCATTTTTAATATTAATCATAATTGAGAAATCCAAATAAGTTACAACTTCCACCGTCAACTCAACTAACTCCTCACTATAATAATAACGGTTCCATTTCGATTTATAATCACGAAATTAATAACACTGACAACTTGTTTATTTATGTTATAACTACTTGACTGCATTCTTTCAAAGCACACTAATCAAATTTGTATCTGTTACCTGCAATTGTCACATTATGTGTAAATTTGCACCTATACATTACATTATTTAGTAATATTGTTCCTGAAAGTGCAAAAAATGTATATATCGCAGGACTAAAGTGCCTTAATCCCTTGGATGGTTGTTGATCTCGGGCGGAACCCTTGAGTAACAAACTTCATTCGCGAGATTAAATGAGTCACTTTAGTCCCTAGTTAAATAATTGTATTGTTTTGTTCTTTTTACAACGATTTATGTTTAAGATTTCTTCTAATCTAAGATAATAATTTTTTTTTAACATTTGAACCAAACTTTCCTTGATTTTTTCTTCTGTTAAACTTTTTATCTCTTAAATGTAAAAGCAGTAAAAAATCAAATCACTATAACATAACTAAATGGATATAAGATACATCCTAGCTTAAACCCGACTGAAATATTGAATAATAAAATCAGTCTCAATTCCATCGAATATTGTAAATAACTATAGTAACCAATTTTTGATCTGTAATTAAGTATCGGCCGAATGAATCTAATGTTTAAAAAGACAGTATTTTAAAATTTGTCATGTTTTATATGGTTTTCATGGTTTTAATTGGCATGAGGTATAATTTTAATATAGATGGCCATTTTTGTATCTAATTAGCACCATGATTAATGCAAAATTTCATATGGCGGGGACCCAGTAGCTACTTATGTAATTTTTTGGGACTAAAAATAATGAAATAAATATTTTTATAAACAAACAACAGCTATTTCAAAAAAGCATTGAAATAAATTAATATTTTAATTCTTTTTGAAAATTTTACTAATCAAAACTAACCAAACTAATAAAGACAATAAATATACATTATATTCACGGTGTTAGATTTAAGACGCTCTTTGTAAATAACTAATTAAGAATTAGTTTGACCCCGGTTTTACTTCAAGTGCTTTTTAAAGTCGGTTTTATTTTTTTTAGACATTTTTATTTAACAAGGCTGTTATATAACCTTTAATACATAAAGAGTTTACAGAAAAAATGAAAATATATATCCTTATTACTGAAAATATGTTTTGTGGAATTTTTACAAATTTATTTCTCGATATAGAGTTTCATATAGCTGGAATTTTCTGTATTATGTGCACGTGCTACGTAGTCTCCTCGGTCCGAAAATCTTAATTAAATTGTTAGAAGTTTTCTGACGTCCTATTGTACAAAAACTAAATTAAAACTACGTATGCTACCCAATACATTATTAAGATAATATGTTCTGAAATTCTTATTAATGTTAATATATTAGTACTTCCTAAAACTTATCAGATTAACCTTCTTCTTACTTAGATTGATAGAGCAGCTACGCGAGCAATATATAAAAGATACAACTGTCAGAACCAGGATCAGGAATTCCTGTGTCGAACAATTTGATGCCTAATAACCTGAACAAACAGGCCTCACTCGAGGGCATTTTCAGTCATCATAAATTGAACACAGGCAAACTTAGAGTCACTACGGGGGTTCTTAGCCGGATACTGGCTGGTAAAATTCGACCAGCATAACATTTTACCCAGGAAGATCTGTGCTGGAAAATTTGTTCTAAGATAGAAGAAACTGCCAAGTATTTAGTTTGTCGATGTGACGCTTTAGTTAATACCAGACTACTTTGATTGAATGATACCTTTGCGAAACCCGATCTAATAAGATCTACATGGCCGCAGAAGATCAAGCAGAAATGAGCAGTCTCTTGGTCTGACATTTGCGTATGTACATATTTAAACACAGCCTACGCATATTTTTACTAATTGTTGATATTGTACGCATATCCAGTCGTATTCGTCCGATACTGTTCGCTCGTTCGTATTAGCTAAGTGAGTCCGAGGCTTAAGAGTATTGATTTTCAACGTGCTCTTAAAAAAATAGCAGCACAAATTAGTGTAGGAAATATTGCTTTTAGAGAAACGATTTTAAAATACTACCTGTAAGGAGGGGTTTTATCATCCGTGCCATTTAACTTAATCCTTTACAGCCTTTAGCATCACCTCAAAAATAAAGAATTATACACAATTGCTATCGCAGATGATCCTGCCTTAATTAAGAATTCAAGCCAGATCTCTTAGACAGAATGCAGGGAGCCCTACCAAATAATCGAAAAATGAACCAGAGATGTTGCTCTTATCAGTTGACCCTAGTAAGATAGAGATGACCAGTTTATATATGATCAAACGTAGGATGTGGAGAAAATCACCATGCCGCTTGTGAAAGGCCATTTTTTAAAATACTTTTCCTAGAAACAGATGCCGATAGAGAGTACCATTGCCAGACACTAAAGAATTTGTTCCACTGTTAAAAATGAAATCACTGTAAAAAGAATAATAAACGTTTCTGCAAACAGAGGATACTTGTCTCTTTGTAGATATTATGAGTCAGAATAGATTATGAAATTTATTCCATAAGTGTCTCGCTGGCACATCAAACAAAAAGTCAATTCTAAAGCGGAGGAATTCAAAGCAAATCACGTCGTTGGTTTGCGTCAAACATTATTTTTCTTTATGTGTTTTTCGGTGTTTTTTAAAATATAAGTTTTAACGGTTATTTCAAGTTCCAACGTCAAAAATTATCACCCATTTTAGTACTATAATGCTGCCTTCTTAAGTTTCGTTGTTGTCGGTTTTTACCTTAAAAGTTTACGGAATTTACATTGTGTTCCAGGCGTTAAGGCTGACTCAAACAAAACGTATATTTGACAAACATTGACAATTACAAAAATATAGTTAATCTTTCCAAAGGCGGTCTCAAACGTCTGGTATACTTGACAAGTAATCGTAACTTTTTAACACTTGGCATATGGTGTGCACGGTCTACTTGTACAAATATTGTTTATTTTGCCATCGGTTGTCAGTAAATATGGCACAAGTCAAAGGCTATGTGTAAATGCGATTAAATATTTGTCAAATATATATGTAGAGTGATCGAGCTTTTTAGATACTTCCCAAATGCAAAATTATTTCTGTATTTGTCAAATACGTCAGTCATTTGACAATCATTTAAACACATTTACACACCACCCTTTGACTTGTGCCACATTTATAAACACCCGATAACAAATAAACAAGTTTTTCACAAGTAGGCCGTTCACACGACATGACAGTCCGCCTTAATAGTGCTCTGGCGTTCCATGGCCATCCTGTTTTCACCCATTTTATAGAATGTACAAAAGGCCCAAAACAGGATACAAAATTTAGCTTTAATAATTGTATAGTCACAGACATAGCCGCTGTATTGTGTCACATCATTGAAGGCACTATTACATATCTTAATAGTACTGTTCCACCCCGGCTATAACCAGTAAGTGTCTTAAAATATAAAAACATATGAAGAACACTTGAAAAGGAAAACTTGTGCTATATTATTAACATCAAATTAGATGTTTGATATCGAAGCATATCTATTATCAAACATGTTGTTTTTTGGTTAGGTTAAGTGGTCCTAAAAATTTATTCTTTAAAGATTTTTAAAAAATGTCTAAACCTAATTATGTTCCTTCAAGTTTACCTAAAATATATTTGAGGTCTTCATATTCATTACTGTATTAGCTCTATACTTTTTACGAGGAAAATACATGTTCTCCTAAAAACAATCTATTATTTTAAAACAATTTTGCTTTGGAAACTTTATCAGTCTAAGGCCAAAAGCTTACTACACAATCGC
This sequence comes from Kuschelorhynchus macadamiae, assembly GCA_030620095.1. NCBI lineage: Eukaryota > Metazoa > Arthropoda > Insecta > Coleoptera > Curculionidae > Kuschelorhynchus > Kuschelorhynchus macadamiae. Next base: position 360,695 of record JAUTXW010002190.1, on the reverse strand, counting down.
TTATTAATGTCGTCCATTACAATTTAGCAAATGTCTTAGTCTTTTAATTACGTTATAAAGTTTGTTTGTGTTATTATGTCTTTATTCATGTAATTTGTTTTTTTTGTTTGTAAGAATATTGTGTGACGGTTACATGAAATTTTCTTTTTTGTAGGATTTCTGGTGATTTTAATAAATTCTATAAATTTAAAACGTTTATTTATTTAAATTGTATTTTAGCATTCTATTGTTAAAACATCGTTAGAACGATATTTATAAAACAGCTGCATATCCTACATCCGTCACTTTACATTTGACGAGGAAAAACAACAAACAATGACAAAACCAGATTTTTATTTGTTGCGACAACCATTTTTATTTTTATGTGACTCCGACACAATGAATAAATAACAGGCTGCTTGAGAGAAAAATAGGTAAAAAGAATACGATCTGACGCAGCACAGTACAGTGCCAAATTGCATAGTTATATAAAAGAATTGCAAAAGTGTCTAAAATTCGGTAAATGAAAGAAGATGAAAATTGATTAAGTATTGAAACATATTTCATCTTAATCTACATATAGACAAAATTGTTGAGTAATCATAAAAGGCATTTTTTATTTACCTCATTTTTTTCAAGATTTCTAACTCTCAATATGAATAAATATTTTATTGGCACAAAACTCCAACTTGCGAAAAGTATATAGATATTCTTTTAAAGTATGCGATTTCTTTGGCTACTCGTATAGGCAAATATTTTGCATTAATCTATAAGTTTTTCTATGGATCAAATGTGATAGTAATGGACTAGCTATAGATAACTGACTTAGATCGAATAAACATAATTAAGACGCACTTAAGAGAGCCATATAAAGAAAATATATCTAGTGAAAAACCTAACCAATGATTGTTTGTGTCAAATTGTCACAACTTAATTTTAAATATGCCGACTTTTATGTAAAACACAGGGGGATCATGCTAATATTAATTTATTACTGTTAGATTTGGCGTTTGGTTTTGGTCTTATAAACACTATTTATTTTGGTTAATCTTTGACTAAAAATTTTAAAAAAATATTTGATTTGTTTTCTAAACTAGTTGTCTTGATAATATCAGCTTTTTTGTTTAAATAATGCGATTTTCTATCACTTCACCATGCCAGACTGGTAGAAGTATGTCCAGTTAAGAAAAATTAAAAAGCAACTTTTGCAGCGTAGCCGGTTTAGATATTATTGATATATTTTTTTTAAATAGCAATATTATTTATTAAAAGATTAATAATACCATTATTCCTATTAAAGAATTAAGGAAAGTCAAACATAAACCAATTTATTTTATCCTAAATCTAAAAAACGATATAAATTTGCTTTACCCGGAACTTCTATACAAATTCTACCACAAACTAATTATAAACTTTATTGATGCATATAGTTACTATTTGTTAATAACTGCATATATAGCATTCAATTTGTTTTATTTTACTTTTGATGATAAAAAAAGCTTTATTATAAGAAATTTCCTCTCAGGGCTCATCTTTCGCAATGACATTATTAAAATTCGCTTGTTAATTCCACCTTTCATTGCACTCAGAAAGCCAATGGATTTATTTCCTTATCGATATTTAGTTTCTTTTTCTATAGTGTCAGGGTTTAAACATGATTGCCGACAGCAATGCTCACTTATTGAAGAACAGCAGAGACCCATTTTCCGCAACCACAACTCACATTACAGAGTTTAGTGCAGTTGCACAATACGTCAATTATTAACTGATCACGATCGGCTAACAAGACACATGTTGCTAAGTAGGTGTTAATAAAATTTTATTTACTGGTATCAGGTAAATCCTCTTTTGAGCGTTATAGTAATTAAGACCTTACTCTTTAAAAAGTGCAAATAAATTTTCACAAATTAATAAAATGTGTATCATATATTATTAAATAATAAAAAATAGTTTACCATTATAAAATTTAATTCAAAGTTAAGCTACCAAACCAATAGCGCAGAATTCTCAGTTAGTACGAAAATAAGCAGAAAATTTCACTTTTGGAATTTAAGAACCTATATAGTTTTTACTTTTGTTGTGCAGCTTTGCAATATACATGTTTTATAACCGCAAAAACACGTGTATTTTAATGATTACCTAGTTTGGAATAACTTTTACATTAAACCAAATTAAAAAATAACCTTTAAAACGAATCTATATTTTTATATAATGCAATTTATTTTTGTAATTCGGTTAAGAAACTAATAGAAAAATGTATTTCTTTCTTAAACAGACTTACTGCCAATTAATTGAATTTAGAATGTTTCAAATTATTAAGTTTATATTTTGGTTCCACAGCTTGGATTAAATTTAACTACGAAAATCTGTAAAGAGAAAAACATTATTATTGTCATTATACTAACTCAACGGATTTTAGAGATATCAGCTTTTAACAGTTGTATTGAATAAATCGTAACCCAGTCCAAACAAACTAGGTATTAACGAAAACCCACTGAAAAGTTCGACGGTTGCAAACTTTGTAGAAAGTAATCCGAGCAAAGCTGTGCCTTCGAAAGCTACTAAAAACTTAAAGCCTCTAAAAGGTACTTTAAACTTTATTCCGAGAACATAAAATCTAAGTACGGAAATATTAGAAACCTACTACAATTACTAATATTATATATATATATTCTTATTTACGTTAATAATTTCAGAAACACATTGACACAAATTAGGTAAATAATATTTTGACATTTAATGAAATTCTCGTATTATTAAACATATTCGTAAAGAAACTGTAACATTTAAGTAAAGACTATTTGTACCAGAAATGTAAACTACAATATTTTTTTTATTACTTATACCCTAAAAATAATATTATTTTATTTTCAACATGGTAGCCGTTAACTCATCATACAAGAATATCAATGAAAGATTACTCAAGTTCCTTACTGCTATGAAACGTCATTGCAATCCGAATAAACTTCAATGGGTGAAAGTCTAGTGGAAGTTAAGAAAATATAATATTACCGGTAAAAACAAGCAAACATATAATTAATTAATGCTATATTAAAACAGAAGTTTCATTGACATTTATATCTCGTTTTTTAGAAGGCAAGTGTGAATAATTGTCCTATGAAATGATTGGCAAAAGTGACAAATACATGCAATGACATTGTTTTTCAATTTTGAGACGTGACCGGTTTCAGATTCGAGGTGGACATAATTCTACAGAAAAAAAAGTAGTGTCGAAAAGAGGGCAATTACGACACAATTATTACATGAGCTGGCGGATGATGCGAGTAACGTGTTTTGCATAGGACCAAATATTTTTAAATTAATGTTTTAGTATTGCTTAATTAAAAAAGCATGTGTTATGGATCGCTAAGGCATTACGCAATATACTGGTATTATATTGTAGACGTAGGAAATGTTGATATAATTCGAACTTGTAACGAAATAAATTTGACGAATCATAATTTAAAATTTTTTTAAAAGTTCACTCATGTTTTTTGGATTGTAGCTGATGATGAATTTGTCCTTTCTTGCTTCGTTAACATTAACTGCGTCATGTTGTATAAGCATTCCTAAAATTTTTCAAGGTTTTCTGATATTTCCACCTTTCTTGAGAATTTCAAAACATCGTTTTTTTCCCTGCCTTGAAAATAACGGATTGTAGTGATACCTAGTTAGTTTATGAAATCCTGGTAAGCGCAATGATAAAGATATGCCGAGATCGGCATAAGGCTCGCTTTTGTCAATACATCGTTTTTATATTCTGTACCGTATTTCGTAAAACTGTGTAATGAGTCACTAGATAAATAGTACATGTTCCCGAGCACTAAAACTGAAACATCAGTATTTGGTGATTAAATTAACTGACTTATTCTTAAGCGTAGAGTATGACGCTTACAATTTATATTAATTACAATTTTTTTCCAATTAATGGCATCATTTCATCAATACTCCAATGTTTAATTTAAAATTCGACTAAAGCCTCTTTAAATTATATATTCCGTAGTTCCTTATTGAAATCTACAGGTCTAACCTACTCTGGACCAGTTATAGTATAGTTTATGCTTCTACCTTCCTGCCATTGATTACGTTTATAATCTTTAATAAATGTATTCTCTTTTTGTTTTACATAGAGCTGTATAAGCCTGTTCCGCTCTCGCTCTCATCAAACGTCGCGGCCATTATATAGACACCGGGAATAGGCTGGCTTTTAGTATACATTTTTAAAATTGTTAAATTTTTAACTAGAGCCTTGTAGAAGCATGTTAATAATTGCTATTTCCATAACAACTTCACTGTGGTTTGGCACATACTTAACCTTTAAAATAGATCGCAATTATTTTTTTAAAACATATGTAAATCAAAACATGTTCAAATTTTAGCTGTGTAGTGGCACAATTTTTTGACAATTTTTTTAATATTTTCAAAAATATAGAGGATGATGATGCAGCCATGAACTGCCAGAATGTTTCTTTCTTAATTAACCAATACTAACATATTAATTTACAAACTTTTAGCCTTGTGCAAAACTCGAATCGTCAGCGAAAAGACGAAAAGTTTTTGTTTTAATAAAATTAATAATATTAATTCCCTAAAAAACTTCAGTTCGTAAGTAAAACAAAATGATTAACTGAAGCGAACATTTGCAATACCGTTTAACATATAAGTATTATTCGCCTCATTATTAAGCAGAAATACTTTTATACCGTTTTGAAACAAAGCAGGTACATGTTTAGTAATAAAACTACTTGAGTGATTTAATTACATTAAGTGATCTAAGGGTACGCTCAAGTGGAAAGCGGCAGGATAAATATAACTTTCTCTAAGGAGTATTCAAACACGAAACCATTATTTAAACCAATGCGTTTTCTCTGTGTTTTAGCAATGTATTGCACACCAATCGTAGACATATTAGTCTACATATTGAAATACACAATTCTTTAAACTATTTTTCATTTAATCTCGATTTCTACAGTGTCACTAGTATGTATGAAAACAGTCGATATTTTCCAAAGTAAGAGAGCTAGTAAGAAATGTCAAATAAAAAAGTTTCAGGATTTTTAAAATCTAGTAAACTAAAGAAAAGCTATTTATAGAGGTCTGGTCATAAAGTCACGGCAAAACAAAGTTGTTTCTTATGGAACATTCTGTATATTATATATCCGACAAATGTGTCTATTCTTGCTGATTAAAAGTATATCTTGAATGATACCGTAATCTTTAAAAACACTCGAGAAATTTATGAAAACCTTGCCGTAAGAGGCAAGGTTTTCATAAATTTGTATTTCCATTGACTTCACTATGTAGTATTCGCCGTCTCTCTCTAACACACTGCCTATTATGGCGGTGTTTTTCTTTTTTTTTTGACGAAGGTATCGAACCAGGTATATTTATAATCAGCAAAAGAGCCATCTGATGGACATATAATATACAGGATGTTCCATTTAAACAAATTCTTGCCGCAACTCTATAACTAATCCTGTATAGTAAATTTTCTTTACTCCAGTAGATTTTTAAAAACCATAAAACTTTTGCATTTGTCATTTCTTGCTACCTCTCTTACTTTTGGAAATAATTGACCATTTCCATATCAGCGACCCTGTACATGTTTTTAATCTGCGAAAAAGCCAAAAAGTTACTCTAAAATAGCAGCAGTGATTTATTTAATTTTTAAAGTAATATTTACTGTCGCTAATGTTTGTCGGCGTGCGGTAAAGGCAATGTCATCCCAGCTTACTAATGAGTTCTTAGTGTTTAATAGAGTTAAATAACCAAAATTACTAACATTTCTATAAGTTTTCAATAGTTTTCTATTTATATATTATTTTAGAGAAACAGAGAGTAGGCATTTAAATTATTTAACGTCTTGAATACAAAAATTCTGGCACACCATCTAGGCTATTTTCTGCCTCTGAACAATATTAATGCTATATCGAAAGAAACATTGTGTAAAGTAAGAAAAACAAATGCTGTCAAGGGCAGTCACCCTCGATCAACTTCGGGCATTTATCATCGCCATTTCCACTTACCAGCTTTTTCTTTTAGGTGCTGTAACCGACTGAAAAAAGAAGATGCACTAAACTACAACCCTTACTATGTGTATAAGCATTAGTTAATTTTAAAATATGCTAACTGGTATTATAAAAAGATAATAATTGACATTTAAGATTCGTTTAGACAATAAATATTTCTTTAATATATGTCATTAAAATTCACACTTTTTTTGTAAAAATATACCCAAGACGAGGTTCTAATCGGAAAGCCCGTTTGAAACTCAAACAATTTTGGTTAACGACTCATTTAAATTAACTAAAGCAATTAAATATTTTTCAATATTTATCATGCTTTCCAAAGGTATCTGTAAATACTAATGTTTAATTATAGTTCAGTGACAGAATAAAATATCTCTAACTTTAGCAGTACTGCCGATTTGGAAGTTGTGTGACTTAGAAGATAAAAGTCCAAGTAAACAGTACTTTTATATCTAGGTAAACAGTACTTTTATATCTAAGCAAAAAAAAATAAAATTTATTTTAAAAAACAAAATAAAAAATAAAATTTCTACAAGGTGTTATGTCGATCCCGGGAGTCATTTTAAAAGGGTTTATGCAACCAGCAATCCCGTTTAAAAGGTTTAGTCTGCATCTCCTTGAGTGGCCTTTTTCATTATGTCCGTACAAAATGGAATATACGCAAGTGGTATAGAGTCCAGTATGTCCTGCAAACGTTTTTGCCTTTCCTTTTCTTATGCGGTTTTTGCAGTTAGGCTGTTGTTAAGGTGTTGTCTTCAGTTCGTTTAAACATCTTCCTCGTTTTATAACGTTTCAAGAGATCCAATCTTCCATATAATTGAACGTTTTTCTGTTCTAACCATTGATGCATTGTTTTTAGAAATTTTCATTCAAGAAGCTTTGGATATATACAGTTTTGTCGTATTTAAAAACTAGTAGAAAATTTCTTGAAAATTTTTAAATCTTATTTATTCATACGAACAACATTAAACGGATTTTTATCCTAATAATTTTTTCAAGGTCGACCGGTACGTAGTTTTTTGTGTCTTTTTCGGCATTCAATTTGTGCAAAATCTCGGTCACAGGCCAAATACGAGTGACCACTAACGATAAATGTTTGCTCAAACATTCCCGTGGCGACCAGATATAAGAACAGAACAACGTTTTATTTTTATTCTGTCTTATACAGTTATCCGACCAAATCATTATATTTTTCTTTGAAATTGTGGCCTGTAGTGTAAGGTACTTTAGAAGGGAGGATCCAATTTCATTACGTCCTCTACCTGTTATAGATTCCCATATCCTAAAGGCACATAGGGGAAGTTCAAGTATCTGAAATGCGTTCCTAGGTATAACCGAAACCTGTCCGAAAAGCTGTCTGCTTTAAGACATTTTGGTGTGAACAAAAGTTGGTAAAAATAAAACTGTTTTAAGTCAATAGACATCATTAGCATATTGTCCCATTGTTAGTCTAGCCTTTTCTGCCTTTTTCTCTGTTAAAACTTGCACTGACTTATGGGACAGGGCAAAAATGTTTGACGGTACACCTTGACATGCTGGCCACTTCCATTTGGAACTGTGTACCATACAGTAATTTGTCGATGGCTTTCGTCTGTATTTTCATATTTCCTATGGCGCCTTCTTCTCACAATTAATTTCCATGAGCCCCAACAGATATGTTATTTGCTTCACATGATCAGCAATCTTGTAATAGTCCTCGAATAAAAAGTTCTTTTGTTCAAACGTCATATTCTTGAACTGATATTTACATTTACATAGTGCTTAAAATAAAACAAATATAGTTGATTTTTGCGTCCTACAAAATTCGTAAACAACAGGACTAACCTCAAACTTCTTAGCAGAAATATTCCTGTTAGTTCGATTTTGATATTCCTTACCACTACATTGTAGTCGTTCTATTTCCTTTATTTTATTTTCAGTCCCTGAGGCACGCAGCTTGCGTATGTTTACTTTATTTACATTTAACAATACAGTTGGTTACAGCTATTCTTGACACTTAGACTTATTTTCGTCGAAATACCTGACAAAAGAACACGGCAGAGCCATCTATAAGCGAATAAATAAAATATTTCCACATCAGATATGAACATAGAACCTTTTCTAATACACGCAGCCTGGCACATAGAACATTTAAAAAAAAATTTATGGAGAATTCGGCAATTAGGCTCTTTGGGAATTCATTTGTTAAACTTTGTTACCATATATTCTAACAACTTGTAGACCTAGAACAAAAAATATTCTGGAACTTCCTGATAAAACTTTATTAAATTATTCTAAACGTAGTTACATTAGTAACTATGTTTATATAATTTATTAACATTTTTATAGTAAAGGAAATTTATTTGTAAATAATTAAGAAGTTTTTATAAACACCATTAAGTTTGTAAAGCTTTAAATAATACATCTTGTATAAGAATTTAAAATATTTACTAAAGAACGGCAATAATCTGGAAACTAGAGAGACGATCAAAAATTGAAAATTTAGAATTTGAAGACCTAAATAAATATTATGTTAACTTTGCTATTAAAGTTAATATCATACGAAAGACCTTAAAATCTAAAAAAAAATTACATTTTTCAGTTAATTTTTACTACCCTCGCAAAAGGCAAGTATTGTAATCGTGAAAAATGATGCTGAAAAACGTGTTTTCTCAATCCCATCGGTCTGTCTGTTCGTGGCCTAGCTAAAAAAACTATTTACCCGATTGACTTTACATTTTGGTCAAAAATTAAGGGTCATATGGGGATGACCTAGTAACATTAAAAAACTACTTAACCAATTTATCTCAAATTCTGTACAAAAAGCAGGTATGGTACAATTTTGTTGCGAATCTAAGATGGCTAAGTAAGATGGCGACTTAATAAGATATTTAAAAATTCAGTCTGAAAAACCACTTAATTGACAGATTTCAAATTGTGTGCAATAACTAATTGTAGTATTGAGGTGAACTAGTAAAACTGTCGTACTAACTCAAGTTGGCGGAACAAAATGACGGCCAAATTTTGCAGAAAAATCAAATGTGAAATAGGGATAAACTGGTACGATTTCAACATGACGTGACAAAAAGGCGGTACGTGTCAATGTAGAAGCTACTTATTGAATGTATTTTAAAAAATGCAAAAATCAACTGTGGCATAGGTAGAAACTGGTAAAATACTAGTAGGAATCCAATATGATGGAAAAAATAGCATCCAATAAAATGTTTGAAAATATACTATATATATATATATATATATATATATATATGTATATATATTTTTTTAGCTTTGTGTTCTTTGGCCTTTTTTCAATATATATTTATCCTAATTTTTCGTGGTTTGAGGTCAATATATTAACAAAAAAATTAGTACATATTTTTAAACACATATTTTGTATTTCTAAGGTGACGTTTCGACCATAGTTTTGGTCTTTTTCAAACCATAGAACGTAAAATAGTTGAATTAAAAAGTACACATAATCCACATATCTGACATATACTACACATATTTAATTTACATTTTAAAACTATTGTGGACGTTGATTACAGACAAATTACAATATTGTGAACGAAATGAAAGAATATGAAAACATCTCTCGAAAAATTGCCAACCAAAAGAATAGAAGAGTCTTTTTATTGAGATGTAAAACAGAAAACTTACAGCCAACTTTTCTTAACCTTAAAATGTCTCATATAAAATTTGAAAATGTAAACCTTGAACGTAAATATAACCAGTTTGTCGAGTCGCTCGTAATTTGTCTGTAATAAACGTCCACAATAGTTTTAAAATGTAAATTAAATATGTGTAGTATATGTCAGATATGTGGATTATGTGTACTTTTTAATTCGACTATTTTACATTCTATGGTTTGAAAAAGACCAAAACTATGGTCGAAACGTCACCTTAGAAATACAAAATATATGTTTAAAAATATGTACTAATTTTGTTGTGAATGTATTGACCTCAAACCAAGAAAAATTAGGATATATATATATATATATATATATATATATATATATATATATATATATATATATATATATATGTCACTAAGTGACTATGTGCTGAAGTAAATTGGGTCACATTTCAGTATTCCTAATAAAGAAAATATTTATAAGGGAAGAGTTCCGGGTAAAGGAAATTAACCGATTTTTTTTTTTAGAATTTGTTAAGAAATGTTAGTAATTAACACAGTTTTCTCTGTAAATAAATATAACTATAACAAGATAGGTATAAACAGTCACTCAGATAGATAATACTGAAATAAATCAAAAACTTTTTGTGCAGAAATTCTCTAATACGAGAAAAAGACATGCAATATATCAGGAAAATTCCCTTAAAGTTTCTATAGGTCCCACTTGGATGAACATCCACATTTAAAGGTTAAACTCGTAAAGTAAAACAATTTGGGCACCAGACAGTGACAGAATACTGTTTAGCCTTGCGAGACTCTACGGGTACATGTTTTTGTGCTTATTTTCCATCTCGTAATAGTACCTAAGCCGAATTTTTAACGTTGTAATGTTTAATACGGGATTATTTAAATGAAACTTCATAATGATACAAATCCAAGACTTAAATTAAGTTAATTTGACATGTATTTGCAAAAATAGGGTGAATATACAGGCTATCCACTTAAGTGCATCAACTATACATATATTAAGTTATAACAAAAGTGCCCAAGAGCAATTGACTGAAAATAAATTCTAAAGTTCCTAAATTGACCGCAAGGGGCGCAGTTGCCAGGATGAACAAAAATTTCAAAAACTCCCAGAATTAGATAAAACTTTTATTACCTCATTGGACTGCTCAGTTAATTTCCTATGACTGTTGTTCTAAACCTATTGTCACATCATCCTTAATAAGGGTAGGGAAAGTTGTTGAGTTAAAAAATATTTAAATCGCTTTATCTTCTGAACCCATTATCCAACTTAAATGAGCTTAGCCCTATTTAAAAGGGAATTTCAAGTTCTTTTAGGATTCGGATCGAGTGACACTCCCTAGTTTTCACAAATTGGTTAGATGGCGCTTTTTGTAATAATTATAGATTTTCCCAGCTTTCTTAAAATTTTTAAATGGAAGGTTATACTTCTCTTACTCTAGCTCTAAAAAGTAATACAATACCGAATATTGATATCTTTAATAGTTTTTAAGCTATGGCCAAATAAATAAATTAATAGGAAACTAAATTCTTCAGGGCCGTCTCTAGGCACTTTTTGTTGTGTAATTATTGTAACCTACTCGGATTTAATTTATTTTAATTTAAATCTTAAATCTATTTTTGTGTAACGTTATACTTTGGTGCCCAACGTGGGGCTTTCTAAATTCTTGTAAGATTTTATTAGTGTTCTTTAAATTCCTATGGGAAAAGACTTCTCAGAATTTTTAAGACCTGGAAAAGTCGATGCCTTTTTGAGTTACTCCGATATCCTCGTAAAAATAGTATTAAACAACAATTAGGTTTGGTCGAATTGGCTACGAAAACAATATTATTTTTGAATACTGGGCAGATTATTACTTACAGCTTAATTAAGTCAGTTATAATTAATAATAATGTAATTTGTTACTTTCGGCTTTCCTCCCTTTAGATATTATTTAAACTTAGAGCTGGTCCAAACTTTATCAAAACTGATATTTGGAGCGTGTTTAGAGGCCAACGAGCCAAAGCAACAACAACATAAACGGTAAAAGTAACGCGAAAACACAAGTAAATAATAAAAACATCACTTTGCAGGTAACTAGAGAAAAAGAAAACTAAAAATTCTAATCTTCAAATATTTTCCATCATTTAAGATAAATTGATTTAACCTCCAGAGAGTCAATGAAACAGCAGTTTCAATTTCTGCCTTTTTACGGTAATTCTGATCATTTCAATAATGGTTTGCCATGATGTTGGTCGGTTAAATCTGGAAACCTAACCGACCTAATACAATGATTCTGGTCGAGATATTTTTGTACATTATTATTAAATGAACGAGACAACCATCGTGCTGATCCTACACGTTCCCTCTAGTAGCGATCATCACGTCTTCTAGCAGTTCTATTAAATCGTTATAATGAATAAATTTGAATAAGTTGCCATAAACATTGCTTGGTCCAGTTCTATTTTATGAGATATATAGTCATATATAAAACGAGCGTTATAATTCTGGAACAGTACCAAGTTCCCACACCTATATAATAATAACCTCAAAGCTCTTATGCCATTTTATTTTTATAATTACGGAATCTAAGGATTTATTCACAAACAAATCGATATTTTTGGCGCTATCCAATACTTCCAATTTCTGACGATACTTCACAATCTTTACTCTTTCTAAAAATAATGAAATAAATTAATGAATTTTCCTAAGTTTAATTTAAAACCTTATTGCAGATTTAATAATCCCAACTTATTCTAGTAGTACATCTAACAGAATTGTACGATCTAAGGTATTACATGCCTTACTAAAATCCAAAAGTATCATAGCAACTAATTTACTTTTATTATCTTCAACGTAAGCTTAATTGACTCTCAAACAATCTCTCCATAATTTTAGACATAGCTGATAAGATACGTAATAGTCTCATATTAGTTAGATCTTTCGAGTTTAAAATTTTTGGAACTGATGCAATTAAGGGGTATTTTTCCACGATTGGGAAAATTTGTTTTTTTGAAAAGATTGTATTAATAATGTTTACTAAGAACGGTATCAATTATGAACAAAAATTAATTTCTAGTAATTATTATTAATATAAATTTGAATATTTTTCAAAACTATGGACTCGAGATCAATTCAATTTAAGTTTTCTTCATTAACTCACTATATATAAATTCAGTCCCTTCTAATTCTAACATTATGCTAATGGTAAGTATTTTGATTATACACGATTTTACTGTATCCTTCATTTAAAAAAGTCTGATACCCAACAATGAAATAATGCTTAATAGATCAGAATAAATCAAACGAATATGTAAAAAAAAGAATTATTCTTAAAACTTCGTACAGTGTAAATGCGTTTAAAAACATTAGTGTTTACTGTATAATATTTAAATTTCTATAAAGAAAAGAATCACCTTGAAACATTTGATCAAGCCAGACAATTATTATTTGCCTGCGAATGAACATTTTTTGCTTTACTATAAATATGCAAATGTACCACTTTCGTATTTACTCGCAACAGGTTTTCAGGCGAACGCATTTAGGCCGTGCGGTCTGAATTTTCCATTATCTTTGCCCTGGTCGGGTGGAGATAATGTTTTGTTCCAGGTCAGATCCGGGATATAGCAGATGCTGCTTAATAAATAAAAATGAAAACATATACCGCCTCTAGATAATTCAAAGTAAACGATTGGCTATTTTTAATTAAAGATACAAGAGACCCACTAAACAGTTTTCGTTACAAAGGGCCCTCCAATGTTCTTATATGCACAACTTAATCATATGACTAGAGATATGAGGGTTTAAAATTTAAAATTAATTTCTCATTGTAACTATTCTTGTGCTAGGTATTAAAAAACTATGTATTTCAAAATATTAAAAATTATGTGACAATTATTTATACTGCATTCACAGGTGCAGATGGAGGTTTAAAATTTCTGGGTGTTTATTAAAATAATTTATAAAGTCTATTTAAAAAATATACAAGATTTAATATGGGTAAACCGCTTAACTACACTACTTTGTCTTAATTTATTACAAATATTCAATGTTTCCTTATTATCCGTTTTGGTTTACTTTCTCAGAAAAAACTGCTTTTTTTTCCTCCACTCGATTTTTCTGGAAATTTTAAACCTCCATCTGCACCTGTGAATGCAGTATAAATAATTGTCACATAATTTTTAATATTTTGAAATACATAGTTTTTTAATACCTAGCACAAGAATAGTTACAAGGAGAAATTAATTTTAAATTTTAAACCCTCATATCTCTAGTCATATGATTAAGTTGTGCATATAAGAACATTGGAGGGCCCTTTGTAACGAAAACTGTTTAGTGGGTCTCTTGTATCTTTAATTAAAAATAGCCAATCGTTTACTTTGAATTATCTAGAGGCGGTATATGTTTTCATTTTTATTTATTAAGCAGCATCTGCTATATCCCGGATCTGACCTGGAACAAAACATTATCTCCACCCGACCAGGGCAAAGATAATGGAAAATTCAGACCGCACGGCCTAAATGCGTTCGCCTGAAAACCAGTTGCGAGTAAATACGAAAGTGGTACATTTGCACATTTATAGTAAAGCAAAAAATGTTCATTCGCAGGCAAATAATAATTGTCTGGCTTGATCAAATGTTTCAAGGTGATTCTTTTCTCTATAGAAATTTAAATATTATACAGTAAACACTAATGTTTTTAAACGCATTTACACTGTAAGAAGTTTTAAGAATAATTCTTTTTTTTACATATTCGTTTGATTTATTCTGATCTATTAAGCATTATTTCATTGTTGGGTATCAGACTTTTTTAAATGAAGGATACAGTAAAATCGTGTATAATCAAAATACTTACCATTAGCATAATGTTAGAATTAGAAGGGACTGAATTTATATATAGTGAGTTAATGAAGAAAACTTAAATTCAATTGATCTCGAGTCCATAGTTTTGAAAAATATTCAAATTTATATTAATAATAATTACTAGAAATTAATTTTTGTTCATAATTGATACCGTTCTTAGTAAACATTATTAATACAATCTTTTCAAAAAAACAAATTTTCCCAATCGTGGAAAAATACCCCTTAATTGCATCAGTTCCAAAAATTTCAAACTCGAAAGATCTAACTAATATGAGACTATTACGTATCTTATCAGCTATGTGTAAAATTATGGAGAGATTGTTTGAGAGTCAATTAAGCTTACGTTGAAGATAATAAAAGTAAATTAGTTGCTATGATACTTTTGGATTTTAGTAAGGCATGTAATACCTTAGATCGTACAATTCTGTTAGATGTACTACTAGAATAAGTTGGGATTATTAAATCTGCAATAAGGTTTTAAATTAAACTTAGGAAAATTCATTAATTTATTTCATTATTTTTAGAAAGAGTAAAGATTGTGAAGTATCGTCAGAAATTGGAAGTATTGGATAGCGCCAAAAATATCGATTTGTTTGTGAATAAATCCTTAGATTCCGTAATTATAAAAATAAAATGGCATAAGAGCTTTGAGGTTATTATTATATAGGTGTGGGAACTTGGTACTGTTCCAGAATTATAACGCTCGTTTTATATATGACTATATATCTCATAAAATAGAACTGGACCAAGCAATGTTTATGGCAACTTATTCAAATTTATTCATTATAACGATTTAATAGAACTGCTAGAAGACGTGATGATCGCTACTAGTGGGAACGTGTAGGATCAGCACGATGGTTGTCTCGTTCATTTAATAATGATGTCCAAAAATATCTCGACCAGAATCATTGTATTAAGTCGGTTAGGTTTCCAGATTTAACCAACCAACATCATGGCAAACCATTATTGAAATGATCAGAAATACCGTAAAAAGGCAGAAATTGAAACTGCTGTTTCATTGACTCTCTGGAGGTTAAATCAATTTATCTTAAATGATGGAAAATATTTGAAGATTAGAATTTTTAGTTTTCTTTTTCTCTAGTTACCTGCAAAGTGATGTTTTTGTTATTTACTTGTGTTTTCGCGTTACTTTTACCGTTTATGTTGTTGTTGCTTTGGCTCGTTGGCCTCTAAACACGCTCCAAATATCAGCTTTGATAAAGTTTGGACCAGCTCTAAGTTTAAATAATATCTAAAGGGAGGAAAGCCGAAAGTAACAAATTACATTATTATTAATTATAACTGACTTAATTAAGCTGTAAGTAATAATCTGCCCAGTATTCAAAAATAATATTGTTTTCGTAGCCAATTCGACCAAACCTAATTGTTGTTTAATACTATTTTTACGAGGATATCGGAGTAACTCAAAAAGGCATCGACTTTTCCAGGTCTTAAAAATTCTGAGAAGTCTTTTCCCATAGGAATTTAAAGAACACTAATAAAATCTTACAAGAATTTAGAAAGCCCCACGTTGGGCACCAAAGTATAACGTTACACAAAAATAGATTTAAGATTTAAATTAAAATAAATTAAATCCGAGTAGGTTACAATAATTACACAACATAAAGTGCCTAGAGACGGCCCTGAAGAATTTAGTTTCCTATTAATTTATTTATTTGGCCATAGCTTAAAAACTATTAAAGATATCAATATTCGCTATTGTATTACTTTTTAGAGCTAGAGTAAGAGAAGTATAACCTTCCATTTAAAAATTTTAAGAAAGCTGGGAAAATCTATAATTATTACAAAAAGCGCCATCTAACCAATTTGTGAAAACTAGGGAGTGTCACTCGATCCGAATCCTAAAAGAACTTGAAATTCCTTTTTAAATAGGGCTAAGCTCATTTAAGTTGGATAATGGGTTCAGAAGATAAAGCGATTTAAATATTTTTTAACTCAACAACTTTTCCTACCCTTATTAAGGATGATGTGACAATAGGTTTAGAACAACAGTCATAGGAAATTAACTGAGCAGTCCAATGAGGTAATAAAAGTTTTATCTAATTCTGGGAGTTTTTGAAATTTTTGTTCATCCTGGCAACTGCGCCCCTTGCGGTCAATTTAGGAACTTTAGAATTTATTTTCAGTCAATTGCTCTTGGGCACTTTTGTTATAATTTAAGATATGTATAGTTGATGCACTTAAGTGGATAGCCTGTATATTCACCCTATTTTTGCAAATACATGTCAAATTAACTTAATTTAAGTCTTGGATTTGTATCATTATGAAGTTTCATTTAAATAATCCCGTATTAAACATTACAACGTTAAAAATTCGGCTTACGTACTATTACGAGATGGAAAATAAGCACAAAAACATGAACCCGTAGAGTCTCGCAAGGCTAAACAGTATTCTGTCACTGTCTGGTGCCCAAATTGTTTTACTTTACGAGTTTAACCTTTAAATGTGGATGTTCATCCAAGTGGGACCTATAGAAACTTTAAGGGAATTTTCCTGATATATTGCATGTCTTTTTCTCGTATGAGAGAATTTCTGCACAAAAAGTTTTTGATTTATTTCAGTATTATCTATCTGAGTGACTGTTTATACTTATCTTGTTATAGTTATATTTATTTACAGAGAAAAATGTGTTAATTACTAACATTTCTTAACAAATTCTAATAAAAAAAATCGGTTAATTTCCTTTACCCGGAACTCTTCCCTTATAAATATTTTCTTTTATTAGGAATACTGAAATGTGACCCAATTTACTTCAGCACATAGTCACTTAGTGACATATATTATATATATGTATGTATATATATATATATATATATATATATATATATATATATCCTAATTTTTCTTGGTTTGAGGTCAATACATTAACAACAAAATTAGTACATATTTTTAAACATATATTTTGTATTTCTAAGGTGACGTTTCGACCATAGTTTTGGTCTTTTTCAAACCATAGAACGTAAAATAGTCGAATTAAAAAGTACACATAATCCACATATCTGACATATACCTACTACACATATTTAATTTACATTTTAAAACTATTGTGGACGTTTATTACAGACAAATTACAAGCGACTCGACAAACTGGTTATATTTACGTTCAAGGTTTACATTTTCAAATTTTATATGAGACATTTTAAGGTTAAGAAAAGTTGGCTGTAAGTTTTCTGTTTTACATCTCAATAAAAAGACTCTTCTATTCTTTTGATTGGCAATTTTTCGAGAGATGTTTTCATATTCTTTCATTTCGTTCACAATATTGTCATTTGTCTGTAATAAACGTCCAGAATAGTTTTAAAATGTAAATTAAATATGTGTAGTATATGTCAGATATGTGGATTATGTGTACTTTTTAATTCAACTATTTTACGTTCTATGGTTTGAAAAAGACCAAAACGGATAATAAGGAAACACTGAATATTTGTAATAAATTAGGACAAAGTAGTGTAGTTAAGCGGTTTACCGATATTAAATCTTGTATATTTTTTAAATAGACTTTATAAATTATTTTAATAAACACCCAGAAATATATATATATATATATATATATATATATATATATATATATATATATATATATATATATATATATATATATATATATATATATATATATATATATATATATATATATATATATATATATATATATATATATATATATATATATATATATATATATATATATATATATATATATATATATATATATATATATATATATATATATATATATATATATATATATATATATATATATATATATATATATATATATATATATATATATATATATATATATATATATATATATATATATATATATATATATATATATATATATATATATATATATATATATATATATATATATATATATATATATATATATATATATATATATATATATATATATATATATATATATATATATATATATATATATATATATATATATATATATATATATATATATATATCGCGCCAGTCCGACTGGTATTTTCGCCGCGTCAATTTCACGGGCTCTATACAGTTTTTTCGCAAATTAGGTTTTTTCCTACGTGTGTTTTTTGTTATAAATTTCGCTAATACTCAAAACGTTTTTTAGTTATAGAATACACACTATTACATTTTTTATTTTGTTTTGGTTTCATTTCATTTCGGTAATTTATTTATATAGAACCAGGGTTATACTGTTTTAAACGTGTCTAAAACACCATTACTTGTTTATTTAAAGTGTTAAAAAATTGTTTAAAATCAAATATTTAATAACAGAACATAGTAATAATAATAAACAAAGCTGAATACATATGTTGAACTATAAAAACAGAGTTTAAAACACGTAAAATTTTAAACATTACTTTAGAAATAAAAATATGTTAATAAATCAATTTAAAAAAATAAAAACACATGCTTTCTGTAAAAATAAACAAACACGTATTTTTTTCAACTTTGATAGAAACCGAGATCTAGTCTCTTTGCTGGGCTTTTATTTTTTGTTCTTTTGTGCTTACTCAAAATTATTCTAAAAATATGTTTAATATATTTTAGAAGTATTAGAAATCATTTTTTTTTGTTGAAGTTATATACGATTTTTTCAATTTTTAATTTTTCTCCAATGTGCGAGAAAAAAACGGAAACACAAATTTTTTTCTCAATTTTTCTCGCAATTTTTCTCGTTTTTTACGAAATGTCAAATTTCTAGGAGCAGGGCAACATTTAAGTAATTGTTTTTTGCGCAGAGCAAAAAAACGGTTTATTGGTCCTAAATATGAAAAAAAGTCAGATTTGTCTAGTTATTGCTAAGGTCTACTTTTTTTAGAATTCTTGAGTAATTAAGAAAGTTTTACATTTTTAAATGTTAAGCAAATTATGCGGAAATAACAAAAAAATATAATGTCTTTAATTTATAAAAGAAAAGGCAGGAGATATTCTAAAATGATTATCATACAAATACACGAAGGGTAATTAATTTTTTAAAACGCAAAAATATTAATTTGTAATCATTTACGATAATAGTAAGCAATTAGACGCAAAACAGAAGTTGTAATTGATCTATAATAAAAAGGCATTACACTAGAAAAAAAACATCATAGTCACAGATAGGATACAAAGGATTAGGGAAAACTACCGGAACGGTTAAATATCTTCAAAACCGCTAAAGTTGTGCTTACAAAATTCGGATTTGGGGGCTTCTGGGCATGCGCAATTAAAAATGGTGCCGGCACTGTTGCCAGATTTCCCAGTTTTGCGCTGCACTTAGTCTTTATCTTAAATTTAATGCCCCATTTATTTTTATTGCAATGAGTTGGCCGTCTCAAATTTAGTGATATCCCAACTTTCAAAATCCTATCTGTATTAGTTCCTGAGATATGACAACACCGTATTTGCAGTAAACAGCACCGGAACGCTTAAAACGGCTAAAGTTGTGCTCACAAAATCAAGACATGAATCCCGTTCAAATAAAGTTATAGAAAGTAGAGATGGGACATGTAACTCATTTTAATGATGTGCTTCACTGACTCTGGCTCACTTTACTGAGTCAGCTCAATTGAGCTGCGAAACGAAGGAGCGAAATACACTCTTAACGTCATTTGACAAGGCTCCAACTCATGAATTGACTCTCGGATCATGGTTCTGCCACCCTGGCGGCTCGTAGTTGTAAAGGACAGTGGATGGGATATCGTGTTCGGCTAGTACGGCGAAGAATCACCGCGACGAATTGGTTAAATTCAGTGTTTTAATTATAGAGATAACGTTAGAGAGTCTGACTATGCGGAATTTCTGTTGGAGATTTATCAAATAAATTAGGCTCTTATTTATTTCTTTTAAGATAGATATTATAGATATTTGTATAATTAATATTAAAAAAGACTGAAAAAAGTCACCATATGTTCTTTTCCATAATGTTAGAATAAATAACATTTAAGTTTATTGCATTTTTAAACCTACATTATTTTCTTAAATAGTAAATTGCTTTATTTTGTATGCGTATTTATCAATAGGTAGTTCCAACCATATCTAATATCTATATTTGTATTTATTTTACATCTAAACAGCCGAAATAAAACGACAAAATCTAAAGAATTAAGACCACTCAGTCGCGCCGCACCGAGAATGTAACAAACAGCACATATTGCAATGCAATTCGACTCTTTCGGCGGTCGGTGACTTTGCGGCTCTTCATCGTCGCAAGTCATTCCCGCTTCGTTACGCTGTGAGTGAGAGATGAGTCAGAATCGAAAAAGATCTGTACCGCGGAGCTGCTTCAATGACTCACTTAACTGAGCTGATTCTTTGAGCCAGCTCACTCCTGAGTTACAAATCTCTAATAGAAATTATTTTATATACGACATGAAGGTCGTTATATAACAAAATAATAAATACCTACATTGACGATTTAGCTCTTCCAGAATGCTTTGGTAACGGCTGGAAATGTAGGTTCAGAATAATTGCTTTTCTCAATATATGCAGGACTTATATAATATATTTTTATTTTTTGCTTTATCCCTATGACCTGGATAAATAGTGAGGAAAAGCCGCCAATATCACTTAATAACAAAATAACCTTTGAGTTATGAATCAAAAGTAATTCATTTCAATAAAAATAAATGTGACATTCTATTTGAATTAAGAAAACGACAACGTGTACTGCAAAACTGGGAAATCTGGTAACAGTACTATTTTTCAATTCCAAATGCCCAAAAACTCCCAAATGTCAAATTTTGTAAGCACAACTTTAACGGTTTTTCTTGATAAACTTGTATTTTGCGTATGGAAAGTAACAAATTTAGTTTATTAGTATTATTGTAATTATTCTAAATCTTTATTTTTTGAGGTAAAATATCCTGTATACATAAGAAATGATGCGTTAAAAACTATATGAAGCTTTTGATTTATAAAAAGATCTATGTCCTGTTGGACAAAAAAACTAACATGAACATTAATATTTTTGTGTGAAATCATTTTGAATAGTGTTTATATACTTTTTCTACGCTCTGTGTGTATATACGATTCACTGGGTCATATAAATTAAATTTCACAAAATGTTGCTACTGATCATTATGGTCAATACCTTTTGTTGATCTGGCTAATTATAAACATTAGTAACGTCGGTTACTAATGTTTATTTTTATTTTTACTAACCCTTATAAAGCATAACATATAGCCTAGAACATAGCAAAATGTTTACTAATTTAATAGATTGTAAAATAATGGTTCAGAAAAATATGAACATATAATTTTATTGTTTTCATATATATTTAATAGTTACCATATTAAGTTAAGTATTTTTATGAAAACTAAATTGAGAAGAAAGCAGATTTTAAACAAAAAAAGAAAGTTTTTAAAAAATAAGTAGGTAACTAATTCTCATTCCATTCTAATTAGAAATCAGACATTTTATTGCAATATCCCATATTTTTGTGCTGCAACTAGGGTTACCATATTAAAACATACAATCTCCTGACAAATATAATACAAATTTCGGACATTTTATAAAAAATCCGGACAAAGTAATAAAATTTAATTTTTTAAATAAGTTTTTATTACAAAAGAATATATATTATCAAAAACTAAAAGAAAAACAGCTTCTATAAACAGGAATACGTTAAAAACGTAACATAACAACGTACATTAAAATAAAAACATAAACTGATCCAATTAATTTAACATAAATAAACTATGACAAAATGAAATATACTTTTACTTTAATAACTATATGACGCAAAGACATAAAAACAAAACATAAACACATAACACATCACTTATATAAGTAAACAGGATTTAGTAAGATCGATAGATTTTCTAAAAATTCCCGACAGTTTATAATTTCTGGCGCAATAAAATGCCAAAATACCGGACATATCCTGACTTTTCCGGACGTATGATAAGCCTAGCTGTAACTTACATAATATTTATTGTCTTTTTGGACTAGCTAATCAAATAAATACTTCAATGATTACCATGATTCGAACTACCTCAAAAACTGTAACCAAGTCTTTCGAATGAAAAATCTCCGATCTGATGTAGAGTACGTAATTTTACTTTTGCGCATTCATGCAGAATCGGCCCATTTCAAACAAATATCATTCGATTCCAAATAATACACGTGTGGTAAGCTGTTTTCTATCCAGGACGGGAGCGGCAGTTTTAAATTTTTATTCATTGAGTTTAGTAAGTTTTGCGATAATTCTTCTAATTGTCTGTTAGATCAGTAAGTAACAAAACATTTTGTACTACAAATAATCCATTGGCTGTATTTCGAATTTAATTGTTTGTGTAACGTTAAAAAAAATAAATTAAACATGACACGATGTCTTTTGATATTCAGCAGATTTATTTGCAATTAATTTAGCATAACTACTAATGTAATTAAGTACAGGGAAAATTTGAAGTTCATATTGCAAATTTTTGATGAAATAAATATAATAAATAAAACTTTGTATAAAAACAATATATAATCAAAGGTTTTTAAAGAAGATTTTTGCCAGTTTCACTTGTTACTTCCCTCGTAAATGGAAAGAATTGTATTCGTGAAAATATCAGCCTCCTATATTTTTCAGATCTTTACGTTTCAGGGTCTCTAGATACCGAAAACATCTTTTCTCGATTTCGTCGATCTGTGTCTGTCGGTCTGTCTGTTAGCGGCATAGCTAAAAAACTACCTTCCCGATTGACTTCAAATTTTGGAAAAAATTAAAGGTCATATGAAGATGACCTCGTAACATTTCGGTAAAAATCCAATATGGAAAAACAAAATGGCGGATAAATTATTGCTAAAAAAGAACTAATCGAATTTATTTCCGATTTTGCACAAAAATTAAGGATTATGTAGGAATCAACTAATAAAATTTTGCTACGCATCCAAGATGGAGGGACAAAATAGCGGTTTATTAAAATATTTAAAAATTCAGCCCGAAATAACTAGGTAGTTAATGAACTGATTTCAAATTGTATGGAACGCCGTTTTACTTTTTAGTCATACGCGTCTTTGATACCAAATTTAATTGCAAAACATATAAATGATGCTGCCTGCATACAATTTTTATTCTTTTTAATTCTTCCGATATCGAATTTTTGTGGATACCGATTTTACCGAATGACATTTTTATGATAAGCAATTTCTTTGCAGACCATTTCAATTGATACCACAAAAAAGTAGTTGTTTATCCTTTTTTAACTCGTATACAGCCTACTTAAAATTTCTATATACATGCGTCTTTCCTTAGTTATTGCATTTCAACAAATCGATGTTAATAAAAATTGGTATGAAATAAATGCTATATACAAAAATCAGTTTAAATATTTAATAAATTGACTCTTATTAAAATGTAATCGCTTCAAACGGGATCGCATTAAATTAATATTAATACCGAAAACATTAGAATAATAACGACTTTGTGGAGATTAATTTATTTCAACCGTATGAAGGCAAATCTGATTTAAGAACTCATGTAATAAAAAAAATTAATTTATTTTTATCGCATATCAAAAAAAATGAAAGCATCTCTTACGATATCATTTCTTTTTAATGTCAATTCCATTAACACCCTAAAAATGTAAATAGAATAATGCTAATTATTTTGATTTTGATTTTCGTTTATATGTAATTTATACTACATCAAACGGATATAACACGGGCCCTTTACCATTGAAATTAAAATACTTGAATATACATTTGAATAAATAAATAAAAGTTAATACGGGATTTAATTGTATAAGAGTTGTGGAATTTAAATGATTAGCGGGTATAAGGTAACTGATTTTATTTAATATGCATTGTTTTGATTTCGAATTTTTATTAATGTCGATTCTTCTGAATATCAATTTTCATTGAATGCAGCCACCTTGTTTCAATTTTAATTATCGGACGTGGAGCGATCTAGTGCAAACTAAGAACAACAAGAGCAGAAATCTGTAATTTTTTAAATACCGGAGTTTCTGGCTAGGCATGCGTTCGAAGATTTAAAAGTGCATATAAAATTAAGACTGTGTTGTGCATGACGTTATGACGAGTCGGATGCGAATAAAGAAAAACATATTCGTAGGTAATCAATGACAGTTAAAACGTGTTTAATTATATTATATATATATGGGAATACTTATATATTAAATCATTGCGGAATATATATACATATATATTTAAAATGTGACCACGTACAAAATACAGATCATAATAAAAAAAGTTATAATATATATATATATATATGTCTAGCTCCCAACATCCTATTCCAAAACAAGCTATTCTATATATTTATACCAGAATAAAGAAAACAAGGTTTTGAATTTCCCAGCTATAATTCACAGATTACCACACAATGTAATTTGTAATGGCAAATTGCAATTTCTCCTGGAAGCTGTGTGCCGGCGACATGCTCTACTACAGTTTTTTTTTGGCTTCTTAAACGTGATTTAAAGTAGGCTGTCCAGATTTTTTTTAAATGAAAAGAGTATATTTCGACGAAATGTAAAAATAGGTACCAGCGTATAATAATTAAGTAAAGTCTTATCACTTTCGCAGAATTCAATGACTTTCAATAATAATTATAATACACATAATAATATGGACTAAAAATAACAAAAATAATTAGAATATGACACCAGATTTCGCAAAATAGAGATCACTTGTCCCAGATTTCTCATAATAGAGGATATTTGTCGTATTTATGGAAATAGTAAAAGTACCAGAGTACATGGACCCGAAAAAGAGAACATTCCTCTTAAAAAGAGTATATGTGGTCACCCTATTTAAAGCAAACTGTAGTAAGGTTGTATAGGTATATCACTATATCTTTATTTACAATATTTATTTGATAATTAGGACACTATTTTCATGTTTGTCTCCCTTTTTTAATATGTGAGTAATTATTAAAATTTATAGGTATGTGCACTTCACTTTCAAAGCTGCGTGTCGATCAAGATACGGATTTACAAAAATGAACACATCAGTGGTGTATTTAGAATGCCGTCTTAGAGGGGGAGGCAAACATTTGATAACTAAAAAAAAGTTCTAGGTTCTTGTTGGAACAACATAAGCATGAAGACTAAAAAAAACAAAGTTCTCAATGTTTGTGAGGTAAAAGTCCCGAAATGCTTTATATAATGTAATTTTTGCTTGGGTTATTAGCTCGGGGGAAAGGGGGTGCAGGGTGCATTTGTCTCCTGCACGTACTCAAACCGAAACTGTCATATGTTGGAATGCAGAACATGTTATATTGAAGAATACCCCAAAACAAAAACATTGCATTCATGCCCTATTATCTTGGTAATTTTGTTCACAAGGTCTCTTTACACACAGCTTTGTAGGTTACACAAGTTTAACCTACAAAGCTTATTTTTTTTTCTATATTTAGTTTTTACATTCTGGTACTCACGCACATATTATGAAATCAAGGGCTTTTAAAAAACGCACGTCTATCTAAAAAAAAAATTAGTTGATCTGACCGCGAAAAAGAAACGTCGGATTTCAAATCTATGTGCACCATCTTGTTGATAATGGAAAGTAGCTATAAAGATATAAAATTTATTTTGTGATATCTCTTCAAATGCAGCCTGAAAAAAATAAAATATGTATAGCTGATTTTTCGGTATTTTACGTACCTATATCCTCGGAGGTAGTCATAATTGTCTAACTTTGTCAACTACTTATTATTCGATGTTAAATTGCGCAACTTTGCTCTATTTTAACCGACATTGTATCGAATTTGTAACACCCTGTATATGTTTGCGTGGGACCATTCCGGTATACTACCTCAATGGTTGAGATATTCCAAGTACAACCATATGTAATTCTCACATTGAATGCTATTTTTTAACTAATTTTTATTTCTCAATCTAGAGTGCTGTGATTTGGCAAAAACTATTAACTTACCTCCAAGAACCCTGAGAAAAATAAAATTATCTGTCTATTCACTAAACATCTTTTACGCCCATTTAAATATTAAACGGTTTTTTCTAAAAAATCTTTTTTTTTAATGTCGCTCTTCAAGCCTTTGCGAGTAATATATAATGATACCCCCCACAACAATATGCAGTATTTTAAAAAATCGGCAAATAAAGGCATAATATGCATTTAAGCCTAAGCAATTTCTGGTCACCCTGATATACGAAGGTTCTGGTTTGACACGTTATGGTTGAAGTTACAATATCATAGTAAATCAAAATAACAAACAAATATAGGGCGTCCCATTTAAAAAAGAAAAGTTAATAGCAGGAATTCGGAACTAAAAGAAGATACGGCAACACTGTTACAGTAAGATATATCATAAAACAAAATAGATAAAAACTCAAAGTGGAGGTGCTACAGATAGAACGTTTAAACAAGCATTTCAGATTTCAAAACATAAAAATAGCTTTCTGGATAAAAAATCAGATTCAGCTTTTGCTGGAAGAACATTCATTGCTTTATTTTACACCTACCAATAAAATAAAGTTTGTGTGGTTTGATTGAAATTGTTATATCATTGTATAAACGGGGGCTTAACAATAATGGTTGTATACATATATATATATATATATATATATATATATATATATATATATATTTGATAAATTAAAAAATAAATCCGAATTCAATGGCCGATTCAAATTATAAACCTTTCATTAACATCAGAATCAGACACTATCACTAACCGAGAAAATAAGTGTTACTTCACAGATTGTTTTGTAATCTGTGACAATATAGCTTGTACAAATTTATTTAAAACTAAAATCTCGTGTTGAAGTGTTGAAAGTAGTTTGCCGAACTATCGACGTCGCACGTCATGCGAATACTATTTTTTGCCTTCGCCCTCCCACTTCATATACTAACGGCCCGCCACTGACTCAGGCCCCCGCCGGCGCCGTCGCGTCGGCAGTGGCCCCAGCACAGAGCTTGCGCGTCTTGTTTTTGCGGGGATTTAATGATTGAAAAGGCCACAACGCGTAAGGCTCAAATATGTGGTGGGGGCCCCGAGAGACATCAGCGAGCGAAATACAAAACTGAGGATCTTTTCTTTTTTTTGTCATCATGTAAATTTTGAGTTGCTGCCGAAGGACCCCCAAATACGTAAAACCCATTGACCGTTTTTTATCATCGCAAAACTTTGCCTCGCCCAGATGAGCCCCAACCATCGTAAGTAGTTAATTCGGCCTTGTTGCTTCTAGAAAAGCAGCCTCTATAACGCAACATGCGAGTCGCCTTTTAATACTCATTGTTTATAAAATTATGATTAACACCACGATACACTTACAACGGTATGCCCACGCCGGTCTCTTCAGCATTCAGCAAGAAAATAAAATTGAAGTTTACAAATATCAGATTATCTAAAGTGCTCATCGTGAGGATTCGTGATATTTATTTTGATTAAAATAATTAATTAATTTAAAATTAAAGTTAAGAATGCTGCAAGTAAAATAATTGCAGGGGAAACTTCCATTCATATTTTATAACATTTGTTACTTGAGTTGCTGCACTAGTGCCGTCTATTGACATTTTTAGTTTTTACTTGCAATTGAAAAATACAAACCAGTTTCAAAAGTGCCCTATACAAGTAGCTAAAACCATATTGTTCTATTATTATAGTAAATATATCCTAAATTACCATTTTTAAAATTTATCTTAATAGCTTGACGGTAAGCACCAATCCACATTTTTGAAAATGTATTATTTTGGAAATTTGAAATATCTTATATCTGTCACTTTTGTTTACCGATTATAATTTCAATCTCGATTTCTACTGCTTGCAACTGCACAGGTAGGACGTAATAAACTGTATTGAAAATAAAATCTTTAGATTCAAAATAATTAGTTTAATAATTTTAAAAACATTTTATTGAAGCGTAAATTCTACAAACGTTTTCAAATGACAATGCATTACGGCCTATTTGACTCCCTGACTGAACGCTGTACATAGATGTGACGTACTTGCGCGAGAAAGGCGAGTTTAAATTCGGTCCGTATCATCGTCGTTTATTGCACAAATGATATTAAAAAATCAGCAAGCAAGATTATTAGAATGCAATCCAATGTTAGCGCAATACGCAAACCAAAGAAGTCGGCTCATACTTCAGAACACAGAATACCAGACCAGAGAAGCTCCAGAATATTACAAACCTTTTTGAGCGCGAAGACTTCTCTTTCGTATGACGACACATTCGCAAATTAATTTGAGTTATCGAACATACTCACGCAAACACATTATATTTCTTTTGAGAGGCTATAGATGGCGAAACTTCCGATAATAAAAATGCATTCGAAGTGCTTGTATTCAATCGAAATTGATATCAATGGAAATTGGTTTCAATGAAAATAGATAATCATAGAAATTGCTGTAAATGAAAATACTATTCATAAAAATTGATAATCGGCTATATTGTTTCCCACAAAATACTACAAAGGTACTCGTTAAATCTTGGATCAATATTGATATCAACAAATTTGTAGGTAATAAAATTATATTATAATAAAAAAAATGCATTTTAATTATAATAATATAATGAAAATTGAATTAATTTTGTAAAGACCCATCCAATTATCCTGACATACATTTTAATAGCTAAATCAAATTAATTGATTGTTAAAAATCTATATGAAGGCTTTAGCTCTAGATGTTCCAAGGATTCAGTTAAAATTACATTTTTATTATAATATTATAAAATAAATTGCCATAATGAAGTCCCATTCAATTTAAATTAATACCGGGCATATAGCAGACTAAAAAGTAAAACGGCGTTTCATAAAATTGTGTGCCATAACCAATTGTGGTATAGAAATTAACTAGTAAAACTGTGGTACTAATTGAAGATGGCGGAACAAAATGGTGGCCAAATAAAATAATTGTAATCTGAAAAAATCACCCTTTCAGGTTTTACTTATCTTCACGTTTTAGCGTTCCTAGATGCCACAAAAAACGTATTGAAAAAAAATTAAAACCCGGATTTTGCTATTGTAACAGTTACGAATCATATTCGTATCTTTTAAAATGTAATAATTGTTCTATAGTTGGGATAAATAAATAACTTTTATTTAATCATCAGTATTATTATTCGAACCTTAAAATTTGCAAAGTAAAACTTCCTTAATCAAATCATATTAAAAATTAACATGGTCCAAATTTTTTCCGCAAAAAACTAGTAATAGGGTTTGAATTTAAAGGGAAAATATTTTATTTAGATCTTAGACGTATCTTGATAATAAAGCCGCTATGCCCAAATAACATTTTTGTTTTGTTTTACGCCAAGCAATCCATTAAGCGATATCCATGTTTCTTATAAAGTGTTCGGCAGAAATATCTATACGATGAAAAGAATGCAAAATGACATTTCACAAGAAAGACTATTTTTATTAAAAGTATCTACACAAAGATAAAGTTTTCTCCCTTAGTCAATTTCACGTAAACAAATAGGTTTGAGAAAAGATGAAAGCATTTACTGATGAAATAATTAGATATAAAAATAGGCATAAAACGTTTTTTTTTATTTCTGTCATTTTTCAATATCGGTTTAACAAAGGCTACACTGTGTACAATGAGCTTTATACAAACTTTTACCCATATTTTTGTTTTGGTCAAATACAATTTAGCATTTTTTGATGGTCTCTGTATATCTTTCGAAAATAGTTTTTTCTTATGTAGATACTTTTCAAGAATGAAACTATTCTATAAAATCAATAATGAAATTGTATGTCCATAATACTGCCAGGGACCGTATAGACTTTTACTGCAGCCTTAAAACTGGCCTTAGGTCCCGAAAGAAAAATGGGCGACAGTAAAAAAAAGCGACTTCGTGTTTACATTAATCGACGAGACATTAACGTCAAATGCTAATTTAATACAAATCAATAAACATTCATAGCCTTGATTAAACAATTAAAATAATCTCGGTTCAGAATATGTCCCTGTCAGTTAAAACGAATGCTTTTGACATATCCAATATACTGATCAATTAGTTATTCAATCAATGTCAATAGTACCTTAATTAAGTTTAATGACCACTAACTATACGAAAATGATATGATACTTACAAATTTAGTGATAGCAGGAATATAAAAGGACTGCGGACTCAAAAGTATATTGTGCGAAAAGATATTACGCTTAAACCAACCCTGTCCACCAAAGAGACAAAACAGAGCCCTATAAAATGAACTTTAGAACAATATGTCAATAATACCGACAACGTTGCGAATATCGGCATGAAACCGCATACGCCAGCAAATTATTAAATGAACATTAACTGGCAGTGATATATACAAGAAAGATATGTTTAATATTCTCCTTTCATTTATTTATGGTGGACCCTCTCATAACTTAAATTACTAAGGGACCGGACGTTTGTTTTTAGGCTGCATTATTAAAAAACTAAGACTTTAATATAAATAGGAAAAAATAATACTCTATAAATTAAACAAAGTAGGAACAAAATAATGTTTGATGTAAAATATAATATATTCATATTAAATTAAAAATCGGTCAATTTTCTCTACCCAGAACTTCCGTCGTTATGAATATTTTCTTTTCTTATGAGTAATTCTAACCCCTATTGGTCGCCTTTTTGTTCCATCATATTGGATTGCTACCAATATTTTACCAATTCCTACCTATGTCACACTTTTGGGACATAATTAAAAATAAATTTAATAAGTAATTTAATCATTGATACATACCGCCCTTTTGTTGGGTCATATTGAATTTATACCACTTGATCCCTATACCAAACTTAAGATTACTGCAAAATTTAAAGTCAATTGTAAATATATTATTAGGCCGCCATTTTGCTTTGCTATCTTTGATTCATACTAAAATGGTACTGGTTCATTCCTATTTAATTTCCAAATTTTTTGGTAAACTGGATATTTAGTTTTTTTAGTAATAATTTTTTAACTTTACATTCTGCCGTCACCTTGTTACGACATATTGGATTTTTACTAAAATATTACCAGGTGATCCCCAGTGACGCTTAATTTTTGACTAAAATTTAAAGTCAATGTGGTAAGTAGTTTTTAAGCTGTGCTGCCAAACTAGACAAACAGACAGATCGACAGCCAGACCGACGAAATTGATAAAACATTTTTTTTTGGCATCTACAGAGGTTAAAACGTGAAGATATGTAAAACCTGAGGTGATTTTTGTTACGAAGACAACATTTTATTTTTGGGCGACATTTTGTTCCGTCATCTTAAATTAGTACCGCAATTTTACTTGTTTATCTCTATAGTACAATTAATTTCAACATACAATTTGAAATCAGTCCTCTAAATAGTTTTTCACGATTACAACACTTTATTTGGCCGCCATCTTGAATTAGTTTTATTAGTTCATCTTTATACTACAATTAGATATGACACACAATTTGAAATCAATCTACTTAGTAGTGTTTCAGACTGAATTTTCAATAATTTTATTAACCCGTCATTTTGTTCCGCCTTCGTACCATTCGTACCGAAATTTTACTAGTTGTTTCGTATTAATACTTAAATTTTGTCCAAAAAATTGGATAAGTAGTTTTTAGTAATATTTTTTTTAACATTTCATTAGGCCGCCAAAATGTTAGCAGGTCCCCCCCTCCATATAACCCTTTTTTTTTAGCTCTCGCGAACAGACCGACGGAATTGAGAAAACATGTTTTTCGGTATCTAGGGACCCTGAAACGTAAACATCTGAACAAATCTCGAAGAGTGATTTTCTCACGATTACAATACATTCCTTTTACGAGAGAAGTAAAAATGAAATTATTTGCCGCCAGGAGGCAAATAGTAAATTTTGATATTACCTTTACCTATTTAATTCATTGATTTTATTTTTGTTTATTTCAGGGAGCAGAAAAGGTGATTTAGGTGCCTGGCCACCTTTATATTAACCTTAAGGGAACCGCCCAGGACGCGGCAAGAAAGGGCAAAAAGAAAGGCGCTGGCTGGCACTCGGATTTGCGATAGGCGGCAGATAGATTCTCGGTTCCCGGATTATTTTATTTCATCTAACTAGTTGCGTGTGTTTTGACTTAAGTTTATAATTTAATGACTATTGCCTCAAGCATGCTATTTCCCGTTGAACCTCACGTTTACCTGATATTTATTTGCCATTTATTTAATTCAAAATCGGTAAATTGAGTTTATCCTCCTCTTGAAATAATCCATCAATCAATCAAGAAAAGTAAAAATAAACACAACTTTTATATACAAATCTTAATAAATTACTATGTGCAGAGCTAAGTTCGAGGGAAGTATCGATTCTTGATTTCATATTTAAACTTTTTGATTTCCTGATTTTTTTAACCCTTTTCTCGAATATTTTTATTACTATTAATTTTTTTTTCCTTCATTCTTACACAAATACTATTATTTTCCATTTTTATTATTGGATATATCCCAGTTTTAAAGAGTATCGTTACCGTGGAAGTCTATTACTCTGAAAAACCACGAACTTACAATGATACGGTCATCATTTTCTGACAACTTAAATAATGTCGGCCTTCTTGTTGCAGTTTTATAGGCAAAGTTCTTTAACGCAGTCAATAGATTCTTGTCTTCCTGGGTAACTACGAACTAAGCTAACATAGAGAGGTTTGAGAGCAAAATATATTAGTCCCCCTGTACGTCTTTTTACAAATTCCAAAATAATAATACCTTTTTTGCAATATTGCTTGATACGACTCGAATTTTATTAGAAATGCACCCATTTCCCTTGCTATTATTTTCTTCCTTTTATTTTCGGTGATTTGTCATATCTCGGCCCCATATGGTACTTTTTATAAAAGTTTTAGATTATGTTTGAGGTCTCTTTTAACTACTCCATAGAATTCAATTCACATGATATGTTGTAAAATGTCTCCAACGTATTTCGACTGTTGTGGTCGGGAAAAAATAAATATAAATGGTCATCATTGTCACAAATGACGTCAGATTTTCCTTAAAACAAGGCTAAGTACTTCTGTATATGACAAAATGAAAAAATCGGTAAATTTCCTTTACCCGGGAATTCCCTCGTTATGATTGGTCTTCCATTTGTTAGGAATAGTGAAGTATGACCCAATTTAGTTCAGTGCATAGTCATTTAGTAACACATATATTCTGTCTTTTCAAACATCCCAAACATTTTGCGTTTGCCACCTATGCCACACTTGATTTTTGAACATAATTTAAAACATAATGTGAAATTTAACCCAATACATTTAAGAATAGATGCGTAGCGGATTTAGGACAGAAATAAAAATCCCCTTTTCTTAAAAAAGAGCCCACGTTTCGACTAGTCTTCTTCAGGGCAATTTTTAAATATGGGATTTATGTCAACACACAAAAGTATATACATGTCTATATGAAACCTAAGGAAGACGATGACATTATTTTTAAAACAATAACAAGACAAACCCGAGATTCAGTAACTGTTGTCGGTCCATACTGAATGCCGGGTTTGTCTTGGTATTGTAAAAATAATGTCATCGTCTTCCTTAGGTTTCATATGGACATGTATATTATTATACTTTTGTGTGTTGACATAAATCCCATATTTAAAAATAGCCCTAAAGAAGGGATATTTATTTCTGTTCTAAACCCGCTACACATCTATTCTTCTTCTTCATAATATAAAACAAATACAATTAGTACCTATTAAATTAACGCACACCGCCATTTTATTCGGTCATGTTGTATACTATATCCTATTTAATTTTTCTGCAAAATTTAAGGTCAACTGAATAAGATTTTTTTATGTTGATTTTTTAATTTTTCCGCCATTTTGTTCTGCTGCCTTGAATTCGTACCACACCTTTACCAGTTTATCTCTATATCACACTTAATTGCCTAATCTGTAATTACATTTAATGTTTTCAGAAAAACACTGTTTTTTAATTATTTTATTAGGCTGCCCATTTTGTTTTGCTTTCATATATTCATACCAAAATGCTACCAGTTCATTTCTATGTAACACTTGATTTTTGTGCAAAATTTGTTTTTTCAGTAATAATTTTTTTAACGTTTCAATAGTCTGGCTTTTTTTACCAAAATATTATCAGGTCATTCCCACATGTTAAAACCCCTGATTTTTGACCAAAATGTAAGGTCCATCTGAAAAATTAAAATTTAAATTTAAGCTAATCCCTAAACTGACAGACAGAGAGACAAATTGACAGGCGGACCGACGGAATTGATAAAACTTTTTTGGCATCTAGGGACGTTAAAACGGGAAGATATGAAAAACCTGAGAAGATGATTTTTTCACGATTACAAATATTATAGTTAGCCGTCACTTCGAATTAGTACCACAGTTTTACTAGTTCATCTGTATACCAAAATTATTTGTGGCATACAATTTGAAATCAGTCCATTAAGTAGTTTTTCAGGTTTAATATTTAAATATTTTACTAAGCCGCTATATTGTTCCCCCATTTTGGATTTGTACCAAAATTTTACCAGTTGATTCCTATATAATACTTGATTTTTTTGCAAAATTTTAAATAAAATGTACTTTTTTTGTAAGTAATATTCTTTTAACATTTCATTAAGTTTTGCCACATTGGATGTTTACCAAAATGTTACCAGGTCATTCCCATATGACCTTTAATTTTTGGCCAAAACTTGAAGTCAATCGTGTAAGTAGTTTTTAAGCTGTGCCGTGAACTGACAGATAAACCGAAAAATTGATAAAACATATTTTTTGACATCTAGGGACGCTAAAACGTGAAAATATGTAAAACCTGAGAGGGTGCCTTTTTAGGATTACGAATATTTTATTTAGCCGCCATTTTGTTCCACCATCTTTATTTAATACCACCGTTTTACTAGCTAATTTTTAAACTACAATTATTTATGGCACACATTTTCAAATCAGTCTATTAAGTAGTTTTTCAGGCTTTATTTTTAAATATTTTACTAATCAGCCATCTTGAATTCGTACCAAGATTTTACCAGTTGATTCCTACATAATACTTGATTTTTGTGCAAAATTTGAGGTAAATTGGATAAGCAGATTTTTAGCAATCATTTTTTAACATTTCATTAGGCCGCCATTTTGTTTTGCCATATTGGATTTGTACCAAAATGTTATCAGGTCATCCCCATATTCATTTTTTGAATTAAAGTTAATCGGCTAAGTAGTTTTTTAGCTATGCCGCGAACAGACGGACCAACGGAATTGAGAATACATGTTTTTCGACATCTAGGGACCCTAAATCGGAAAGATCTAAAAAAATCCCGGAGGGTGATTTTTTCACGATTACAAGACTTCCATTTTACGAGGGAAGAAGAAACACTGATAAAACTCAGAATAAAATTAAAACAATTATAAAAGAAGTGAAAACTATTCGTTGAGTAAATGTCCCAGATTATCTAGCTTAACCTGGGTAAATGTAACAAATCTGGAACTTAGTCCACATACTTATGTAAACGTTTTTTTTTTATAGACAGTTAAGGACGGGTGGTGGTGATAAACTAGTTTTTCACAACTATAGCTTTACCAAAACATACAAGGGGTAATTTTTTAGTCTTATCTAACAAAAGAAAAAATATATATTATATATTATAAAAAAAAGCGATGAAGAATAATTTTTTTTAACTATCGCTAAAAACATATCCATGTAAATATCCGAAACTCTCTATTCATCAATTCATGGAACGCTAAAATTTTCACTAAAATAACAAGATGTGATAACTAATTCACGTTTTTAATTTGACGTATCTGAAAATCTAAGCAATTTAAGACATATGCTTATAAAAATGTTTCCCTAATGTATATAAGGAAACGGCACTTCTTGACAAATTCGAAACATCCTATATAATTCTAAATAAAATCTCTACTTTCAGAAATTATAACACAGTCAATAAGATTTGTTTTATTTTTTATAAATATCGAAGATCTACGGCCGTGACATGCAAAATCTAATCTTCAAAAGACATAGGCTCCAAATATTTTGTTTTGCAAAATATGAAACGAATCGCTTTGATCGTGCTAAGCTATGTTTTTCAAAAGCCATCATGGTCACAATACTTTCCCTATACAATAAATTATATAGAATACCTTAATTAAGGAGTGTTACATTTTTTGAAATTTTATAACTTAAGATTAATTAAATAGAATAATAGTTTGCTATAGAGTAATTACAAAGGAACTTTAGAAACTTTCAACTAAGTTTCTCTGCCAGTTTCTCTCTTAAAATTTAAGTTGTACAGGTTTTAAATTGAGCAAATTTATGGAAAACCAGAAAACCCTTTTATGTAACGAAAGTTCAAGAGAAGAAACTTCTTACGAAATTTCCGTGCTGGTACATTTTAATCTAAAACTAAAAGTTTCGTATTAGTGAAAGATAATATAAAATGTTCTGTAGAGTACAGATCTAATTTGGCAAAAAATGCTTTACTAAGAAACTGTTAAAGTTATAGGTCTATTTTAGAAATGACCTGAAATAGGGGAACATTTTTCAATGACTTATTAACATAAAAATATCAGCAAGGTCACGTTAATAAACTAAAATTTACAAACTACTTCACCATAGTTTCTTTCAAAACCTGTTGCGAATATTAAAAAATGCTCCTGTTCGTGTTTCTAGGATTACAAATTAAATACTCTGAAGTATTTAAAAATCAGTGAGGCACAGGTAGGGGTTGTCTGCTGGTCATGTTTGTTCTTTTAATAAAGGCATTATATATGTTTTAAGTAAAAATAATACTAAATAATAAATAAGTTGTTTAATTTGTAAATGTGTTCCCATACAAAAATGCTGTAAATACCTATATACCTAAATTTAAATCTAATTTACCTATATTGTTTGACTTCTTGGAAAGAGAATAATCCATTGGTTTTGAACAAGGGGAGCATTATTGTAAGCACCCGAAACCGATAAACCCAATAAATATTCTTGTGAAAATAAGGTCTTTTTCTTACACACATATATATATATATATATATATATATATATATATATATATATATATATATATATATAAAGTATATACGATCTCAATTGCAATAGTTAAAAAAACATTTGGAACAGAAATTCTTTGTACCGGTGATACCGCCAACTTCGCGCAAAGGTGGCGCCGACTTCATTATTTATTACCACTAATATTTCTTTTATTTCTTTTTGAACAAATAAAAATATATTCTAAAATTATGGTTAGTTGGTTTGCGAAATACAAATGTAAAATGATGATCAATAATAACTCAGGATCTCAGAAAAAAGTAAAAATATGTTTTAAATTTTAATGTAATATTAGAAATATTAAGTAATTCCTAATGAATATATGTAGGTACTTTTATTAATACTTAAATACTGTATGTCCCGCCAAATATACCCATTTAACAAATAATACGTTTTTAGCCAATAACCGATAACATATTTTCAAAATATCGTGCAGCCATTCATTATTAGTTTTTGAAATTAATGAGATTTGTATTACTTTCCTCAAAGGAAAGTATGTAATCGTGAAAAAATCGACCTCCGAGATTTTTTCAGATATCCATGTTTCAGGGTTCTTAGATTCCGAAAAAGACATTTTCTCGAATCCGTCGGTGTGTCTGTCTGTCTGCGGCATAGCTAAAGAACTACTTATCTGATTGACTTCAAATTTTGGTCCAAAATTAAGGGTCATATAGAGATGACCTGGTAATATTTTGGAAAAAATCCAATATATATATAATATATACTTATCCAATTTACCTAAAATTTTGCAGAAAAATTAACTGTGACTTGGGGATGAACTAGTAACATTTTGGTACCAATCCAAGGTAGCATAACAAAACGGCGCCCTCATAAAATATTTGAGTCAAATCAACTTATTTTGAAGCTGTTCCCTTTATCGGAAGTGACTGAAATTTGGTATATATAAATAAACCAGATGACAATACAACAATATGTTGTCCAATGTGTAATTTTAGTAACCCGAAAAATACAAATATTAAAATAAATTTAAATTAGCAAATATAAACAATATTTAAAAAATGTTATACTGGATTATCCTAGCCGTGGTTCATTTAAATAGGGGTGGTAAGTGAATTAATGTATGTATATATGTATGTATGTATGTACGTATATATATATTAGATCTCATCGATAAAGTTATATTGTATATATATATACAGGGTTATTCACGGTGAGTGTCCAATTAGATATATCTGGAGAATCAAAAAACACAGTACTTTCAAACCTTGCCTCTACACATAATTGAACATAAACTCTTTTTAAAATATTTTAAATTTTCCGGTGTTGCCGCTTTTGACCCAAACCGATGGCAATATCTATTTTTAATGAAATGCCCTGTATATTATTGCATTTTTGTAATGTCTTGAAAATTTTAAACACTTTTGCATGGTATTTCCTATACTTAAATTCAACTGACTTTGAGAAAATGGCACCTGAAAATTGACATGTTTTACTGTTTAAAGCTCTGTAACTCCAAAACGCCTCAACTTACAGCAAAACGGATTGTACTTTCCTGTCTTAGTTTTTAGTTACCTATCATCTAATACCAATTTTAACTTCGACAGGTAATGTCAAATTTTGACAGCTTCTGTCAAATTTAAAATTGGTATCAGGAGATAGTCAAGTAAAAAGCAAAATCGAAAATTGAAATCTATTTTGTTGCAAATTAAGTCGTTTAGGAGCTATAGAGCGTTAAAACGTCAAAAATGTCAATTTTCATTTTCTCGAAATTTGAATTTAGGTATAGGAAACATCAAACAAAATATTTAGAATTTTCAGGCCAATTGCAATAATATACAGAGACTTCCATTTAGAAAACGGATGTTGATATTGGTTTCAGTTGGAAGCGGCAGTACCGCATAATTTAAAATATTTTAAAAATAGAGTTTGTTTACCTATGCCCAGAGCCAAATGTACAAGATAGTCAGTTTATTGGTTCTCCAAATACTTCTACATTCACCGTGAATAATCCTGTATCAAAAAGTAAACATATGGGTCATATATGAGTACACATACTTATTTTTATCAAGAAATTTGACACATATTAAGAATAATATAACGTTTATAAACTTATTACCAATTTAGTTACGAGGAAAGTTCCGGGTAAAGCCACTTTACCGATTTTTGCATATTGTAAAAGGAAAATAAATAATGTTTAAAAAAACAATTCTTGGTATTAAAATAAATAATATTACGTACATATCTCTAGTTTACTGAAGAACGTTTAACGGACATTGAGGGTACATTGACTATTTTACATATATAACTACTAGCGGGTACCCGCGACTTCGTTTACGTATGTCAACAATGAAAGGGGTAGAAAAGGGTACTTAAATCGTCTTATTTAAGTACCTCTTAAGATACGTTTTTATGTAATACCTACATAAAAAAAAATTAAAGTATGGAAAAAATAAAATAAAATACACTTGTTAAAGCTTTTTTTTTTGAAAAACTAACCGTTTTCTAAATAATAAGAAGTGTAACAATGCAGAGGCCGGGCGGTTTTACCCCGTGAAATTTGAAGTGCGTAAAATCCCCTTTTATCAAATCTTTACATAATACATTCAACCTCTCTGCCAAAATTCAGCTTTTTACGTCAAGAGGTTTGAGTTGGATTGTGATTAATCAATGATCCAATATTGAGCCACCCAGTAGAATTTTTTAAAAAATCTTATAATATGTAAAGTATGAAAATAAAAAATACCCGAAATCCTAAGCGTTTTTTTTAATAGAAAATAATTTAGTACTTAAGGGGCGGTTTCATCCCCTTACAAGTCTTTTAAAAAATCGAACCTCTACACTCTGTAGTCAACCCGTATACAAAAATGCCCTTATTCAAGGGCTTTTTTCAAAAACTAACCGTTTTGTAAATGAAAAAGATTTTAATATTCAAGAGGCGGTTTCACCCCCTTGAAATTTAAGTTTCGCAAAAACCCGGCTTAACAAACCTTCACACCCTACAATCAACCTCTATATCAAAATTCACCATTTTATGTCAAGAATGGCCTGATTTTTTAAACACCCTGTATTCATTTTTTATATATCTTTAAATGTGTAAAAAATAAAAATAAATAACACCTATTTAAGCGTTTTTCCAAAAACTAACTGTTTTTTAAATAAAATATATTGTATTATTTAAGGGGTGGTTTCATCACCTTGTAAATTAAGTTTTGAAAAATCCCTTCTTTCCGAACCTCTACACCTTGCAGTCGATCCGTGTACTAAAATTCCGTTTTTTACGCCAAGGGTTTGAGCAAGATCGTGATTAATCAGCGACCCGATTTTTTAAAACACCCTGTATCACAGTTTCGAAGTTTTAAAATAAAATAAATAAACAAAACAAGATCTGATAAGATAGAAAAACGAACCATTTTTTAGATACAAAATATTGTGATATTTAAGGGGGCGGTCACCCCCTTGGAATTTGAGTTCCGAAAAATATCTTCTTATAGAACTTCTACATCGGGAAATCAATCTGTGTGCCAAAATTCAGCTTCTTATGTAAAGCGGAGCAGGAGCGTGTTTAGTCAGTGAGTCAATTAAGGATTTTATATATTAGTATAGATAGATAATAAAAACAATAACATTAAACCAAAGTTAATTTTTGGCAATACTTCAAATCTATGCCCGGAGCCTGCAAATGGCATTTCTTAACCAATACCGAATAAACAACTGGCACCATGGAGCGAAATAAATTAGCGAGATTTAATCCTTTTTTCCCTTATGCAATTTAAAAATACAAAAATTTACGCGCCTATGAAAATATCGTGTTAAATTTTATCAGTTATCGTCCATACCGAGAAAATAAATGCATTTTAGAAATTTGCAACCAATGAAAACCTGTCATTGACCAATTGAATGCGTCAGGTTGATTAATTCGCTGACAGGCACACATCAAGTCCACGTTGACCCGAGGAGGACGAATATAAGGAGCTGTCAATAAAAATAATGCTATTTTCTTTAAATGTGTTTTGTGGTAAATTGATTTTGACCTAAGCCTCACTTGATTTTTGGGTATACTTTCAAATAAATTCAATAAGTAGTTTTTACATTGAAACAAACCGCCATTTTTTTACGTCAGGTTGAATTCGTACCAGTTTATATAATCTATAACACTTTTATTTTTTCTGCAAAATTGAAATCAATTGAATACTTTTTGACGTTGATTTTTATTTAATTTTATTTGGTCGCCAATTTGTTCCGCCATCTTGAATTCCTACCACAACTTTACCAGTCTATATCTATGTCACATTTAATGCTTTTAAACTATACCGCAAACTGACAGACAAATCGACAAAGGGGCCAATGGAATCGATACAACATATTTTTTGGCGTCTAGGAACGCTAAAACGTGAAGATATGTAAAACCTAAGGGTGATTTTTTTCACGATTACAAACGTTTTATTTGGCCGCCATCTTGTAGTTATTTCAGCCTGAATCCGCAGATCCCTTTTAAATGCAGTCTGATAGATAACCAGACTGAAACCTCTACAGAAAATCGTTAAACTTTTTGAAATTGGCACGATTAGCATTAACACAATGTGTTTAATGAGAATCATTAACTAGTCTAAACAATTAGAGCATCAGCCATTTTAATTATTACCACTTTAAAAAGAGCAAAGCTTACCCAGCAGTGGAAAATCATATTGACATTTTTCGTTGCAGACAAAATTTTTTAGGGATTGTTTAAACTATGTATTTATTAAAAATAAACAAAAAATCTAATATTGGTTGTCACAAAATAAACGCCCTCATTTTATAACAGCTTCATTCGTTCCGTAAAAAAGATGATTGGTTAGATTTCCAACTAATTCGTATCAAGTTGGCATAAAAGGAAAAAAATATTCTACAAATTTAATTATAACAGAACATTTTATCTAAGAAATTTATAAAATCACTAGATTGTCGATGAACAAAAATTAAATTATAAATATTTGAGAGACATTTTGCTAACAATGATACGGCTAAAATTCACAGCAAAAATACCTTATTGATGAGTGTCCGTATAATGGCGATAAACTTATAGAGAAAATGTTTCAAGACGAATCCACCGATCCCTTTCAAATATGGTCTGGTAGACAACCAGACTGGAACCTCTACTTTAACAGAAATCGTTAAACTTCCTGAAATTGGCACGATAAGCATTAACACAATGCGTTTAATGACAGTCATTAACTAGTCTAAAGAATTAGAGCATCAGGCATTTTAATTATTACCACTTTAAAAAGAGCGGAGCTTAGCCGGCAGTTGAGAATATAAAATATTGGGATTTTTCGTTGCCGAGAAAATTTTGTTAGGAAATGTTTGGACTATGTATTTGCAAAAAATAAATACAAAATCTAAGTTTGGTTGTAACAAAATAAACGCTTTCATTTTATAACAACTTCATTCGTTCAGTGGAAAAGATAATTGGTTAGATTTCCATTTGATATCAAGTTGGCATAAAAGGAAAAAAATATACTACAAATTCGATTATAACAGAACATGTAATCTAAGAAAATTATAATATCGGTTACAATGGTGAACTAGGAATAGCCCTTTTGCAAACAGAAATGTTTAAACATTATATTGACTTCAGTAGAATTATTGTCGATGAATAAAAATTAAATTATTAATATTTGAGAGATATTTTGCTACCACAGAAGCCAGAAAAGCACAATTTGCACTGAAAGCTGTACATATCTTGAATTTTTAGTTCTTTTTTTATAACCCTTAATATTGCAAGACTTTGTTCCTTTATAAGTCATTGAAATACATCAAGTCAAAAAACAAATGACTAGAAGTTTTCTAGTTAGAATTTGCACGTGTATTCTTATTTCAGAGTGTTACTGCAATTATACCTGTAGGTAGGATGTTCAGAAAATAAATATGAATAGTGCGACTTAACTATTTAGATACAAATAGGCGTCTAAATCTAAAAGTAAAACGTACTGAAAATCAAAAAAGGTTTGTTGTACTTATAATTAATATATATTAAATTCTTTATATTAATTATTAAATTTCAAACGGAGAATTTTAGGCGAAAAAATTTAATAAAAAACTATTAACAATATAAAAAACATCATATAAAATTATTTTCGGTGAAACTTATCGACTCATCATCAGATACATCTGTTTCCTCTGGTATTATGATAGGTTGAATATCTGAAGCATCCTTATATTTTTTTGTCTCCTGCTCAGAAAATATGATCTTTTCGATATGATGTACCGGGTGTACAACTAAGAAGGGCGACCGGTCGTACCTTAGGAACCACTTGCATTACGGTTTCGGGAAAAAAAATTATGTATTAAATCGGCCAAGTGAAATCGCTGGAAATGATTTTTAACCTCGAAAAATTGCCGCTACGGGGCGCCACAAGAACTTTAAATTGCAATTGTCGATTTTTTGGTGAATTTGTCTAGTTAAAGTCTGTCGAAAATATAAGCATAGTATTCTGCGATAAGTTACACAACTTTTTGCTTTTTATAATTTTTTTCTATTCAATAATAAAGTGGTGGGGAACGTCAAACATTTGTTGTTTCAAACGTTGATATCTCTGTTTTGCATTAACCGATTTTATTGAACTTCATCTTAAAAAAAGGGCTTTTTTCGCTCGATTTGTGGTGCTATTACTTTTATTACCAAATTTATTCTGCTACTGGTCGCTAGATGCCGTTTTTCTGGAATTCCTCAAATAATACGGATTTTCTCAAAAAAATCAAATGGTATGATATGACTTTTTTGTCTCATTTTATTTTCTGGTTATGAAGATAGTGAAATAAAAAAACCAGATCCATATTTAATTTAAGAAAGTTGATGATGATCGCTCAAATCCGAAACGTCCGATTAAAAAACTAACTACATCGATTTATAGAGGAGAAAAAGTGCCAGTGGTAAAGTGAAAGTTATTCTATTAAAATTTGAGAAATTTTGAAAGAAAAACGCTGCAAATTGAATCACTACTTCCACATCATCTTTAGGAGATATAACACAATAACTGTAGATATACCCGAAAACCAAATAATCGACATATTATTCGATTTTTTACGACATCTTTGATTTTCGTCCCTTCTACTTTATAGCCTTACTATTTATTTTTATTATTTTGGTCAAATAAACATGTTACCCGGTTTTTTTTTCAAATCAAGAAAGTCAGTGATAGTGGCTCGAATCTAAAAGTAGCGTTGGATTAAAAAAAATACTTTACCAACTGTTAGAGGAGGAAAAGTACCCAATGGTGATGTGAGGGCTATTTTTATCCATCGTTTAAATTTTACTAAAATTTTAGAAAAAGTATATTAAAATGAAATGATATTATATTTACTGTAAGCCAGAAGATAAAAAACTAAACAGTAAAAGCATTAGCAGGAAATAGGACACCAAAGAAAGAGTTTATGCTTTATTCTTTGCTGTGCTATTTCCTGCTACTCCATTTATTGTTGTGTAAAAAAGCAGGAATGATCTAAAAAAATGCTTTAAATAACAAAGAAACAAAGAAAATGTA
This sequence comes from Kuschelorhynchus macadamiae, assembly GCA_030620095.1. NCBI lineage: Eukaryota > Metazoa > Arthropoda > Insecta > Coleoptera > Curculionidae > Kuschelorhynchus > Kuschelorhynchus macadamiae. Next base: position 315,810 of record JAUTXW010002190.1, on the reverse strand, counting down.
AAATGCAAGCCCTTTTTCGATTTAATTGTTTGTTAATTAACTATTGGTGTCGAGTGAACTGTTGAAAATGTCTACTGTCATGCTCGATACATAGACGGAGTCTTTCTACTGTATTTACTGCAGCTTCTATTCTGCAGCTGGTATCATTTGGATTGCGTTTCTAATTCGGTTGATGAAGTCCTCCCTTGTTGTTGGTCTATTTGGTTCACCAAATCTTTAAGGCAACCCCACAAGTAAAAGTCTAGACACGTCAAATCCAGGGGCCAGGGAAATATACTGCCCCTACCTATCCATCTTCCGGGAAAACGCCCATCTAGGAACCGTCTGACATTGTTTGAGTAGTAAGCTGGGCAGCCATCATGTTGGAAGAATATTGTGTCTAAGTTGATGCCGTCAAACAAAACTGGCAGCTGATTTTCTGAAAATCTAAATAAGTCCGTCCATTTAGTGAATTATCGAAAATTACTGGGCCTATAATTCGGTTGTTTATTATGCCGCACCAAACGTTGACGCTCCAAAGACCTTGACTCTGGGCTTCTCGCATCCAGAGAGGATTGTGGTCTGCAATAATACAGGTTATGCAAGTTCACTTTCCCATCGGAGCGGAAAGTAGCTATATAATAAGTAATATGTGGATTTATGGATTTTCGGGTACACAGATTTTAATTTTTGAGTTATTTTAATGTTTTATGAAGATCTAAAGATGATGTGGAAGTAGCGATTTAATTTGCATCACTTTTTTCTCAAAATTGTTCAAATTTTAGTTTAAATTGAAGTGATAGATGAAAATAGCTTTTACTTTACCATTGGCACTTTTTCTCCTCTATAATTCGGTGTAGTTAGTTTTTTAATACGACGTTTCGGATTCGAGCGACCATCATCAGTTTTCTTAATTTAAATACGGACCTAGTTTTTTTATTTCACTATTTTATACCCTTCATAACCACAAAGTAAAATGTGATAAAAAAGTTATATCATACCAGTTGATTTTTTTGAGAAAATCTGTATTATTTGAGGAATTCCAGAAAAACGCCATCTAGCGACCAGTAGCAAAATAAATTTGGTGACCGTTACTAGCACCGTAAACAGAGCAAAAAAAGCCCTTTTTTAAGGCCAAGTTCAATAAAATCGGTTTATTCAAAACAGAGATTTAACTAATTTAAGAATACTACGCTTATATTTTCGACACACCTCAACTTTGTAAATTCACACAAAAAATCGACATTTACGATTGAAAGTTCTTGTTGTGCCCCCTAGCGGCAATTTTTCGAGGTTAAAAATAATTTCCAGCAATTTCTCTTGGCCGATTTACTATACAATTTTTTTTTCCCGAAACCGTAAGACAAATGGTTTCTGAGAATGTATATTTATTTTTAGCTTTCAGAATGTCTGCATCATAATACCGTTTAGCTTGTGACCACACCATTTCTATTGCATTATATTGGCAATGATAAAGCAGTAATTTTAAAATTGTATGGTCATGTTTTTTGGTGGTTTTGCACTATTTTCCAAGGTCATCTTTCATAGCATTATCCTTGGTAATCAATTCTCTTAAATGCTAAGCATTCAACACGTTTTTTTTATCCAACTTCTGCAGGGTAATTCATCTTGGTACCTGGAATGAGGCAGCAGTATCCATTAGAATAAGGGGTTTATTAATTTTAACTCGGTATAAGTTGTGTTTTAAACTATTTCTCGAAATTTAAGGTATTCATGTTATCGTGATAATCACCTGTCTTTGTTTTACTTTTGAAGATCAAACTCGCGTTTTCGAATAATATTTCATTATTTTTATCATAATATATCTTAATCCATCACCTGTTTCTTACTAGAAGAAGTAGCTATTATGCTCTCTTGCCATTCTTTTTCCCTGTTATATAGTTTCTGAGGAAAAATGTATGCCTGCCACAAATAGATGGAAGTTCTACAAGGATTTTTTTGTGTGTTATTTGATCTTTTAAATTTAAAACCAATTTTATAAATTCAAGCGTAAACAGGCCCTGAGGTCAGGATACATCGAGCCATTCTTCGGGAAAACCAGGCATGTAGCCAGAAATTCAGTTGAATCCCCAACCTATAAATTCATTTCGAGCCGGTCCAACGGTCAGACCCCAGAAGCATTACTAAGAAGCATGCCTATTCCAACATATTATTTTCAAAGTTTCGGAGCTGGGGGGTGCGTTCTGGCTACGTGCCTGAGAAAAACCAATAGGTAGCGATTTCATATTAACATCTTCACTTACGAAATACATTTTGTGAATCATTTCGCTCAGCGCCTTTGATACATTTTTTTTACGAAATCATTTCTACATACGCCACATCGGAGGCGGTAAATGATTCTCTCTGATATCTTCATTGCTTCGGCAGCTACTTGCACGCAATTTTTCCCCTGGCTTAGCAATGATCTTTTTGTGCCTCAAAATATGAAACAACATTCCAGGACTAACACAACCTAACCGAATTATTGACAGAATTGCCATTAAGGAATAATTTTTCCGCACAGCGTTTCAACTGTTACAACATATAAATATAATGCATATTTTCTCAATATTTTGCGTTTATAAGTATGCTCCCTTAGATTCATTAACGGGTACTCAGTGTAAAAGCACTCCATCTTTGTTGTGAAACAGTAAAACGTTGATTCTTGGAGTTTAATTTAATAATCACATCATTTTAGGAAAATAATGTTGTGACTGTTATACATATAATAAAATAGTCGCCATACTTAGCTTTATTGATTTTAAACGAGCATTGCAACAGGCGCGCAAATAAAAGAATTTTCATGTGAAATATAGATTTTAACAATGTTAATAATTATATTTTATATTTTTAGTAATGAATTTTTTTTGTACATCCACTTCCAAATAAAGCATAGTTTTCTATTATATAACATGTAAGTACGATTAAAAAATATAAACCAGAATATGTAGTTATTTTAGTTTCCTTTCACAAACAAGCCTTTATGAGGATCAAGTTTCGCATATATTTTGTCCAAAAGTTGAAAGAAGTATTTAAATATGTATTTAAGGGCAAAAATTAAAGCGAACGCGAAACTGGAAATTGTTTTATAAAAACTTTCAGAAGTTAGAAATTTTTAAAAAGAACGTAAACAACTTACCATCTCCTTAATGTATACACTTTTAAAAGCAAACTTCTGCAATAAAATATCCACTCTTCAGAATTAAATGCAAATGGTAGTCGTAAATAATGTGATAAAACAAGTTGTGGATATACTTGCCAGTATTTTAGAGTCCTATAAAAATTTTAGGTAGCTATTATTACCTCTATATATGAAATTAAATTGCCTTGGATATATGGTATTTTGTAATCAATTTGGTAATTAATTCTTACTTGATTATGTACGTAGTGACAAGTTAAATCAACACATTCTATTGTTTTGGCAGTTGAAATATCATAACAATAGTCACAATAATTACGATAATATCCGTTTCGTAAGATATATAGGTGCAGGATAATGAAAGCTTTTAGAAATATAGTCGCGTAAGGATCTTTTTACGGTCACAAAAAAATTTGATAGTATACTGAGTGACAAAAAAAGGTAAACACCTATATATGATCATCCGATTTTAATAATTTTTGGTATACATGTTTAATGCCTCTTACACTTAGTAAATGATTAGAGTTTGAGCTTCATTAGACAACTTACCGAAAAAAGTGGTTTAATAGTGTGTTGAAGACCCGCGATAGCTTATGCACTCGCATACACTTAGGCTCGGTTCTAACGAGGTTGTCGATATCTTCTTGAGGTATCTCAATCCAGGCTACCTGAACTTTATGAATAAGGGCTGCTAAAGTCTGTGGAGGGTGCTGCAAATTCAACAGCCTGCAACCAATCATGTCCTAAACATGTTTAATAGGAGACAGATCAGGCGATCTTAGGGGCCAAGGTAAAAGGCTGATGCGATATTGACCCATGAATGCTAACGTCTCTCTGGCATTGTCTTGCTAAAATATAGCGTTTTAGATGGTGTGAAAGTATGGAATCACATATGGCTGTACTACTTCCTGGATGTAGCGCCGGGCTGTCATATTGCTTCTAGTGAAAACTAATGGTGATCTGCTTCCATATGCAATGGTACCCCATACCATGATGCACACGGTGTGGTGGACATAACGCTCTTTGTCAAATTGTGGATCACGTCTTTCACCACGTCGCCTTCTCATCCTTGCTCGACCATCGTGCATTCCAGACAGAAGCGGAACTCGTTTCGATCACGTGATTACATCCCTGGTCCCATTGAATTCTCTCCCTACACCAGAGCAGACGGTTACGCCGATGTTCAGCTGTAAGAGGTAGCACCCAGTGTAGGCGATAAGAAAAAAGACTAAAACTTCGTATTCGGCGATATACTGTACGTATACCAACTATGCTACCATGCTCTTCAAACCACTGATTTGCGATGGTCCGCGTGCTGCTGAATCTGTCTCTAAAAGCGAGAAGTCCCAATCGGCGATCTTGGCGCTCTGTGGTTCTTCTGAGACGTCCTGTGTCCTTGGCCATCCCGAGTCCACGTCGGTTCACACTCCAATATAGTGCGTAAAGATATGTCGGTTCTTCTGAAAACTTCTCTTATCGATGGACCTGCTTCAAGCAACCCAACAATTCGAACCCTCTCAAATTCACTAAGCTGGGTAACCCGACGAATCCTATGCACTCGAGGAATTTTGACCAACTCAAAAAAATTGCTTTGCAACAAGCTACACAGGTTTTACATTTCAAAAGTGATCGTGTACACTCTCGAAAACCAAGTAGTCCTTTAGCACTAAACGACCTTACAGCCACTGCAAAAACTTAACAGATAAATTTGAAAATGTAAACACTTCTTGTTCGTTGTCAGATACCTCGACACGTAAAATAATATTAAATTCTAAAGAACATATTTTGGTGTTTACACCTCTCTGTCAGTCAGTATAGAAGATGGCCGGTCCTGAAACGAATGACGAAAATACCGACATAGTCCAGGAAGCAGGATTTTCACGAATTAATCGTTGATTTTATACTTTATTGAGTTGAATTTATATTATATGAATCAAGTTTTAGTAATTTGGATGGCCGTATAAAAATTCCTACGAACTGCCCCTTAAGAATCCAAGCAGAAACCACGGTTTTTCCGAACAGGGCCATCTAATAAAAAAATTGATGTTAGAAGATGGCCGATCTTCGAAATAATGAAGAAATTACCGGGATAGTCCAGGAAGCAAGATTTTCACGAATTAGTCAATCAGTGATTGTATATTTTCATGAGTTGAATGTATGTGATATGGATAAAGTTTTAGTAATTTGGATGGTTCCATAAAAATGCCTACGAATTACCCCTTAAGAACCCAATTAAGAACCTCGGTTATAAGTAAGTTGGCTATAACTATCTTAGACTTAGTAAATTTAGGACCTACTGTAAATAAAGACGGTACCGATACTCCCTACACCAGAGCAGACGGTGGCGATATAAGTTCTACTTTAAGGAATCTGTTTAATAAAGACCTTAAGTCAATTTTTTTAATCAAGGCCAAAAATATTATAATTCAATTAATTTTAAATCAAGCAAAGTCAATCTGGTAATATTCTTATGAAGAGTATAACCCGAGGGTGGATAAAACCCGAGTATTTGTTTGCTTTGTATGTTTTTTGTGTAATTTGCTAGATTTTTGATGGAACATTTAAAAACTTAACCTACTTCTTATAAACAGCAGCAAGTTGCTAGTATTTATGCATTTTGTGAAAATTTGCTGATTTTAATAGGTAAGTTGAATAGCTTATCGGAAAATTGAAACGAGGTGAAACGTCCCAAGAAGCTACAAGCGAAACATGTTACGTATTGTTAATAAATATAGTGGAAGTATTTTTAAAAAATAGTTTTGTTTTTACATTTTACATAACAAATAGAATATATACATTACATCAGAGAGGCTTTCAATATTTACGGTAAACAATGGGAAAGAAAAATTGCACATCATCATCATATATGAATCGGATTCCAGCAAAATCCATAATTTCTATAAAATGTTAGAAGAAAATATCGAACATATTACATCAAGTAAAAAAAAATCTGACTTGTTACCAAAAGTGGAAATAAGAGAATAGGTGCAGTTAAAAACAAATATAATAAATATACCGTCAATGAAATGGAGGATTACTGATACATTTTTGCATCCAACATAATTTTAGAATAAATAACACCTTCTTCAAGCATAAAAAGCAAATAACATTTCAAAATTCAATAAGACAAAGCTGAAATAGATCACAACACCCATCACAAATCCTAGATGTTTCAAAACTAACTTCGGCCAATATAGAATCTGAATATCGGCTAGAAATCTGCAAAATCTGCCTAAAAACGCAGTGCAAGAACGAAGCCATCTACAAAGAAAAGCGTAGCGACACAACTAAAGGATTGTATAGAGATAGATTAACATGGAAAATTAGTAAAGTACAATAAGATGTCAACTACTTATAGAAAATCAAACTATAGAATATGTTATATCATTTAACTACCTAGGTGTAGTAGTGAAAAAAATATGTGTTTTCTCTTATATATAAAAAATTCACCCACTCCATTCTTATTCTAGACTATATCTCTAATTATAGGAGGATCTATATTAAACTAACCAAGTCAGCAAAAAAATATACTATCAAAAACGTCTAACAAAGTCTAAAAACGTTTCAAACCCTGTGACTCAGATCTTGCCAAGGTTAAATATCCTAAATGATTATTTTATTAATGTTTCTTGTGACTATGCAAAAGCTTTTGACTGTGTTAGTCATGAAATTTTAATAAGCAAGCTGAATTTTTATGGAATCCGTGGTATTTCTTTGGTTTGGTTTTTGGTTTAAATCTTATCTCGGGAGTAGGCAACAAGTTGTAAGGGCAAATAGTTCTGATTCTGATTGTAAATTGATTACAAGTGGAGTCCCTCAAGGTTCGGTCTTGGGACCTATTCTTTTTTTATTATAAATTAATGATATCACCAATCTAAAAATTAATGGAAACATCTCTCTCTTGGCTGATGACATAACCATAACATGGAGTGATTTTGACACACCGTCTTTACATTCTAGTATTTTCAACGACCTTGTTATGATTAAGGCTTGGTCCGATTCCAATTTACTTTACTTCAATGAGAATAAAACGGTGGTCTTATCTAATAAGGGGACTTTACAACCACTACAGCAATATTAAATACGTTGAGTCGGTTAAATTCCTGGGTTTGAATACAAATAATAACTCAAAATGGTCTAAGCATATTGACATCTTAAATAAAAACCTTTCTACCGCCTGTTTTTATTTATTTCAGAAACCCTCTGTTTGATAAGAGAACTTATAAGCACATTCTCGGAAAGGCCACAGCACGAATATCCTACCAGAAACTCTAGGCATGACATATACTTTCACATTCCTTCCACAGAATTAATAAAAAAATCAATTATTTACAAGGCCATAAAACTTTACAATCATCTTCCAGAACATTTAAAAACAGTCCCAATGTTTGCACTCTTCCGAAAAAAAAACCAAAGCGTACCTCATTGAAAGTGATTTTTATAATGAATAAGCCTCATTAAAATGTTTTTGTTAGCTTGTTTACTTAAATCTTTTTGGGTGTCATGTTACTGCATAGCATTTGAAAATATTTTTTAAGAAATCAACTATCTGATAGTCCGTTAACATTAATTATTTATTTTTGTTACATAAAAGATTAAATTTTCTTTTTTTTTCTAATACACTTTAATTACTATATTAGTTCAGTACACTTTTTGTTTAACTTTACTTATTTTGCTTGTATAACGATAACCAAATAGAATTTAAGGTCGTCTAATTTTAATTTCAATGTCATCGAAATTATTCACCTTGCATATGTATCCTTTTGTTAGGTCACCTGGATTTATTAACCGCTTTACGGCAATGTTACGAATATAACGAATGTTATATTTACAATTTATGTATTTGCATTGACCTATCGAAAAATATGATATTTTTCGATTAATATTTCGTTTTTTCATTGTTTTAAGGTAAATTTCGCTTTGTCCATAAAGTTGTAACAATTTTCCTGCGACAATAAAGTCTACTTTTATTTGTTTGTTGGCTTGTTAGGGTCATAATCTTAAAATGAGGTCAAAAGCCAAATAAATGAAGCTCATCGCATATCTGACGGCAATCAAATTATGATCGGGAATAACAAATAAATGAACACAGAGGCAAAAACAAGAATATAATTGTCCAGCCTGTAATGACGCATGCATTACAAGAAAGAAAACAGGAAAATAAAATCGCATTTGAGAACGACAGAAATTAAAATACTACGGAGAATAGCAAGACAAGAATAGTAGAATGTCCACAAAAGAAGAATGCCAGATGAAAGAATTGTCAAGATATTACGAGTGGGAAAACCTCAAACACGCTTTCCAGTAGACAGACCATCTAAAATATCAAGCTAGTCCTGGGTGTCCAACAGGAATGCAAATTAGTTGAAAAAAATCATATCTTTGACCGAACTTAAGAAGAAGAAGAAGAAGATTTTTTGTGTTCAAGTAATTCAATACTATTTTCGTAGTTTGAGAATATTCATGGCATCGAGTTGTCATCTTAAAGGCTGGTTTTTACCATGAAAGGAGCCCAAATTAAATATACTTTAGACCAGTTTTAAACCGGCTAGTTCCTATGAATATTTATAAGTCCCTGAGTTTCTAGTCTTATATAACTCGGACCAGTATAATTTGATGCTATTAAGACAAAAGTGCTGAATTCAAAATTTTTGCCATAAAGTTAGATTAAAAGTTTATTAAATTAACTTGGTGGAACATGTTTTCTACTACACATTTCTTTTGAGTCTAAGAATAAAGTTGAAAATATGATTCTTATAAAAACAATATTACTTGATTATTCTTCTCTATAATCTAAAAAACCTTCTTACCGTGTATTAAATCTGTTCCAATTTTTATTCCGACAGGAGATTACTTCCTGTGCACACAGTTCCCCTTTTTTAAAGCGAGAACTATAAAACCGCTAATTGCCAAGCTTAAAAACGGCAGCCAGGCCGATTAACTACTTCTTTACCCAGTATTTATTTTCATGGAGTAGATAGAGGACAATTTCGTTAAGGGTTATAGCCTATTTTTTAGACAAAAACTCGATTTAAGCGGATCATTTGGCGTTCAGTATTAAACTGTAGCTTAAAATACATTGTTAGATTTTAGAGGAGAATCATTTTGGCTGATTTAATGATTATTTCATCATTTATTTTTTAACGTTCTTATGTTTTTCACCTTAAGAGGGTAAAGCAATTTTGACTAGGAATCTTCTTAGCCGTTCTTCAATGGATATTTTATACCAACTCGTTGCGTAAATAGGATCATTTGTAGAAAATATTAACTTTACTTTCTATAAGGGAACACCATATTAGGGTAAGTCGCTCATCGTTCTGGTCGGTATAGATAAATTTTTTCTAGACCACTTTGTTTAAAGGTATTCATGAACAGCAAAACAGAAAGAAAAATAGTTTGCAAACGATATTTATACGATAAATATATAGTGTCCTTGAAAAAGTTCGCATCGTATATCGTATGGATTACTTAAATTATAATTTATAATGAATGAAGTGTAATCGAAGTTTTTAAGAATTTGCTTTTGGAAACAAAATAAAATTCAAAATTAGGTATGTAAAACAAAAAAAAAAAAGTTTTCTTAAAAAGACTTTTTCGTATTTTAACAAATAAGCATTTTTTCTGTAATTTCTATTCACAAATGCCAATTTTGACCTATATATATCCGTCCGGTACACAGGTGGATTATGACTGTTTTTCGAATTTGAGATTAAAGTGTAAGACGTACAGTAGTACTAGTTATGCAGATTACATTGATAAATTAGAGAGCGATATAAGAAATAAACGTGAATTTTGGAAATATGTTAATTCCTAGTGATTCGCATGCAGATATTGTGAGATTTTTTGCTGAGAATTTTGCCTCAATTTATGTAAATAATGCGGAGACTAATTCTAACTTTTTAAATGATTTTCACTTGCCTGAAACATTTAAAATGCATCATATAAGTGTGATGGGTGTTTTTAATAGTATTTTAAATCTAGGGGACAATTTACGATGTGGAACCGATGGCATTCCGGTTGAATTTATTTAGGGTACTAGATGGGTACTCACTGATATTCAAACCAAAATATTTAATAAATCTTAATGTGATGGTGTTTTTCCCTATCAATGGAAACTAAGCTATGTGACTCCAATATTCAAAAATGGTGATCGATCTAATGTCATAAATTATAGAGGCATAACAAAAGTGTCTATAATTTCGAAAATTTTTGATGCTATAGTTGCCAATTATATCTCACCACATTTCAAACACCTAATAGTTCCTGAGCAGCATGGGTTTACTAAGTTTAAGTCTACCTTGTCAAACCTCTTAGAATATCAAAACATTATTTCTGAGTCGTTGGAAAATTATTATCAAGTTGATGTAATTTATACGGACATGGAGAAGGCATTTGACAGAGTGGACATTTTGATTGACAAGCTATATGCTTACGGTGTTACTGGCTCACTTTTGCATTGGTGTCATAGTTATCTCTCGGAAAGAAAACAAATTGTTAAGATTAAAAACTTTTTATCTGATGAATTTACTGAGTGCCTCAGGATGGACATCTTTCTCCACTGATGTTTTTGTGTTGTCCAAATGCATTAATGTATGCAGATGATCTAAAAATTTTTAGAATTATCAAATCTCCTTCTGATACCGAAAAATTACAGTGCGACCTCGATAATCTTGTTTCATGGTGCAGCTTAAACAATTTAAATTTGAATTGTACTAAGTGCAAGGTTTTAAGCTTTTATAGAATACAAAACCCCATTTTATACCCATATCATGTAAATAATTATAATCTTAAAAGAGTAGATCTTATTAGGGATCTAGGAGTTGTGTTTGACACATATTGAACATGTGTCAAATAAAGCCTTAAAACTCTTAGGTTTTGTATTGCGATCTTTTAATAATATTTTTACACTAAAAGATGTTTACTGTGCAGTAGTTCGGTCTGTGCTGGAATATGCTTGCCCTGTATAGTCATCTTATTACAAGGTTCATGTGGAGATTATTGAGAGAGTTCAAAGGAAATTTTTGCGGTTTATTGCTTATAAATTGAAAATTAGTAGCGATGCGATTAATTATGATCAGATACTAACTCTGCTTAGTCTTGCACCTTTCGAAAAGAGACGAGAATATCTCGATATATAAACTTTTTTTAAAATCATAAGGAATCTTATTGACTCTCCAGTTTTAGTGTCTGTTATTGAGTTGCATGTCCCACAACGATATACCAGACAGAATAATTTATTTAATATGAAGTATCATAGGACGAATTATGCTGTTAACAATCCAATCACTAGATTTTGTAAGAAAGCTAATAGCTTACCAGCCCACGTTGTTGTTTTTTTAATGTCATACAGTCAATGTAAAATGTAATGTAATGTAGTGTAATGTAAATGTATCGTTCGTAACGCTTTGTGATGTGATATGTAAAAGGTACAAAATTATATTCTTTTTTATGTATTATATTGTGAAAAAAATTTAAAAAAAAACAAAAAATTCTATATTCCAAATTTGTCAAAATTGTTTATTTATTTGTTTATATATGTATATTTATATTGAAATCGCAAGTCCCTAAATATAATATTTATATATATATATATATATATATATATATATATATATATATATATCTACCCAATTTAGTAAGACATACTACATATATCTTTTTAAATATTTTTATTGGGCGCGATTTTGTTCCATCATATTGGATCCCTACCACAGACCGACAGACGGACCGACGGAATTGATAAAATATATTTTTTGACTAGGGACGCTAAAACCTGAAAATATGTACAAACTGAGTTTAGTTTTTTCAGGCTAAATTTTTAAATATTTTGTTAAGCCTCCATTTTATTCCGCCAACTTGGAGTGGTACCAAAATTTTACCAGTTGGTTTCTACACAATATTTGGTTTTTGTTTAAAATTTTAAGTCAATTGGTTAAGTAATTTTTTAGCTCTGCCGTTAAAAGGCAGACCGTCAAACAGACAGACAGGCCGACGGAATTCAGAAAACATGTTTTTTGGCATCTAGGGACCCTAAAACGTAAAGTTCTAAAAATATCTGGGAGGACGATTACAGTACTTCCCTTTAACGGGGGAAATAAAAAAATGTACTTCTCGATATGTGTCTATTATAACGAGTTTAATTTCAATCTAGTAATCTGATCTAAATATACAGAGAAAAAACAAATCAAAAAGTTTTCTTTAGTACACTGTAAACGGAACCGTTTTAAATCTGTTTAAATAAGAAAAAATTATGCCAAGGTTGTTTCATGTTTTTTTGAAACATCTTATATAGGACGAAGAGAAATTACTAAAAGTATTTGAACAGGTAAAATTATTGGTAATTTAGAGCAAAAAACCTTATATAACATGGAGTTAACCCTCAAGGGCATGTTAGTTATGGTCATTTTTAAATTTACGATTTTTCGCAAAGCTGCAACTTTGAAATATACTTTCTGAGCGTGGCACGATTGCCATTTTGAGCGCGATTTAAATCAGATCATTTTATTCGATTTTAAATTAGTGTCCTCTAATTATTCTAAAAAAGCTGTACATAATTTGGTCTATACCAATTTGACATCCTAACAATTTTTCAAATTTTTTTTTTTTTAATCTTTATTAAAAATCCTAAAAGCCTCTGTACGCCACTGAAATATCCCTTTCAATTAACAACAGGTTTAGGTAAAGGGCTTCCGGCTGCCGAGCCATTATGACAACAACCTCTTGTCTTTTAGGCATTAAATATTATTGTTTGTGCATAGATATAGAGAGTGGAAAATTAATTGGCACCCTGAGGCTCTACTCCCTAGACAACAATTATCTCCTAATAATAGGCAAAGTTATTGAAGCGACAGAGTTGAGAACTGCACAACGCAACGGTTGATTAATATTTGTTTGATATTGTGTCTAAAATCGTTAAATGAATGATAATTGTAATTCCTATAAATTTGTCAAATTATGAAACCACATAGCTTATACACATATTCTTTACGATTAGCACACGAAACTCGAAAATAACTTGCTTAAAATCTAATAAAACTAAAAATCTACTTGTTACTTATATAACTGATTAAAGACGACTTAAGCTACACAACCTCTCAAAATATAAAAGATGCTACCGCATCAAAAATCGATCTTTTAGAAAATGATATTCCCTGACATTTCTCTGACACTATAAAAAATTTCATGACATAATTTGCTAAAAGTTGCCAGAGGAAAAATATATTTATCACTTATACATTTCAATTATTTTACTATAAGTCAGAACTCCCTTCCTTTGTGATGCCACCAATATGTTTATATAAAAAAAAACTTGAGGGGAAGGGTATTTTGTTAGACTAACTCCACTATTATTGTAAAATAGGAATCCGTGTTCGACACAGTTTATTAACAAAATTTGGATGGATATGTAGATCCACACCAGGTTAACACAAGGTTAAGCGCAGCACCGCGATAGCAGGGAATTAATAGTACACCGTTAACGTCACAATACAAAAAGGAGCATAAAAAAGTATAGGAAATTATTACAATACATGGTTTCGCCGTTTACATTTAAAACAACCATCAATGATAAATTGTTTTGATTTTGGTAGATGGGTACTAATTTCATGAATTCGTCGTTGAAGCCAAACAACAATGCCTATAAAAAAATAGGTAAATTTTCTTTACCCAGAACTTTCTCCATTCTGAATCTTTTTTTTTATTAGGACTAGTAAGGTGTGACACAGTTTAGTTTAGAACATAATCATTTGATAATACATATACAGATATTGGCTTTTCAAATATCTTTATTTGGCGCCATTTTGTTCCCTCAATTTGAATTCGTACCAGTTTATTCCTATATGACATTTAAAAGGTTGAAGGTTTTCAACAAATATACCAAATATCCATATAACCATCATCAAGCTAAAATGATACAATTTTTTTTTAGACGATCAAATTAAGAAATGTAAATCATATAAAAAGAAAACCAATTACTAGTCGAAGTTTTTTTGTCTTTTTTATTCTTATATATTATATAATAATAAAAATATTTTTTGTTTATGAACTACATGTATATTAATCTTACATGTAATTACATGTATATAATGATGGTAAGAACCATCTGCCGAAACGCAGCAGATTAAATAAAATTAGATTAAAAAGAGACCGTGAACTAGAGAATTTACTTATAACACATTTAATTTTTATGAAAAAATCAGTTCAAGTGAACTCAATAAAAAAAATGTCTTACGTTGATCTTTTAGGCATTTTATTTGGTCACCATGTTGTTCCCCCATTTTGGATTCATACCACCTCATACTTACTAGTTTATCTCTCTATAACACTTACTGCTTGCACAAAATTTGCAATTAATCCAATAAATAGTCTTTTTAGGCTGATTTATGAAAAATTTTATTAGTCCGCCATCTTAGACTCATACCAAAATGTTACTAGTTCATATATATGTAAAACTTAATTTTTGCGCAATATTTGAGATAATGTGGATAATTAGTTTTTTAGTGATAATTTTTTTAAGATTTCACCAGGCCACCATTTTCTTCCGCCATATTGGATATTTACTAAAATGTTACCAGCTCATGCCCATAAGACCAAAATTTGAAGTCAATTGTGTAAGTAGTTTTTTAGCTATACCGCAAATTGGCAGACAGACCGACGGAATTTAAAAAAAAAACATGTTTTTGGCATCTAAAAGCTATATAAAACCTTGGAGGAGGATTTGTTTCGCTATTAAGAACATTTTATTTGGCCGTACCCGTACCACGTTTTACCATTTCATCTATATATCACGTTTAATGTTTGCACAATATTTCAAATTAATCTAATAAGTAGTTTTTTCCTTGCTGATTTTTTAAATATTTCGTCAAGCCGCCATTTTTTCTCGTTATCTTGGATTCGTACCAAAATTTTACCAGTTAATTTCTAGGCGATACTTGATTTTTGTACTAAATTTCAGGTAAATTGCATAAGTAGTTTTTTAGTAACATTTTTTTTTAATTTCACAAGATCCCCATTTTGTTCCGCTACATTGGATTCATACCAAAATGTAATCATTTCATCCTTTATAACCCTTGATTTTTGACCAAAATTTGAAGTCAATCGTCACGCAAAATCCATCACCAATCACAGCTACTCAGAACGGTGAGAAAGCCGCCACTGAACGCCACAACACGCTGAATACAACTGGTTGTTATACAATGGAATTTGCAGTGATTTGCTTAGTAAAAAATTTAACCTTTGATTTAGTGCATTACTAGAATTTAAGAATGCAAGGACTTTGAAAAAATGTTATATAAAAAGCTTAATTATTATTAATTGATAAGAATAAAGTTGTTGATCCTTTTTGGTTTCATATTTTTATTCTGTTTGCAGAATCTTATCTTATTTGATATTCAGTTCTAATGACATAAATATTTTAAAAAAGAGTTAATTGTCTCGTAGAATTTTAATAATACCTTACAGATAAATATAAACCATATTGTAAAACAGCTTTGACCATCAATTAAACTGTTTTCCTTGCTTGTTTGTAAAAAAATGGATATTATAAATTGAGTTGTATCAATGTATCCGTACAGTAAATCAGATCCTTATGCTCCAGAGGAAGAGTTTGAAATGTTTTTTAGAACAGCAAAAAGAAAAGAGAACGTAATGTCAATGCACTATATAATGAATGACAAATTACTGTGTTTATATTTACTTTCTAGTTATGGGAATTTCACGTTCTAGTAATTCGTTAAAACTTGTGAAAAATGTTTTGCAATGTAAAACTGGAGGCGAACGTTTACAAACATTAAAATTATAAATTAAGAGTTGGAAAAGGTGGTATTAAAAAACATTTCAATTTTATTTTTGCTTTTTAGTATGTTAACATATACCAGATATTAATGTTACACATAAATGCAGTCCCATGTGCTCCATGTTTTATGTGGAATCCTTTTTAAAGGCGTTAATACCTTATTCAACATTATTATTATTCGGTCCAATTCTCAGTATTCTTTTTCAACTATGGTGAAAATATTAAGTACGGTTTCTAGTTTTTACACTAAAAATATGCGAGAAAGGTTTGTTTGGATAAAAGGTCATTTACAGCTACTAGTCAATTAACTGGCATTTATACTTGTATCCATTCATCACAAAAAGACGTCGATTAAAAAATGGCAACTAATCTATGAAACGGAATCAGTTTACTTCTTACTACTAATATCTACAATTTGATTTTTCCAAGACTAAACAGTAGGCTTTTAATTCAAAGACTTGCAATTCAACGTCATTTATTTGTTTCCTACTTTATAGTCTAGTTAGCAAACTCAGAATGGTGTTAATTCTTGCTACTTCTAGCAAACATATAAGCGAGGGCTCATTGGATTCGGAAAGAATAAATTAGATTAAAAGAGTTTTTAGAGGGCTACAATTAAAAAAAAATGCATTGCTCCCTAATTTGTCTGAAATCCGGCCCCAAAAATGGCTCTGTTTCCTGGACTAAACATACAAATAGAAAATTACCTGCATATTATTTAGGCGGGATAATCACCAAGTTAGCCGGGTAGAGCGGCCTAAAATTACTGCTGAAATAGCACCCTAGTAAAAACATTACATCGTTTCATGGTTTAATTAAAATCAGAAATATAACCGAAATATATCCGGCCTAGCACATTAGTGTTTTTATTTCACACTTACACTGCTATAAAAGGGGGATATATGGATTAGTTTTTACTTAAAACTAGCCTAAAGTCCAAATTTCTTTATACCTAAACCTACTAATTATACAAATTCTCCTCCATAAAGGGTCTGAGCTATTTAATCGGGTATGCCACATTCCCTTTACCCAGACTTTAATTAACTGAAGGGAGTTATAGTTATATTATAACAGACATTTGTACGGAAGCGAAAGTTTGATTTAATACTGGAAACATGTTGAGTACCTATAGACTAGCTTACAAATTCAAAATAGAGTTAATTCTTGTTACTGCTAGTAAATATACGAGTGAAGGCTCATCACGTCTAGAAAAATGTCTAAAAGTTTCAAATCCGCACATAATTTCAAAAGTTATTAACAACTTAAGATTTACAAAAAAAGGAGTTTAGTCTTTTACAAATAACTCGGAAACTGTTACTATTTAAGAAAATTTAAAACCTGATTTTTAAAGAGGAAGAAATTTCAAATAAAAAAGTCCTGACTCGATCTCTGTTACTAACAATTTTGATTTAATGTTCAAAATACTTTCAAGGCCCCAAAACCGACCGTAATAAGGAAAATAAATTATACTATTAAATATTAATTTAAGAATTTAAAAAAATATAGTGACTGATTTTTTATAAATTGAGCACATTGTTAAGGAACATATTTTTTATAGTTTTCGTTTATATTTCAAATTGAATAATTGTTAAACAAAAGCCACTAAAATTATTTCGCTTTATGGAGACTTCTTTATCACTATACTATACTATATCATAATACATCAACTGTATTATATGAGATTCTGACATTGCAATGCTTTTAATTGGTATAATCTGTTATTAATTATTGAAACTAAGAAAAACTAAAAAAATTGAAATAGGAAATAAAAATTATTTGAAAAAAAAAACGCCGGGTTCCTGTTTTTATCAGTGATAATGAATGATTGATTCACTACTTTACTATTTAACATACTTCCAACACAAATATTTACATGCATGTCAGAAATTTGGGTTGCTACATTAGATTATTTAAACTTTAAACTGTATGTCTTAAAAACTTGATGTTGTCGTAATAGCACTTAGAAGTAACTAGTTTTATGATAGTCTTAATCCCATGTATAAAGTTAATTTTTAAGTTTATGTAAGTAAAAGTAGTTCGCAGTGGCGTGCAGTGCCTTTTGAAACAGGGTAGGCAATAATAAATGACTATGTTCTTAAAATTACTTACCCTTTAAAAATGCTTGTGTCTTGCATGGGTATGTCCATAAACAGTTTAAACTTAATTTATAGTGACAAAACAGCTCACAAAAGACTAACATTTGTTATCCCAAAAAAAATGCGTTAGTCCTATGTAAAAAATCGGTTTAATAATGCAGCTATTTTTTATGTTTTGTAACATTATTATTTAAATTATTTAAACATGTGTATTGCAAAGAAGTGCGATTGCATTAAACAAGAACACGAACGTTCCACAAAATCACTACTGACTAAACTAAATTTGCTAACTTTAATAATAATTAAGAAAATACCCGATACATTTTGTCTACGGTCCTCGTCTAGCCGCGGCAGATAAAAATCGGAATCAGAGAGTACAAAACACATGTTCAAGGCTTCTTCGGTCTTAGAAAACACGATCATATTTCTCATACTTTTAGTGAACTAAACTGGTGAAAAATGAATTACTACATTTAGGTAGTTTTTTAATGCAGTTTTCTTGACATCTCAATAAAAGGCATTAGCGAAATAAATATGGCATAAATATGCTTATAATATTAACAAAAAAAAACTAACTTTTCATAATGCTGATAAAAAAAACAATATACATTCACTCGAGATATTTTTTCTTCGTCAAGAAATAAGATGTTGAAAAGTAAACGCGTTTTAGGGTCAATCTGCCGTCATCTTAAGTTCTTAAAACATACATGTCTCAATAATTATTTAATACAACTCTAAGGTTAATTAAAAGCTTATTTCGCAAACGAATTATGCCAACATGTATTGCAACGTAATTTCATTTCCCTAGCATGTTCTTGCCATATCGCACAGAATAATAATTAATGCCTAAAATTGCCTATGTGAAGCATTAATGGGTATACTAATGTCGTGAAATAGGATTTATCTATCCAGTTGATATGAGAATCATGTTTACTTGAGAGCATCTACTCGGCTTTCAAAGTATTTTTTATTTATGTACTATTGACAGCAATAATTTAAAATATGATAAAACGACAATAACATATATTTTTCTTAGTTTCAATAACCTTTAAAATTGGTCATTTCAGAATCATCTTACGTACAAAGCGCACATTAAATTCTTTCTCGTGCAAAACTTTGATCCTATAAGATACGCAATGAATTTTCAAACTACCTAAATGATTTGCACATGTTCAAAGAACAAACTGTTTTTTCACTCATTCAATTTTTATATAAAATGTATAAGTGACATCAACCGACGATAACCTTGAAACCTTTTTAATCTAACGATTTTATCAACTTGATTCTTAAGTTGTTTTTTATTCATGGGCTTAACAGAAAATAAAGAAATGTATATTTACGGACTAGTCATTTTGACAATGCAAATACAAGTATAAACCAGCAATAAATAACTTCATCAAGAATTAAATTACAGTAATATTAACAATAAGAATAACAATAAAATGTTTTATTCATCTCCGGGTGATTTGATCATAACGCCATCGTAGGAATTGTAGCGTCACTTTTTTTGTAATCAGTGAACCATTTTAAGCATATAAATTTTCAATTTTGAGTCATTTAAAGCCTCTAGCGGTGTAATGGAAACATTCATGTCTTAAATATTTAAAATCATTTAGATGACATCAAGTAAATATAAAAATTCGACACATCCCCTTCAAACCGGTGAGCACCAGTGTTTTAAAATTCCGGCGAAACCGAAAGATGTGTCATCTAATAAATCTTGAAAAGTTAAGACACGAAAGTGCAAGTTATTTCATTCTAAGTTGGACTGTTTAAGGCTAATAATAACCCTTTTTAAATGACTCTAGAAACTGAAGTTTCAAATACATAAAATATTTTGCTGATATGAAAGCACGGAGAAAATCATTTATCTAACTGTAGTTTCTTTGAAATCAACGTTTTAAAAATATTGCCATTTATTTAAATAATTAAAATCTTGGACTAGGGGCCCATTGATTATTAGTCCGTCTCTGTGTCTAGGCGAGGCTTTCATTCAACGTATAAGAAGTCGGAGCAGATAATGTTAAAAAAGACTTAAGAATTTGCTTTTGAAATATCAAATTAATGCCAATCAAAGTCAAAAAATATTGGTTCTAAAACCAGCATGGGAATAATAGGAGGTAGAGTGTAATTATTTTATAACATCTCTTTGTGATACAGTTTTTCGGGAAGTTTGCATTTTTATTTGACCAAATGCAGAAAAGTAAACAAATTTCGATGTAAATTCCAATCAGACAAACTGGAACTTTTCGGTTGCGGGTATTGCAATAATGGTTTAGTAATCGATTTTATTTGCATTATTGCTTTACAAAATTTGACTCAACTTTTGTTTAGGATTGATTTGAAATAGTAAGTTTTTATTTGAGAACTTTTTAGACTAAGCATTCCATTTACTTCTGTAAAAAGTAACATCCCTTCATACATAATTTAAACATAAACCCCCGTATTCACTAAAAAGGTTTAAGAGTTAGACCAGGTCTAGGTACTTAAAATTCTTAGTTCGCCAGTTATGTTTCGCTTATGCCAGTGTCATTTTTTAATTGTGATTGATTGATTAATGTCATCTTAAACCTATAACTGTCAAGTTAGACCTGGTCTAAATTTAAACCTATTTAGTAAACACGGGTGAAAATATCCAATTAAATTATAAAAATTATTGACAAGAACAACAAAATATGTGGTTTGTTTTTAAACCAGATAGCTCAACTAAATATTTCCACGAACACCAATACAGAATTTTACTAGTATAAACACTTTTATTACATTCTCAGTTTTTATTTTACTCTTACATATGTATTTGACATAATATTATAGAACTAATATTTGGTAGTTATAACTCTGGGTTTAGCCTTCGGTTTTTCTAAGCCTTGTAACATCTTACCTTCGTTTTTAATGATATTCCTATTGTTTTATTAATTACTATTTATAATGGTATTGTATTTAGTAGGTATTTTATTCAGCTTTTGTTATATCAATTAAGTTTATATATTGTCAGTGTATATTAATTTAAACATACCTCTTATCAATATATTCTGGTGCGGCGTTTTCACTCCTATGTAAAATTTGTTAAACTGAATGAGGTCGGCTTGTAAATGTTCATTCATTATAAAAAAATCCTTGAACACTACAACTTCGGTGTAAGCTTAATAGATGGCAGAAAATGCCTAATTTTGAAAAATATATTGGAATCGTATATTATAGAAATCAGGAAAAAACGCAAAAGCATAAATAATACCTGGTTTAGTTTATTTTTACATCAGGTAAATAACAATATTTCATTTCTGAGATTCTCTATTTTTTAAATAGATTTTAGCCACATAGACAAACAAAAACATTGTTTACTTTGTATTAATTGCCATTATCTTCCTTATTTTTGTATCGTAAATCGCTTCATATCTCTTAGGTAATCATTCGTCGAAGTCGACGAAGAAACTTTAACTTCTTTTGTATTCCTTAAGCTTCCCTAGTCTATTGTCATAATTTTGGCAACCCTACCATAGGTTCATTAAATACTATTCTTTAATTCAACTGCCTAAAAGTGTGTTTATACAATGCAGCCGAAAAACTGATATTTATAACTTACACAGGGATAGTGGGAACCCTCTTTTTTGAATGCATTTTAAATTGTTCTTTAGTTTAATTTCATGAATCTTTTGTTTGCTTCAGATTAAGCTCTTTCTTAGATTTGTCTTTCTTTTGTAGAATGCTTAATTGCGTATTTTTTTTTTGTTTTTTTGTGTTGTTAAATACTTATTTTGGGCGGAGGGTGTGATTTGATGGATTAACTTTAAATACACCTGCGTAGCCGTTTCGTTAAAATTGCCACTTTTTTTGCGGTGCTCTTACTTAACACATAGTTTTATTTGTCGGTATTTTGTCAAAGGATTACCGGACTTTAATCATTACATGGTTTTCTCCCTATTTTGATTCCTTCTGACCGAAGTTGTCATCACCTAGGAGGGTTCAACCAATCGGCGTGCTTTTCGGATTTTCGGAACTTCCGTATGTAATTTGTTGGCCATAAGTCCAAATCACCAAATATTTAAAGGACTTCTTTAAATAGTTTAGAAGTAAAGTCTAGTAGGCTGGTTACCGTCTTCCGTATTTGTTTTTGCTAATCATGTATTTGTTTTTAAATGAGCTGCCTTTAATTTCGCAGGTTTTGACAATCACTCCGCGTTTTGCAAATGTGATTTTGTTTTTGTGTTTTTAGCATTTTATTGTGAATTTTTTATTTAAAATTAGAATTTTTTATGAAACGGAGGAAACACAAGAAGGTATGTAGATTAGTTTTTTAGAAAAATGTTGGACTTAAATTGGTATATATTATTTTACATATTGTTTTATTCGCCTTTCTGAAATTTCTCTAGTTCTAAATATATAAGAATTTGATTAGAGTATAAGTTTATGTACTGAATCGAGTTGACTACATTGATTGAAACTTTTAGCTCAACTAATGATCTTGTTGAAAATGTAATAAAAGTTTGCGGATTTTTGCGGAAATCAGGTAGTTTAAATTACAAACACAAAGGGCATTTTTCAAATTTAATTATTAAATATCGGGTTGGGTGGGCTTTGTCAAATCATATTCTGTTGGAATTTTTCCTGCAGTTTTTCTGAAAGTTTTCAATTTGATAGCTGTCATTTTTTACTGAAGTTTTTCTTCATTGTAATAACAACAACACTGCGCATTTTTTGAAGTATATATCTGGGTTTATTATAAAAAAACATGAATACAGTAAAATTAAAATATTTTTTTAATCGATATTATAATAAATAATTCTTCTTAATTCCATATGGCTTTTTATGACAAAATAGAATGTTAATCAACGAGCATGTATGATCAACTCTGGTAAATTATGACACTCTTCTTCGGTTCGTTTCGACTTATTAGCGATTATAGAATCTTCCAATTAACCGCTTTGAATTATTATATATAGTTAAATTAGTTTAGTTAATTCCTTTTTTGACGGCACCCTGTATAAATTACAAATTCCCTGATATCTTTAGAATAATTATTTTAGGTTATCTAAACTGCGATATATTAAGTACGTATACACTCTTTTTAAAGAAGTCGTTTCAGTTTATTCATGATTTAAGATACCCTGTACAGTCTAAAAAAATTATCCATAAATTCTGCACAATTGTGTAGATTTAGTGCACAAATTGTGTCTGAATGTATACTTGGAACAACTTTGTGCAGAAAATGTACACATAATTGATCAGAATTATTTGTATATATTTTCTGAATAATTGTACATATCTTCTGAACAATACTGCATTGAATTGACGTACAATAATATATAAGATTTTTGCACAAGAGAATGCATATTTTTGGACAATTTTGTGTAGCAAATGAAATATTTTTATAAGCATTCAATAAGACTATACCATATAAATTAGTCCTAAAAAGCAACAAGTTTATTTAATTTATTGACTTTAAGTTCAGAGTTATTATACCCTCTCAGAAATAGTTGAATTTATATATTATGTCAATATGTATAAGTACATACCTGTGTATAGCTTAGTCTTATTTGCCTTCAAGAGAACAGAGCTGCAGATTCCCCGGGGTAGAATATTTTAAACAAAATCGCAACACTACTCCCCAAGGAAATATTTTTTTTGATAAACCTGCAGTCTATAAACCAAACAACCTTTTATGTATGTTACCAGTATGATAATCTGTCGTTTCTGTTGAATTATATTTCCGAATGTTGCCACCATAGCGCCGCAACTGAAAACATCCGATGTCTGCGGTCCAATCAGGGCCTGGATGCGTGGGGTTAGATAAAATATATACATAGTTGTTCAGAAAAAATAAATAATTTTGTTCTGAAGATTTTAACACGTGACGTTATTGGAATTTTTACACAAGTTTTATTCTTAAAATCTGAACAATGTTGGTTAAAAAACGCTACACATGAAGGCATCTATTTTGAATACTCCTGATGTATTTTCTGCTTAATTGTATAACATTAATGCACAATTTTTTCTGAATATATTATTGAGAATTAATGAATAGCGATTTTTACCGTGTATATAGCATAAAATATTCTAAAAAATAAAAATAATAAATTAATTGAACATCCAACTACTTTTTTAAAAGTTGCAAACCAAATCAGACAGATTCAAATAAAAAAATAGTTTTGGCCAACCCTTCCATATACCAGGGATCTGCATGATTGAAGACACTTTCTCTATCACCTTCGAATCCTGATGCTCACTGAACCTGCTTAAGAACATAATCTGAGTTTATTTTAGCGATATGTGAAGGGATTTTTCCTGATCGGTTGTAATTCTTCTGGCCTTACTGTTTTAGTGCGCTTAAGCTTAGTCGACGAAAGTTCCTGTTTAACTTTTTGAAACTGGCTTTTTTCGAAGCAGTTTTGGAGCTGCCCCGCTTTTAGGACTAGTTCTTGGGACCTGTCTCTAGTTACACCGATGGAGCCCAATAGATGCTGACATTTTATAATTTCTCTATGTGGACATTAGTAATTTCATTTGTACTAACCATTCAGGTTAACAGACCTTAGCTTTTTAACTGTTGTATTAAGCTTACAGAGTTTTCATTCCTTGTTAGTGTGTTCCGTGCAAAAGCAAGCTCCTCTATCATCTAGATCTCTAAGTGGTATGTTAGCTGGTAGCACCAATTAAGACCCACCCTACTTTCCGACGTTTCTCATTTTTTTTAGTTTAGATAGAAAACAAATTATGAAACATGCGTCTTAATTTTATTAACTTGCGTTGAAATAATAAAGTTGTTGAATACTTTTTGGAATATTAATTAGAAAAGGTAAAATGTAAAATTTTTAATAATTCTACAAAAATTCCTGCAAATAGCTTAGATTTCTTTGGAATGTCCAAAAATACATACAGTTAATAAAATTTCTTTGCATACAAATCTCCACATATACACAAAGGAGAATGAGCTATATATTTGTGGAGGATTTAGCGTTTCAAAACAAAATTTTAAATTACAAAGTTCTAATTTAGCTGAAATAATAGAAATGAAATCTAATCATTTACAAGTGTATTCCAGGATATTCCGCCATATATTATATGCAGCGAAAATACATAATGCTAATATCATTTTTCTGAGTACCAATACAAATGTTATGTGCTGGATATTTACTTCTGGCATAAACTTAAAACAGAAGGTTTTCAAGGTATATGATTCGACGAATCCTAAAAAAATTTCAAGACCCAAGGTATCATATAGCAGTTCAATCCTTCATTGTAAAAGTCAACTTAAGTAACACCATTGTATAATAACATATATAATAATAATAACATATATATATATATATATATATATATATATATATATATATATATATAATGGCTACATACATACTTTTTCTTCCTGACAGAATGGTGAACGCCTGAGTGAACACATATATTGTTCAATGTATCATCGTGTAAACTGTTCAAAATGGCGACATTCTGCCACTTTTAACAATTTTTCAATATACTTTCTATCAGACCACTCCGGTAACATCCTGAAGATTCCCTGAGAATTTCATTTAAATTTGTCAAACAATCGCGGAGTAATCGATGTACACACATATAAAAATACATTAGATCGAAATGATAACTTTAAAGTCGCTTAAAAATAAATCTTTAGACACCTGCGTAGCAACCTGCTGTCCTCACTACTGAAGAAGCATTTTAAACCATAAGATAAAGAAAGATCATTTTATTCTCATGCTGTTCTCTGAAGCTATAATAAAACCTCATAATTTCTTATACTGTTATAATTTAAAATTTCATTTTATCACACAAATTCTAATATAACGTGTACACTTTTGAAAATCTATTTAATAAACATTAATGGTAATTAAGTCTCTAAGGCCACTAACATATCCCCAAAGAGCAGTTAAATTGTAAAGGTTGAATACATACATATTCTCTAGAATGGTAAAGGAAACTCTAAAATAAGGAACTTTCCAAGTTTGCGTGTAAAGTTATACTTCCACATCAAAAGGCACGGAACAAAATGAAGATGTCGAGAGGCAGAACCATGTCGTGAAACTGCTTATAGAGAGATATAGTCACGACTTTGAGTAATTAAATGTTTAAGCAAATAGAAAGGGCAGTTGATTGTGCAGTAAATGAACTTTGGAGCTGTTATTGTAAACGTATGTATCAAATTCAAATTCAAATTCAAATTCAAATTTTTTATTTGGTTTCTATAAATATAGAAAGAAACACGTCAAATAGAAACGTAAATAGACATATGACAAGTACCTAATATAAACTAACAACAGATATATCTAAATATAGATCACAAAACATAGTATATAATTTTTTCCTCGAGTTAAAATCCCTTCTGCAGTGCGGTGTCCAACAAAACAAGGAAAAAAAAGGTTTTCAGTTTGCATATTATGATGGGTTAGTCCTCAAAAAAGTGAAAAATTCATCTGTGGTGTAAAAAGTCTGTGATAAAAGTAAGCTTTTAATTTTATTTTTGAATTTATTTTGACAATTTATTGCTTTAATGTTATAAGGTAACATATTATAAATTTTACTCCCAGCGTAGATTGGTGATTCTTTATAAATATTTAAGTTATGCTTGTCTAAGCAGAAGTTATTTTTATTTCCTGTATCATACGCATGAAAATTACTGTTAATTTGAATTAGATTTTTATTTCGATGGATATATGATAATAATTTTAAGAGATAAATTGAAGCAACTGTCAAAAGTTTATATGACCTGAATGTCTCTCTGCAAGATGTTTTAAAAGGTATACTAAAAATGATTGTAACAATTCTTTTTTGTATTATAAATACTCTCTCTATATCTGAGGCCTGACCCCACACTACTATGTTATAAGCTATTGCAGAATATATGAAAGCATAATATACATTAATAATTGTTGTACGGTCAACATAATTACGGAGACCAGAAATTACGTAAGCTCCCCTATTAAGCTTCTTACAAAAATTGTCGATCTGAATGTTCCAATTAAGGTGGCAATCCATAGACAAACCCAAGAAACTAACGCACGAGGAAAGCTCAAGATCATGACCGTCGAAGGAAATGCTGATATCACAAGGTTCTTTACGAATAGTTCTTAAGTTCATAGCTACAGTTTTGGTATGGTTAATCATTAGCTTATTAGCAAAGCATCATTTAGAAAACTCATTTAGCACAGTGTTGATTTTATTTTTTAAGTGACTTTCTGACATATCGGATACTACGATAGTAGTATCATCTGCATATAGAAAAACCTAGCCCTGACTTATATAGTCAGGAAGATCATTAATGAAGAGTAGGAAAATCAGGGGACCTAAGATACTTCCCTGAGGTGTGCCAATATTCTGATTAAAATCCGACGACATTACATTTTTAATTTTTACAGAAAATTTTCTGTCTGTCAAAAATGAAACTATAAATGCGTTTATATTACCACGTAGTCCTAGGGCGTCTAGTTTTGCAGAGGCAAACTGTTTATCAACAGTGTCGAATGCACGTGTCAAGTCAAAAGACAACGTAATTACAAATTCACCCTTGTCCATCTTATTAGAAATATACTGTACAAGATCAATGCACCCAGTTTCCGTAGACATGCCTCTCCGAAAACCATATCGATTTATGAAAGCAGGTATCACATTTCTGGGATTATCCTGTCTTTAACATAAGGTATGTAAAAAATAAGGATAACAAATTTCCAAGCATTATTCTACACTGATAAAACGTAAAAAACTCTATATTAATATCGAACCGAAAATGACTCTATAGGAAGTTACAGGCTTGTGAAGATGTTGTTCAAAAAAAATTTACTAATGTCTGTGAGTACATAGTCAACACAGAATTATGCATTTGAATATATTTGGTGGCTACTAGAAGCAACATTTGAAAGGAATCAAGTAGACCATAAGGTTATTTTGAGTCCTAATTTATTTCGCCAAAAATTTTTTGTGCCTTTTTTTAATTAAATTAAGATTATTTAAACACTGTTGAATAAAAAGTTTTTTTTGATAAAAATGCTACTATGTATTTTAAAGTAATACATAGTATTTAGTAAATATTTCCTATCTGACTGAAAACCTTTCAAAAGAGAAGAAAAACTCGGTAAGTTTCTTTTACCCGAAACGTCCCTGGTTATGAATCTTTCCTCTTATTAGGATCATTAAAATGTGATCCTATTTAGTTCCATACATGGGTATTTAGGAACACATATATAAATTATGTTTTCTTTACTTTTGTGTTTTACCATATTCGGTTCCTACCAATATTTTACTAGTTTGCACTTGATTCTTGGATAAAATTTAAGATCAATTGAACAAGCAGTTTTTACACTGATTTTTTAAAAAAAATTATAAGGTCGCTATTTTATTCCCCCATAATGAATTCGTACCAAAATTTTACCAATATATTCTTATATCATATCTAATTTTTGTGCAAAATTTGATGTCAACTGACTACTAAATGTGTAACAAATTTGTTTCATTTCATCTCTATATCACACTTAATTATTGTACAATATTTAAAATAAACCAATAAAGTAGTTTTTCTGCAGATTCATTCCAAAATTTTATCAGTATTGTCACACTCGATTTTTGTGCAAAATTTCAAATAAATTGAATGAGTAGTTTTTAGTAATCATTTTTTTGATATTTTACTACGCCGCCATTTTGTTCCCCCATACTGGATTTTTAGTAAAATGTTACCATATCCATCCCCATGTAGCCCTTACTTGTTTACCAAAAGTCAATCGAATAAGTAGATTTTAAGCTATTGGCAGACAGTCCTACAGAGAGACAGACCAACAGATGTACCGACGGAATTGAGAAAAAATATGTTTTTTTGGTATGTAGGGACCCTGAAGAGTGAATATCTGAAAAAATCTCAAAGGAAGATTTTTTCACGATACAATAGCACAGAGCAGAATACCTATAAGAAGGGTCAGCTTTGTCGGTTTCTTTAATGTTCCCGCCGATAAATTATTATATTTTTCGTGTATAATAAAATTTACTAAAGGAATGCAAATTAAATAATTGATGTATTTTGAGTTGATTAGGAAAAGTACGAGTTAGCCGTTACTTGATGGAAATTCATTATCACTAGTAAAATAAATAAACAAACTATATTTGTTTAGTAATTTCCACTAATTTATTTCCGTTTGACAGCTGTTTCGACACACTGTGTCTTTTTCAAAAACCCACTTAAGACTGATACTAAAACTAGATTTTTTAACAATAATAAAAGAGCCTACCTACCTAGCAGATTGTAGCTATAAAGATTTAACAGTGGGGAATTCATTATTAAAATTATGATTTGTTTCTAATAAATGTTTTGCATAATTAGAATAAGTTTTTTGTTTAATATATAATTTTTTGTGCTCTTTGATACCTTTATAAGAAGATCTACCCATTTGGCCAATATATACTTTTTCGAAAGAACCACATTTTAATTCATATACCCATGATTTTCGGTCCTTATTTGTATTAGACTTGTTATTCCTAATATATCTACCTAAAGTATTAGTGGTACAAAAAGCTACTTTATGATTTGTTCTTTTAAGATATTTCTCTATTTTAGTGCTAATTTTTCCGGTATATTTTAATGTGTTAAACTTAATATTATCTTTTGTTTTGAGATTACGATAAACGAAATTGAGTGCTTTTTTATATTGTTTTTATTTACGATTTTGTCTATTATGGCTGCGTCATAACCTCTATTAACTGCACTATGTTTTATAATATTAAGTTCCTTGTTAAAATTTTCTGTTGACAGAGGTACATTAATTAAACAATGTACAAAACTGTGAAAAGTTGCCATCCTATGTATTGTTATATCTGTATAGGATAGTTTATGATAAATTTCAAAATCGTGTTTATTATTAATGTTCCTGATTTTTAAATCTAAAAAGTTTATGGGGACTTGTTTGGTTTTAATTCTACAGTAAATCTTATATTTTTATGTAATTAATGTAAAAGCAAAGAGTCGGAGGAGAAGTTACCGACTTTTTTATTGTTTTAAATAGACCGCTATTTTACTTTACCATATTCGGTCCCTACCAATATTTTACCAGTTTCTATCTCTATTGCACTTGATTATTGGGCAAAATTTAACAAGCAGTTTTTACACTTATTTTTAAAAATTTTTTTAGGCTATTTTATTCCCTGATAATGAATTCGTACCAAAATTTTACCAATATATTCCTATATCATATCTAATTTTTGTGCAAAATTTGATGTCAACTGACTATTAAATGTGTAACAAATTTGTTTCATTTCGTCTCTATATCACTCTTAATTCTTGTAATATTTAAAATCAACCAATAAAGTAGTTTTTCAGCAGATTCATACCAAAATTTTATCAGTATTGTCACACTCAATTTTTGTGCAAAATTTCAAATAAACTGGATGAGTAGTTTTTAGTAATAATTTTTTTGACATTTTACTACGCCGCCATTTTGTTCCCCCATACTGGATTTTTAGTAAAATGTTATCATATACATCACCATGTAGCCCTTAATTGTTTACCAAAAATCAATCGAATAAGTAGATTTTAAGCTATAGGCAGACAGTCCTACAGAGATACAGACCGACAGAGGTACCGACGGAATTGAGAAAAAATATGTTTTTTGGTATCTAGGGACCCATAAGAAGAGTCAGCTTTGTCGGTTTCTTTAATGTTCCCGCCGATAAATTTGTCGATATTCTCTTAGTTTGTACACTAAGAAAACAGCGTTCCTATCGATAACAAACTAATTTTTATTTTACATACATCCTAAAAACTATGAACTAGAAAAATTCAATTCAAAAAGTCGATTTTTGGGATAAAAATAGTGTTTTTTGTTAATTGATAACAAACGACTTGGTTTTGTTACTACAAAATAATTGATTCCAACGGACTTCTTTTGTGTAGGTAACTATATGTTCTGAAACTTAATAATTTCACATATGCGATATTGCCAATTCTGCTCAAAACTAGTGGCTATAGAAGTTATTTTAAATGGATCACCCATGTATTGTTGCATTTTGGATTTCTCTTAATATTTAAATATTTAACTCAAATCAACCTAAATTACTCTTTCATATTTTAGTATTTTCAAGCCAAATTTGCTATAAGATACAGGGTATTTACATATTTTGCTTAAACTAATTTTATCCAACAAAACTGGAAAAAATTTGAATACATACACACACCATAAAAGTTAATTAATAATAATGATGATATTAAAAATTATTTAAAAATAAATAACTTGGCAACAATGCGAAATATTTTAAAGCTTTTACGAAGTTTTAATAAACTCATTTTTCTTGTAATTTAATCTAAGTTCTAATCCCAATTGCGGCCTATCCTGCGATAGCCGCATTATATTCATTAATATAATCTTCCACATCGTTTGAACTTTTCCAACTTTCATGATGTTCCAACTAGAAGGATAGGCGATGTGTGTCAAAAACAATAACTTTTAAACAGGAGTAATTTTAGTAATTTTAAAGACTTCCTGATTTCTTTGGACAGCTGTCCGATAGGAACTAAAATCGTAATTTGATTGTTGTATCATGTAGCACAGTAGCGGTTCGTAATATTTTTACATAGAAAATCAAAACCGAAGTAAAAACGGAAGTTCAAAATTCAAAATATGTGTATAGGTAATTTAAGCATTAGCAGTCATTTATAAGGTGTCAGTTCCTTTAACCTAAAGAGTAACTGTTTTGCTATTATATTTTTCGTCTTTAATTAAATTTATTAAAGGAATGCAAATTAAGTAAGTATTATTAAGTATAATTCAAATTTAAAAAATTTTACCTAACTTTTAAGTGATAGTGAATATTTTCTCCAAATGGTTTTTTAATTTTCTCTCTAACATTATGATTTTAACAAATACAGGTGTTGATTTTACAGCCAAATTTACCAACATCGGGTAACACAAGAGACATGTAACAGGCTGCCACCTTTTTAGTTTTAAAAATTTCGAATTGAATTGAATTGTCTCTATAACTCCATAAAAGAAAAAATTTCTATAAAAAAATAATTAAGTTACTTTCGCTTACTTCCAACTTTTTTTATTTTAAATAAGACCCTGAATATTTAACGGACTATCGTATTCAGCTTAAAGTCAGATTTTTAACGATATATCACAAATTAAGTTTGGTTTTCAAAATGGCGGCTGGACAGCCATTTTTTGAAAATTCAACATTGGCCTGTCATGATAAAAATGCAGTCACTTTTTAAAAAACACTTGTTTTAAGCAGTCGAAAATAAACTTAGTTTTAATTTTTTTAGAACACTTCGATTTAAACATCCTTTGGTAAATAATATATATTTTATTTGTTTCACTTTTTGTTTTACATTAATTTTCGTTGTAAAATTGTATTTTTAAAAATGTATCAAATGTCGAGTCAAATGGTAACCTTTATTTTTAAAATGACTATAAATTAGCCAGTTATTTTAAATAAAAACTTTCCAGATTTGTCAAAATTGGCTGGCATAACGCCATCTTGAAAATAAAGGTTAGTATACGAAACATTCTCAAAAAGGCACTCTTACAACGAAAAAAAATGTGCAATTAAAATATTGGACAAAAATGCTCTTTTGAGTAAAGAAAGAGAAGTAAAGAAAATTAAAAACTTCTTTTAGTACTCATGACGATTCTTCATTTAAAGGTTGCTCTAAAACATGAATAAATAAGTTTATTTTATACTGTTTAACACAAGTATTTTATATATAGTGACTGTATTTTTTGTATAAAGCAGTAAAAATTTCCAAAATATGGCTGTCCAGTCGCCATTTTGAAAACAAAACTTATCTTGTGAAAAATGTATAGGGTTCTATTTAAAATAAAAAAGTAGGGGTCACTTCCGGTAAAACCGGTAATTACTTTTTTGTAGAAAACTTACTTCTTCTCGAGTTATAGAAACGTCTTAAGTTAAATATTTTGATTTTTTTAAAACTAAAAAGGTGGCAGCCTGTTACATGTCTCTTGTGTTACTCGATGTTGGTAACTTTGGCTGTAAAATGACCTAAAGTTAGAGAGACAATTAAAAAACCGTTTGGAGAAAATACTTTTAAATTTAAATTCTTTTTCATGCTACAGGTTGTTGAAATATACGTACATGATTTTTAGGATTGCTAGGTTTTTAACTAACCTTGCCACATTTTTTTCACACCCTGTATATTTTCTGGGTAGTGCAGACCGTGCACATTATAAAAAAAATATGACTTAAGGGCCTTCTAGCAAGAACATTTTACATCAAATGGCTAATAAAAAGTTACAGCTTATTACGTAGAAAAATTAAATTTTTTGACAAAAAAAATCATATCTCAAAAAAGTTTAGAGGATTACGCTAATCTAATAATTAGAACTAAAAAACTGTTTTTGTAGATTTTCGGAACAAATAAAAAATTGAAAAATTTACAGAGTCCTGTTTAACACCCTGTATAAATAACCTTTTAGCTTAGGTAAGTTTTACATCTAACATCGATTATATGTAATAAAATTTGCAAGATGCAGCTGAAAACCGCACCTCAGTAACTCGTCTCGTTTTAAAAATATTCGAACCTAAATTTTACCAAAAAATGCAAGTGAACTGTTTCAAGTGGCCAGCAGTTTATTTTGAGTTGATTAGAAAAAGTATGAGATATACATTTTGAAAACTAATATCTCCAAAATAAAACAAAAGAAACACAAAAGTAATTCAAACCACATATCGATGGATTCTTGAAAAAACATTGTAAGGGAATCATTGTTTTATTATATTAATTGTTTTTTAAACAAAAACAACAATATTCCTGTAAATTTTAAATAATCTATGTTTAAAAATACTTTTAAATTTTCAGGAATATTGTTATTTTTGATTAAAAAATGTTTAAGATCATGAAACAATTTTGACGCTTATGATGTTTTGTCAAGAACTCATTGATGTGGTGGAACGTCGATGTTCTAAAACACCTGTTAATATACTTTGCTTCAATTTCGCCTTAGGCTTTGGTTGTTCCAGCTTTTTTTAGTAATTGAATACTCACGAATCTAGTCTTGAACTATACAACACATGACCAAATTAGAAAATAGGAACTAAACATAAATGTACAGGGCTTTGATAAAATAGTAAACGTTGTTTTCTCCAATCCGCATAAACTGCATAAGATCAGAATTATCCCGATGGTAAACGACTATTATTTAGAAACTAAGTTTATATATTTGTGTTGTGCAACACTTAATGGAAAATGAAGGTGATCTCGAACAGATTAAAATGATACTATAAAACGTCAGAAACTTCAACTGTTAATAAAAATGTATACCAAAAACTATATGGTTCGGTCAAAAAGTTCAGGTTCAGGTCACATTAGAAATGTAAAACATGGAAGACAAAGCAAGTTCTAAGGAAAAGTATACGGGGTATCAATGTCAAATAGCACATAAAACCCGCTTAAGAAAGATCAAGAAATAATGGTTTTTGATTTATTTATTATTTCTTTTTTTTAGTAAGATGAAAATCACTCTATTCCTAAAGTAAGTGCAAACTCGATAGTATGTGCCATCACCATAAAGTTTTGCCTCTGACATCACATTGCCCTCTTTTTATCTGCAGTACAATTAGGTGTCACATAAACTACATTTACATAATTAATAAATTATTTAACAATGTTCGAAGAAATATATATAAAGAATATTTTCCTATTCTATACTATTTTAAGAACCAAATCCTTTTTTACGGCAATCTTGATTTTTCGGTAGAATGAATCTATATGAAACATGAACTTGTGCTATCGAAAGGTTATGGACTCAATTTGATGCAGAAATTCCGGAAGCGAAAGCTCGAAATAGAAAATGAGAGATACTTATGAATCACGCATTCCAGTTTTTCTTTAATATATTTTGTTGAACCCAAAGAAGAATTTAAGGTCAATGACTACTCTCCTAAAATATAAAAAAACCTGCTATCCAATGATTACTAACTTAACATTTGGACATTCATTCTTTATGTAACATAAGTACGGTAGAAATTAGAGCGTTATTTAGGAAACTATTTTCTTTTTCAAAAAAAAATGCAAAAAATAATGATATTATTTTTCGATACAATAAAAAAATATTTAAACTTCAAAAACGGAAAAAAGTACTTTTAAAATTAGTAAATGATATTATGATCAACAATTTTGCTAGTGGGCCACATTAAAACAATTAAAAATATAAGTAAACTCTTTTAAAAGTTAATTATTATTTTATTACATTTGTGACAAGAATAATATCCTCTGAGTGTTAGCATGATTAAATATTTTGCTTATTCTAGTTTAGTCACTATTAGAGATCATCTTTTGATACCGATTATCTATTAAATGATTTGATGCCAAATTTTGTTCCTTAAATAAAAATTCACATTGTAAAACCATAAAAATAGACACTTACCACAGCTTTCTGTTTGTACATACCTGAAAAAAAAAGAAAAACATTAGTTTAAAGTTCAAGTTCAAGCAATATCAGAGATTTTTTCACATTAGCAGGACTTTTAGCTAGAACAATATTTGACATTTGGGCAAGCGAAGAAAAAATAGAATAGAACAGAATGGTTTCATAATATAAGTAGTCTCTAATTTGTAATGTTAAGATATTTCGAATCTTAATAACGTTATCACAAAAGTACATAAAACTGATAAAACAACGATGTACAAAAAGTGACACTGAAACATTAATTAAAAATATAATAGTTTTTTCGTGAAGTACGTCTTTTAATCTTCTTTTGAACACATTAATTGTAAAAGACCGCATTTTTATTGGGAGGCAGATATATATAATGGGCGTTTCTTAAATTGAGTTTTTCCTTTTAACTCGATACGGAACGCAATAAAAAACTACGCACATTTTTCAAAATACTTTTTTCTGAAATCTGTCAAATAATAGAATTGCCTAAAAAAGATGTGCCATAAGGAAAAAGGGTTTTCCTCGAACTATTTCCGCAGCATTTTCTATGCGTGCGCATATTTCTTCCAATGGGTCTTAGTCTTAGTTTAGTCTTACACACTAAACTTTTCATGTAACTCATATGGAATAAAATCTAGTGACCTTGCAGGATATGATATTGGGAAATTCGTTTTTTAAATAATCGCGCAATTCACGTCTAAAACGAGGTGGGGCACTGTCGTGTAAAAAGCGTCCTAGATTGTCTTTCACTTAAAGGCAAATCCTAAAGTAGGTCAGGCAAATTATCTTGCAACACATGTAGATACTGTAAGTCAATCTATGAATTTTGTAGTATAAAACATAGCAGCACAAGATTTCAAGAGAATCTTTGTTAGAAATTTATCCGCCATATAGAATAAGGATTTTACATAGCTCATTCATACATTTTTCGGAATTTTTTTAACTTTATGGGAATAAAAATGGCTTCATTCGTTATTAGAATAAACTTAGTGAAATTCTCATTAAGACTGATTTGATAGGAGACGCCTCGATTTGCTGTACAATATGTCTGATACTGCTAGCTGGATCTTCTTCTCAGTTTTACAGCATTCTAGGCGGCCGAGGTCTTCCAGCATGTCCACCGCGACTTTCCTGAAAATTTCCGGTGTTTAGAGTTCTTAGAACAAGATAAACCAACAGGCGCAGCGCGTTACGGAATGAAATCGCAAAGAAAATCGCTGGGCATACAATCATGATGCTGGGGAGGCAATTAAAACACTTCCCGTATGGTAATAACATCAACAACAATTTAAATAAGGACCTTTTAAAAATCGAAATAACGTGTTTTAAGAAATAAAAATCGGTAAATTCCTTTACCCGTAACTTCCCTCTTTATGAATTATTACTTTTATTGGGAAGAGTGAAGTGTGATCTAAGTTAGTTCAGTACATAGTCTCAGTATATATATATATATATATATATATATGTTGCATATACTATTGGATTCCTACCATATGTTTACCATTTCCTTTCTACCTATGGCACATTTGAGTTTTGGGCACATAATTTAAACAATAAAGTTGAGAAACATTTGTTTTTTTTTACTGAATCCTAACCCTAAATAATACCCCACTCTAACGTAAAACAAGAGAATCGTTACGAAAACTATTTAGAAAATTAATATCTGGGAAATATCTGCGGGCCAACGTAGTAGATAAAAACTGAAAATATATGTTTCATGCAGGATATAGAATCTATATATGTGTCCTGAGGATGCAAGTTTCGAAACGTCGACAGTTTAAAAAAGTCTTTTGTTTTTTACTGGATCCTAACCTTAAATAATACATCACTCTAGCATAAAAACAAGAGAATCGTTAACGAAAACCATTTAGAAACTTAATATCCGGGTAATATATGCGGAACAATGTAGTAAAAATATATATATATATATATATATATATATATATATATATATATATATATATATATATATATGGTTTAAGAAAACGCAACAAAAAAAAATATATATATATATATATATATATATATATATATATATATATATATATATATATATATATATATATATATATTGTTGCGAAACGTCGACAATTTAAAAAAATACTTGTTTTTTTTACTGGATCTTAACCTCAAATAATACACCACTCTAACAAACATTTTTTATCACTGTTCCGCCATATCGGAGTTTTACCAAAATATTATCAGCCATCCCCATATGAACCTTTGGTTTTTGGTCAAAATTTGAAGTCAATCGGATAAGTAGTATTTAAGCTATGTCGCGAACTGACACACAGACCCACAGAGGGACCGACGGAATTAAAAAACATGTTTTTGGCATCTAGTGACGCTAAAACGTGAAGATATGTAAGTCCTGAGAGGGTGATTTTTTTCACGATTACAAATATTTTATTTGGCCGCAATTTTGTTCCGCCATCTTGAATTAGTAACACAGTTTTACTAGTTGAGCCACAATTAGTTATGGCACACAATTTGAAACCAACCCATTAAGTATTTTTTTGTCAAGATGAATTTTTAAATATTTTATTATACTGCCATTTTGTTTCGCCATCTTGGATTCGTAGCAAAATTTTACTAGTTGATTCCAGTATAATACTTGATATATTTTGCAAAATTTGAGATACATTGGATAAGCACTTTAATAATAATTTTTTTAACATTTCACTAAGCCGCCATTTTATTTCGCCGTATTGGATTTTTACCAAAATGTTACCATATGAACCTTAATTTTTGACCAAAATTTGAAGTCAATCATATAAGTAGTTTTTTAGCTACGCCGCGAACAGACAGACAGGCCGACGAAATTGAGAAAACATGTTTTTCGTCATCTGGGGACCCTGAAACGTGAAGATCTGAAAATATCTTGGAGAGTGATTTTTTCACGATTACAATATTTTCCTTTTACGAGGGAAGTAAAAATCATTACTGCTTTTATGAAACATCGTGCGTGAGTTATCTGTAATCACAAAAAAAAAGTGAAAATATGACGATTCGTATGCCCTACTGGTATGACTAATTTCTTCACTTTTTTTACTTTATTTCTTTCATATTAGATTTAAATAAAGATCTTGTACAGAAATGTATTTGATTTTCGTAATGGTCATATGTGCGTTATTTTTGAGATTTGACAGACAAAAAGTAAATAAATAAATACTTTTTCTAACGAAACAACTTTGGGAAAAATATGTGATGAAAAAGTTAATATTTTTTGTTGTTGAAATATCGGTATACAACTTTCTCGAAACAGCGCATTGCATAAAACTAAAATTGTTTTGGTTTTTTAAAAATATCTGCCAATTCGATGCATGTGCCCAATGTAGTACACCAAACCTAATTAAACTTTCAAAATTACAAAAATAAACCGTTTTGCATACGTTGTAGTTAAGATGTTTGGCTTTTCGTACTCTCAACAGAAAGCATTTCGTTGAAAGTTGGTTTTTATGTTGTTCAATGCGGCCTTGCCAAGAGATTAATTTTAAATCTTAATATCTAAAAAAAAATTAAATATAGGGTGTGGCAGCCGATAAACGATTAGAGTTGTTACAAAACATTTGGAAGACGAACCGAATGTTTCAGACTATGCGTTTAGGTTTTACGTAGTTATGCAATGATTGTTGTAATGAATATATAGTTTGATATTTATTACGTTTAAAAGTAGATTTAATAGTAAATACAGTGATTGTTCGTATTGGGTGAATAGATATTATTGTGTTATACTTGTGTTTGATTTGTGCCATAATAACGTATAAAAGGGTAGCACAATTGGCGAAGAGAAAAAAAAGTAGCCCCAGTAAGTACTTGTTGGAAATATTATCAATAGGAAACGATCTGTTTACGACAGACGTGTAGTTAGAAAAGTAATAGCATATTGTTAATTTCTTTTGACAAACCAATGTGAGTCACAGAAGGAATTAAATGTGAACCATAAGTTGTGATCCATAGAATTTGTACAGTGTGATCCACAGAACAAATAATTAAATATTGAGTTGTGAGCCATATCTAGAATCTGTATACTTATACAGTATGGGCCACATAACTGTTTTGTGTTGTAAGCCACAAAGGTAACAACTTTGTGAGCTATAGAGAAAAACAAAAATAATTTACTCATACCATAAGATGTAAGGTATTATGTAATTTTCTAATAGAAGGAAGAAGACAAACAAATCTGCATATCGTTTTTGGATTGAAAATATATATACATATATATATATATATATATATATATATATATATATATATATATATATATATCGTGTGTTTTCTTGAACCATTATCGTATACAAAAGTCGAAAATTCTTCTTTAGGTTCGAATTAAATACCAAATTTGAATTTTTCATTTATTTGACGTTTCGCCCTGTAATTTAGGGCATCTTCATAAAAAATTTTTTGATGCTTGAAATAAGCAGATATTTATTGACAGATTTGTTTATGCTACCAGAACTTGTATTAGAGCAGTAGTGCAGTGGATAATTCCCAAGCTGAGGGAAGCAGTAATGCAGTTACTGCTCTAATACAAGTTCTGGCAGCATAAACAAATCTGTCAATAAATATCTACTTATTTCAAGCATCAAAAAATTTTTTCTGAAGATGCCCTAAATTACAGGGCGAAACGTCAAATAAATGAAAAATTAAAATTTGGTATTTAATTCGAACCTAAACCCAAGAATTTTCGCCTTTTGTATATATATATATATATATATATATATATATATATATATATATATATATATATATATATATATATATATATATATATATATATATATATATATATATATATATATATATATATATATATATATATATATATATATATATATATATATATATATATATATATATATATATATATATATATATATATATATATATATATATATATATATATATATATATATATATATATATATATATATATATATATATATATATATATATATATATATATATATATATATATATATATATATATATATATATATATATATATATATATACCTAGCTAATATGTTTGTGAAATGCAAGAATTAAGAACATATTATTATGCGTATAGGTTACATAAATAAGTTCTAAATTTAAAACTAGTTTTTATTTTCCTAACAGATCAGCCTAATCGACCTTGACGATGTCGAACTCCGGAATCAAGGCCTTCCTTTGCGAGTATTTCTCCCCGACCCAAAATTCGGCATTTGAAAGGCATGTGTCTGAAATCTAAAACCAGAGCAGGATGAGAGTTTTAACAGGTTTCTCCTGAAAGTGCGACACCAAGCTGCAATATACTCTTTTGGAAATACTAAAGAGAAGCCAACCGAAATTAATATAAAGGACAAGATCATCGATAATTGGGCACTACTCGAGTTAAAGAAGAAACTGCTGGAAAAAGAACTCTCATCGAAATAATAAATATATGTCAATTTCACGAGCAAACAGCTAAACAATCAAAGGCAATGGAGGTTACAGCTGGACCAAGTACATCAACACTTATTAATAAAGTGTCAGTCCAAAGTAGAAATAACTACAATAATTGTACTCGCTGTGGTAGGATTGGACATCTAAGTTTTTCAAAGATCTGCCCAGCTAGAGGATCGAAATGTCACAAATTTGGCCTAACGGGACATTTTACTGCTTGTTGCAGAACGCAGAACGTTGAGAAACCCGTATTTAAACCAAATTACCAGTCTAATAAACGGAGGCGAGGAAACTATGTTGAGGACAAACTTGATGACGATAATTCCCAAGCTGAGGGGAGCAACATTAAAGAATTCGACTGTTTTCGGACTGAAAATCGATAAAATCCAAATAATGGCCGAGATGATTTAATACAGTGCAGCGTTGGCGAAATAGATGCCATGTTCCTAATTGATTCTTGCTTAAAAGCCAAAATAATATGTGGTTCAGATTGGAACATTCTTAAAAACCAAAAAGCTGTTATAAGGGACGTCGAGGCCGAAATTGGAGATGTTTTAAAACCATACGGATCAGGAAATTCAATGTGAGTAAGATACCGGTTTCAGCCTGCAATCTCTTTACCAGGACACCAGGAAATAATTGCTTCGTTCCACGTTGTAGATCAAGGCGAAATATCATTGCTGGGAAAAGAAACTGCAAAACGCCTAGGCGTTTTAAAATTAGGACTTAATATAAATCACATTGAAAAACCGTTTTTCCAAAGATTAAGAATGTTCTTGTAAAGCTCACCATTAACCCAGTCATTAAACCGATACAGCAGCTACTAAGAAGAGTTCTAGTTGCTGTAGAAGCAAAAGTAGAGCAGAAGTTGAAAGAAGCTCTGGAGACTGGTATAATAGGACAAGTGACTGAACTAAGTAGCTGGATATCACCAATGGTCATTGTTTTCAAACCAACTGGAGACATCAGAATATGCATCGACATGCGTCGCGCTAATGAAGCAATCCTCAGGGAAAATTATCCAATTACTACGTTCGATTCGTCCATGACCAACCTTAGAAATGCACAATTCTTTTCGAGGCTAGACCTAGTGAACGCCTATCATCAGTTAGAACTGGACATCGAAAATTGACCAATTACAACATTTATAACGCACAAGGGAATATTCAGATACAAACGCCTAATGTTTGGTGTTAATTCCGCACCAGAAATATTCCAACGGGTATTTGAAAGCATTGTGTCACCGTGCAAAAATTGTCTTAATTATATTGATGATATTGTAGTATTTGGGCCAACAGAGGAAGAACACGATGCATGTCTGAAGAAAATGCTAGATACCTTTGAGGGAAATAATGTTCGGCTTAACGATCAAAACTGTTTAATGAAAGTTCGGGAACTTGAATTCTTGAGACATAGGCTATCCAACAAAGGAATAGATGCATGATAAGAAAATCCAAACTATCTTAAACTTCCGACCACCCACTAACAAAGAAGAAGTAAGGAGTTTTCTATTCCTTGTGACATACCTAGGAAAATTTATTCCAAATTTAGGTAGTTCTACTGATTCTTATGAGAGTTAACTAAGATGATACAATTCAAATGGATGGAGAACCACCAACAGAACTTTAAAAAATTAAAACAAGCACTAACTAAATCACCTACACTTTCATGCTTTGACCCTAATAGACGAACAAGGTTAATTGCTGATGCCAGCCCTGTAGCACTGGGTACGGTTCTAGTGCAGTTTGAAGGTGAAATTCCAAAAGTGTTATCTTTTGCCAGCAAAAGTCTCTCCAGTGTTGAACGCAGATACTCCCAGACTGAGAAAGAAAGTTTGGCGCTTGTCTGGGGAGTTGAAAGATTTTATTTATACTTAGCTGGCCTCGAATTTGAACTTGACCATAAGCCAATGGAAACAATATTTACGCCATCAGCCAAACCACCGGCCAGAATCGAACGATGGGTTCTCCGACTACAAGCATTCAAATTCAAGGTAATTTATCAGTCAGGGAAACTAAATATTGCAGACCCGTTATCAAGACTTTGCAAGTTGAAAAAAGAACCATCATTTGACAGACCGTACGAAAAATTAATACTAACTCCTGAGAAATAGAGGACAAAAATGTTCTTTTTCCATTTCGATTAGAATTAACTACATTTGGTCCAGTTATTTTGAGAGGACATAAACTTGTAATTCCACAATATTTAAGGACACAAACTCTGGAATTGGCGCATGAAGGACATCCTGGTGAAACCGTAATGAAGCGGA
Source organism: Kuschelorhynchus macadamiae (assembly GCA_030620095.1). Taxonomy (NCBI): domain Eukaryota; kingdom Metazoa; phylum Arthropoda; class Insecta; order Coleoptera; family Curculionidae; genus Kuschelorhynchus; species Kuschelorhynchus macadamiae. The sequence continues at coordinate 272,729 of JAUTXW010002190.1, read as the reverse complement.
GACTACGCTCAAAAGTTTGGTGGCCTCTAATTGATAGAGAAGTTGAGAAATTTGTAAAGTTTTATCGCTATTGTCTTTTGGTCGCGCAACGAAATAAACATCCACACCGATGACCAGACATAATTTTCCAGAGGCACCCTGGCAGTGTCTGGCTATCGATCTCATGGGGCCTCTACCAAATCAAGAGCAAGTTTTAGTTTTATAATTGATTATTATTTAAGGTACCAAGAAATAAGATTTTTACGTTCAACGACATCTGCAATTGTAATAAATCACTTAACCGAAATATTTTCAAGATTCGGAATTCCAAAACGCCCTAGATCAGATAGTGGGCCACAATTTGTTAGCAGAGAATTCATTAAATTCTGTAACGATAATAACATCGAGACTATTAATACACCACTATACTGACCACAAGCAAACGGTTCAGTTGAAAACATGAATCGATCTATCCTAAAACGGCTTCAGATAGATTATGCAAATGGTCTTAATTTCAAATCAGAAATTAATAAGTTTGTACTAATGTATAACGTTGCCCCCCAAGGAACCACAGGAAAGTCACCATCTAAATTGATTTTTAATCGAACTATCAGGGACAAGATTCCATCAATAAACAACCTAGTGGGAGAAACGTATGACGAAGAAGCCAAAGATAATGATATTTTAAACAAACATAAAGGAAAGATGAGCGAAGATAAAATAAGAGGGGCCAAAGAGACGAACATTAAACCGGGTGGTAAAGATGATGAAGATGAATACAAAGTACTACAATTCCAGGGAAACCAAGTGGTACTATTTGGCAATGGAAAGACAATAAAACGTCATGTAACATGTGAAGTAAATTCTGAATACACCAGAAAATACCCCAACTAATTCATCGTTACTCCAGGTCTCTAACACTACAGCTACAACACCGACAGCCGGAGAACAGGAAGATGGAACAAGCACACATGGGACATCTCCAGAAGAGGAAACCGTGGAACATGGCGTTGAGGACACCGAGACGCAGGGCAAAGTAAAACCTTTGAAACTGAAAAGAAAAGACGGATTGTGGCAGCCGATAAACGATTAGAGTTGTTACATAACATTTGGCAGACGAACCAAGTGTTTCGGACTATGCGTTTAGGTTCTGAGCAGTTATGCAACGGTTGTTATCGTGTATACATCGTTTTGATATTTATTACGTTTAATAGTAATATTATACAGTAATATTATATAGTGATCGTATTGAATGAATAGATATTATTGTGTTACACTTGTGTTTGATTTGTGCCCTAATAACGTATAAAAGGGTAGCATAGAGGGACTTTATTATGTATATTTATTGAACATATTATACAACACTCCGAAACGTTACTCAAAATACCATCCAAATACAAGTGCGAAGCAGCAATAACCAGGATCAAGGCATTATCGGCAAATTGCTTTGTTTTAACTGGCAAAGTGGAGGGCATTTCATTTATATTAATTATCTTATTGTGTGACTAGTTCAGCCGTTGGTTACAGCGTGCCGCCACGATAAACTATGAGAAATATTATTTCAATTTCACACACCGTCACATCATTAGAAATGAGGAATTTTCAATGCAAGGATGTCATGAGGATTATATGCATTTTCATAGGAGTCGTAAAAAAACTTTTTCGCCTTTCGTAAACTTATTATAGTATTAACGAGATACCTTTTAATATTATTCCTTTAAAACATTTAAAGAACTAAGTTAGACACGCTTAGAGACACAAACTTCTATTGACATTAACACATAGATATATCTAATTAGTTTCGTTATGTCATAAAAGAAGAGATTAAACGAGTTGCTACATTTTCAACGTTAGAAGTAATATTTTTAGTCCAGTTTTTTATGGAGACAAAAACCCCTTGACATAATATAGCAGTGAAACGCGCATCCATAAAGTGCAAAATATTATAATCTAAAATGTATTCAGTATTACTGAAACAGCTTGAAATGTTAGCTTGTGTCATATTTACCTCTTACAGAAACTCATACACTATTCAAATGCTTCCGCACGTGGATGCATGCCTGAAAAATACAGTCTATAATTAGAAATATTTTTTAAATGAATATGAGTGTTGTATTACGCATACGATGGGCTAATTAACATTATTCGATTACTTTGCTTCCTGAGATAAAATTAACATTTATAATGTAAAACTTTTAGTTTTTATAACTATATAGTTATAATTTTTTTTATTAATTGCCCTTACTAAAATTTGAGTTTGCGGAAAGTTTTTGCTTAAAAAATAATGCAAACATGCACTATTAAATGCCCAGAGTAATTTATTTATTCAAATAAAAGTTAGTAACACTAAATAGATATCTTTCATATCGAAATAATTTAGGCCATTCACAACTGGGTCATATGTTTAATTCATAAATAGGACCCAAGTTAAGGACAGGTATGTCCATAATAGCATAGCGCACATATATATATATATATATATATATATATATATATATATATATATATATATATATATCCTTAGCTAGTTATATTATAAAAAATAAAATCATTATTACTGCAGGAAAACCTGACAAGTAATTTGAAATTGCATTTCTGTATCTATGTTTTTTTTCCTTAAAAAGGTAGATTTATATAATTTTTTCGTGTTCATTTAAAAGCATACCTGACGTAGATACTACAGATTCTAAAAATTACTTAATTAACTTATTTGAATACAACCTGACAATACACAGTACAGTTGTAGACACACTCAGAATTGGTTCCTCGAAACAAATTGTATGTCAGACAAGGAGGGCGTCTTGTACACTGCCTATAATTTATTTTTTATTTTATAGAATTAAGTACATTGGGTCATCATAAGAGTTATAAATAACTATATTTAAACTTTTATACAAACAAAATATAGACTAGACGTACAAACATAAAAATATAACAAATACAAAAAATACGAAATACAAAAATATTTACATAGCACAACATATAAGAATAGTCAAATAAAAAAACACTTACATTAACCCACAAAAATATAACAAATCCAAATTGACATTTAACAAAAACAAGACACCCCAATTTAGACAGTGCCAGATCAGCTAAAAATAGTCAAAAATAAAGAAAAACAGAGAAAGAAACACACATACTCATTACCCTTAACAACCTTAGTCAGTGACCAGAACACAAATAGTCCTTAATTGAGTAAAATGTTCCGGTCAAGAGAAATGATTTAATGCAGTTAGTAAATTGTGTGCCTGTCATTGCCCTCAAATCTGAGGATAGTTTTTTATACAATTTATCTTTAATTAATAAAAATACGACTACACTTCCCCAAGAAACAACACTGTTTACCATATGACTAAAAGCTAAAAGGATTGTTATACAGAAATAAGCCCTTCTCAATCCAGTGTATTTTTAAGACTAAGTATGGCGAAATAATAATTTAACTTACAACACACGTGGTCTACATGATGCAGAAATGTAAGTTGAGGATCGAGATATGTTCCCAAAAATTTAACATTTTTTGAAAACTCTATATTAAGTTCTTGCTTAAAATTACTTGGGAGTGGTTTTCGATTAAACATGTTCATGTAGACAATTTTGGCAATATTTAGAATAAGTTCATTTTTCCTACACTAGGTTTCCATTTCACGACAGATATTTTTTACAGTAGTTTGATTAAGGGTGTCTACTGCCGCAGCAATAGTTGTGGATATTGTAACATATCCAGATCGCATATTCAGAGGTAAATCATTAGCATATATTATGAATAACAGCGGTCCCAAAACTGAGCCTTGTAGTACACCAAGCTCCACAGACCTTTCTTCCGAACGTACACAACTATATTTAATAATTATTTTTCGCTCAGTTACATAAGAATCTATCCAGTCCAGAAGAGTTCCGCAAGTGCCCATATTATGAAGTTTGTGGATTAAAAAATATTTGTTTATTGTGTCAAACGCAATAGAGAGATCAAAAAATATCGTAACTACATGTTTTTCCCTCATCAATGTTTCGAAATATGTAATTTAAAGAATAAAAGTATGGTGATTCGGTTGACTTATTTTTGAGGGATCCATGCTGAGCTGGATTTAGTGCATTATATATATATTTATAGAATTAATTATTTTATTATAAACCAAATCTCTGATAGAGTGCTAAGTATTAAAATTTGACTCTAGCTCTTTTAAATATTTCAGGAAAAACACCTTCGTTAAGGCTACAGTTCATTAAGTCTGTAAGAAGATGAGAAATGTAATGTAATGTAATCATTTTAATTGTTTTTATATTTACAAAACTTTTATTTTTAAAACTTGAAGTAATGTTAAGTACTTCATCCTCTCTGACTGGGTCAAACACATTAGAATGGGGAATAATAGGTGGAGCGGTACAATGAGTATTTACACATCCATACTCTTCTTCCTTCTTCGTTGGGTTCTGAAATAATCTCTGTATCAATATTAAGTTTAAATTGGTTATACTTTTATTACCTCTATCTAATTGGTTGTTAACAATGGACCATATTGTTTTATTTTTGCAATGAGAATTTAAAATTTTATTTTTGAAATTTCGATATTTGGATATCACATTATTATTTTTAATAGTTTTTTGTACAATATAAAGATTATCCAGTTTGCTTTTCATACGAGATAGATTTACATTATAATAGCCATTTAATAATTGTGATTTTTTAGGTTTGATCTCTTTGTAGAGACAACAACAATTTAGAGACAGATTATTTATATTTTTGATAAATTAGGTCCATAGTTCATTACCTTTTAAGGAAAAATCCAGAATACAACTCCACTGATGTGACATCGCCATATCAATATTTTTTTCTATTATAATATTAGAAATACATTTATGGGTCAGATGGTCGCTAATATGTGGATTAAAAACGTTAGCCCGATATGAAGTAGCCGGAATGTTGGTAGTTGTTTTTGAATTTGTGTAAACCCTTGTAGGTTCAAAAGAAGTTATATTAAGATCTTAAAGATTCCAAAAGATCACAAAGTTGTTTTTTATGAAGAGTATTGGTACAAAAATTAATGGTTCAGATCTCCACATATTTTGAAGTATTTACCACGTTCATACACTGCTGAGAGCGCAGAGCTGTTAGAGTCAATAAACGCGTTTGAATTTCCAGATGGAAGGCGGTAACAACAAATCATGGAATATGTTTCAGAGCAAATACCGCTCAATTCGCTATGTGCTTCACCAGACGCGCACTCTACCTTTTTGAAGCCTTAAAAAAATCTTTAATCTCGTCTTTCCCCATTATCAGTGACCCACCATGTGCATACGAATCATCATCGTTATTTGATTTTACTGCATAATCTACAATATCAGTAACAACCCCAACAATATCGCTGTTAATTTCTTTTGTGTTAGTGCTACATGATTAAAAATTGGATGTACTTATGGCCTATGCTATAGAATTATGTGTGTGTTGACTTTAGACTGTAAAAAAGTGTATATTGGCAATTTCTGTTTTGAGTTATGACACCATAAAATTCCGCAAGATTTAAAAATAAACTTATTAGGTTCTTTCACCTGCCGAAAAATGTATTGAAGGTCGACTGTCAGGGATAACTTTCTAACAATGAGGTTAAAATTAATAGTAGGCAAAAACATATTTAGATCACTGTTTTTCTCTAACGCCATGAATGTTTGTCAAAATCACTAAACTAATAAATCCGACACTATTGTTCTGAACCACCAAAACATACATAAGAAAATAATCGCCCGCCCCTACAACGCGTGGCATCATTCGAATTAAATTTCTTTTTAGATGTTTGCAAAAAGGATTCAGTTATCATATTGCAGTACTTAATTCCAGCAATGTCTTTCTATAAAAAGATGGCATTGGAGAATTGCTGTGTAATAATTGTTTTCAATTTAAGAATTATTAAAAGTCATTTATCTTAGAATGCATTTTTCATTTGTGGTATTTTTTACAAATCTCATCCATGTGCAGTGTTACCACGTGAAGAACCTTAAAATTCCCGATCAAAACTGACAGAATCCCCTCTTTTACCCGCAATGCAATGTTTCTGCGCATGAGCCTTTATGCAAAGGAGGCGATAACCAGAGTAATATATTCCTTATTCGCTACAATTTTTTCAATTCAGTTTAACTTCAATAACAATAAACACTCAAAAAATAGAGCCTTTAAAAGCAGTTAAGTATAGAATATTTATTAAAAGTTGAAAAATGTTGATGGTGTAGACCACAAAAATAAATTTCTGGTAAAATATGAAGATATGAAACAGAAACAGTCAGCTAACAGAAATATAACACAGAAGTCGTTCCATGCGACTATTAAAAATGAATAAATAAAAATGAAGTTTAACGATTTTGACAGTGTTGACAGGCGCCGACTGTCTTCTGGCACTTTCACCTTGCACAAACCTAACCTAGTCATAAATAGCAAACTAGTACAACTTAAAAAGTATACACTGTATATACGAATACAAAATGGAACCCAAATGAATGTATAAATTTGATGTATTAATAATCAAAATACCCGTATTTCGTGCAAAATAAACCCAAATGGAAACACTGTCCATGTGTTTATTTCTTGTTTTAAGAATTCACTTTGGAGTGGACTCCTAAGTTTTGAATCAGCTGTTCCGTAATATAATAAAACTTTATCGAAAATTGGGAAATCTGAACCATCCGCGACGACTTAGAAGCGTGAACCATACGTGCAATAGGTCCCTTAACCATATGAAAAAAATCCAATGATCTAACCCCCAACTATGAAAGATCCAGTTGATCCGCCAACTAGATAACGACCTAGCGAACAGTCGAGTTTGGCCTGGATCTAATATTTAGATGTAGGCAATTACTGTATCTAATATTGCAGTTATGGGGACGACAAATTGTCCACTTTAATAATATCTATCAAATGTAATTTATTTATTGATGTAATATCGGAGGTGCTAAATCAAATGACCCCTTTTAAGCAAATAAAAATCTGGTCACATTTTAAACCATGGTCGAATGAAAAAGGGCTGTACGACTGAGGGATAAAAGCTATAAGCGACATAAGCGTCTTAATACTGAAGTTAGCCGCGCTGACTATATAGCGAAGAGAAATGATGTGGTTAAAATTATTAGAGAGGAAAAAACGACATTTTGGAAAAAGAAGTTGATCAATGCAAAATTAATCCAAATAGATTAGAATTAGATTTTCATAGTGACGTTATAAATGCAAAATGCAAACTGCGTAACAAACTGAATGAATACCACATTACAAGTATAAGTAATATAGTAAAATCAATAAACATTAGTCCTGTTGCGAGTAATGGTGCATAGAAATGATCAAATTACCGCATCCGCTTTGACGTATGTTAAACTCATTGAAAGAAGTGACCTAAAAAAATAGTATTTTCTTTAGACAACAAAAATAGCCCAGACGATGTAAATGTTAAATTATTAAAAAATATTTACCCACCTATTGAGCAACCACTGGTTAACTTAGTTAACTGTTTTTTACAGCAAGATTTTTTTTTAACTACCAATTCAAAAGAAAGATAAATGTATCGAAGCTTCAAATTTTAGACCCATAAATACTTTGCCTATCATGGAAAAAATTTACGAGAAAGTAGTTTACTTCCAACTTTTAGAATATGTTGACCAAAATAATCTAAAAGGACATAGTTGCGAAACGGCTATACAGTGGGTACTGGATAACTGGAAGAATTGGTCAGATAGTGGATATTGTACTGTGCCGGTATTTTTGGATTTACAGAGAGCATTTGAGACTTTGGATCGTAAAAGGCTCTTATGTAAGCTTGACATGCTGGGTATTAAAGGTGCTGTGCTAAAGTGGTTCTATTCTATTCTTGCTATATTTCAATGATATCATCAATGCCGTAAATAATGTAGACATTAATTTGTTTGCAGATGACACCCTTTTATACAGCACTTCAAAATATTTAAACTCATTAGTTCAAACTGTCAACAATGCTTTGGATCAAGTAAATGTGTATACTTCCGAAAATGTCTTAAAGGTTAATGCTACCAAAACAAAATGTATGCTAATCGGTAGTGAAAAAATAAGACAATTCATATCTAACAAATATTCATTCCAAATTGGTCACGTTAAAGTTGAACAGGTCTATAAAATTAAAAACTTGGGAGTTCTTGTTGATGACAGGTTGTCGTTCAAGGAGTATTGTAACTTGCTTGTCTCTAAAAATTAGTTATAATATAGGATATTTCGCTCGTTGTGAAAATTCTCTCTCATTCTGGTCAAAACTGCTGGTTTTTCCACAAAAGTGTATCTATTTCAGTAAAATGAATTGAACGACTGCAAAAATTGTTAAACCGAGCAATGCGACTCATATTATCTTGCAACAAGTATATTCCAATAAATTCAATGCTGCAAGTGCTGCAATGGCTGCTGGTTTGGCAATATATAAGGTATAATGTTTTAATTTTTATTTTTAAGACAAGATTAGGACACGCCCCTTCGTATTTAACTAAAAAGCTAATTTATAATAATATATATAATATAATTGTAAATAATTATAATGCACAATTATAACACAAGACAAGGAACTATTTTTTTATACCTCCCAAAAATAAGCACATGGGAAGTAACTCAGTTTTTCACAGAGGTTTGGATGATTTCAATAAACTTCCAGACTCTATTAAAAGCTCTTCCTCAATAGATTGTTTCAAAAATAACATAAACACTTATTTGTTATCGGAATAAATAGAGAGTAAATTGAGTTTAACTTACATGTTTATTTATGTGTAAATATTTGTCGTAGTGTTCATATATATTATTATTTTAAATTCTGTGTATAGTTGTATTTTACTTATTTAGAAGTTCTATAGCCTCACAAAATTGTTTGGTTTAAAATATGTGTATGACATGACAACTATTGTAAACTTTATATACTAGCTATTGCTAAATAAAGGACTTAATAATAATAATAATAATAATATAGAAAAGTGTGTATTTTCCCTTACATTTTCTTAAATCCCGCTAATCTAAAACAGATCCGCTTTTCCAGCTGAAATACTGCAAATAATTTTGCTTTGCTTTTCAGGACTAACTATGCACTATCCGTTGCACGCCAGTTTAGCTTGAAACAAAAATGACTAAGTTAAACCCTTAATTTGCACAATATAGTTTAGACTAATGTGTAACTTAAACTTATATGACAGAAGGCAGATTAAATAACTAGCGTTAAACGATATTTCTAATATTGTAGTTATATTTTTTATTTAATAAAAGTCGCAGTTTTTGAAATTTCTGGTTTTAATTTCCCTCTGTGTAAAGAATCCCTTAGAGAAATGCGAATTAATCGCATTGGCGGCGAAAAATTCGCGACGATAAATTCGCAGCTGTTTAAATACACTCATTCAGACTACATGAAATGTTTGCGTAGAACGCTCATTTTGTTAGGGGCAAATTTACTTCGCCTTCGAGTGCGTTTTTTATCCATACCGCGCTAATTTCACGTATGGCTATAAGATTTTCACGGCCTATTAAGCATGTTTTGAGCTTTTTATGCAAGAAAGACTGGAACTGTGTTGCGCCGGTGTGAATGCCTAAATCGCCACAAATTTCGTTGCCGCAGCAAACTGGTTAGTCTGGAGGATCCTTAGGACTATTTTAAATAAATGTAGGGGCATCGAATAATTCGCGATAATAAGGATCCCCCAGACCAACACATTTGCAGAGAATAGCTCGCAAAGATAAATGGATAAATACATGGCGACTTACGCACTTGTTCAGATTTACACAAATGTTTCGCGTGTACGTCCAATGCGTTTTTCATATATAACATTTTACTTTAATTTAACTGCCCATAACTTGTAAACAAAACGGTTTATTTTCAAAAGGTTTTTTTTTACATTGTCCAGGCGCATGTTACGTCGATGGGAATGCAGCAAATGCGTAACCTTATGCACCTATTACAATATCCGGCGGCTAATGTTACTGTCCGCGCACTTCCCTTTTTGGATTCGCGGTCGAGGAAATACCCTTCTATGGGTTAGATCGTAGAGGATAAATGGGCACTTCTCTTTCTAAAAACGAATTTTCGTTGGGGCTTATAATAAGCTGCCAGTGGCGTCCGATAGAGGCATTCTTTTCGAAACTCCGATAACTTAAAATGCAGGACGCTATGGTAAATTTTTCGATGTGGGCAGTTTTTTTTCGGATTTCTGGCATAAAAATCTCGAAAAAGTTCGTTAATGGCTAATACCGGAGTGCGGGATGTCACACAAAAAAAAGAAAGGTGTAACTTGGAAGGCATTTTGTGAAGTCGAAATCCTGACTACTCTGTCAAGGTAAAATAGGGGTTCGATGGGGAATATACAGGAGATTTAAAATCAACATAGGATGCCTATATCTCAAATGCCAAGAAAGGGGTTTAAATGCAAAAAAAAATAAAAAAGGACTCTTTCCGCTTTTTCAATTTTCACATATATCACTTTTTTTTCTCAAGAAGAGTAACAAGGGGAGAAAATTATTTATGGGACCCCAAATCATCCCCTATATAGGGACTGAAAAACCATTTCTCCAAAGTTACTCTCCGGTTTATACAGAACGCGCCATTAAGAGATAATATTGCCATTTTTTTTTTCTTACCTTTCCCTATGGTTTTATGTTTGGTTCTGTAGCATATGAACGGTTGATTTTAAGCGAATCAAGTAAATATGCAAAGAAACCTCTTTATTTCTTCTAGAGACTGGTGTGAAAATCATCTCGATCAGGGTTAGGAATGAATTTTGAGAACATTTTGAATTGTAGCGTGCAAGTATTCTATTTGCCATTATTTGGCTCTTCGTAAAATCGTACCTCCTGGGCTAAAAACGATTAAATATATTTATAATTTCATCTTTTTCTACAAAATATAGATTTACATTTTCGAAAAATTGGGTAAAATTAAATTTCCAATAAAAATTCACATAATTTTCATTTAATAGAAAACTGAAACATTTTTTAACGTGGCTTGGCATTGTCAGCTGAAGTTTTGACAGGCATCTCAGAATAAACAGTTTGAGAGGGACGCGATGTTTTTAACTCGAACTGGGTTCAGAAATTTGTAAATAATATCTCTTTGAGTGTTAGTGAGAATTGATATACATACCGACAATTATAGAAATACTACCAAGTATTTAATGCCTAATTTTGTAGACGAGATGAAGATAGTTATGTTTCAGAGTATGGTTTGGAAATTTGAAGGTATGTCTTAGAAGTACTTTTATGTTTATTTTTTGCTTTACATGCTGTATTTAAAGTGTTGCTTACTTTAGCATGTGTGATTTCGTGCTATATATTAATATACGGGGTTGTAAAGCAAATTCGGTCCGGAATAGAAGAATTTTCCAGTAACCGAACGATTCAACAGCATCTTTAATTTCATTTTTACATTAAGAACTGGGTATATCGTTGACCATTAAGGGTTGTGATAGCAATTAATATGAAGTTTTGAAAATGTGACCCATTTACTTCCATACAATAATTTAGATTTTTTTTTCAAATATATTTCGAACATTTTGTAGTATGTCAGGTGTTATGCTTCTGCTCTTAACTATAATCCGTTGCCGAAGATCTTCTATGGAACTGGGTTCTATGGAACAGCTATTTTTCAAGTGTATATGTAAATATCCGCAAAGAGAATAGTCCAAAGGTGATAAATCGGGTGACCTAGCACCATTTATTTGGGCCTCTCTTTCCAATCCGCCGTCCAGGGAACCGATTATTTAAATATTCTCCTACAGCAGCAACATAAGGCGTAGGCATTATTACAACAGCAACATTACGATTTTGGTCATCTTCTATGATTTATGTTATAAAAACTAATTTATGATTTCCTAATATGCCACAGAAGTTCATTTTTTAAAAGTATTGGGTATGACCATCATGGAATAAATGTGGGTTACTCTCATCCCAGTAACGGCAATTATGCCTGTTTAAAACACCATTTAATTAAAATGTACACTCATCAGAAAAGTAAATCTTAAATAATAAGTCCGAATCTTTAATTAAAGGCTGGCTCACTTCTTCGCAAAACTGCAACCTTCTATCAAGATCAACCTCATTCAGTTCTTGTATTAATTTATTTTTGTACAGGCTTGAGGCTTGAGCTAGTTGACAGGTACTTTGAGTATGATCCAATGCAACATGTCCCAAAACAGCAACTTCCACAGCTTCATTTCTGGCCTTCCACATTACAGATAATCAGTATTGGTAAACTTTTGGATTATTTTGGCAACATAGGAATCATTTATTTGTTAATAAATAATGTTATATGTTAATAAACAAACAAGCAGTAAGTCTAGTACAACTGTTATTTTGAAAATAAAATTTAACAATTTCAACTCGTTCTGGAGTTGAATACACCATTTTTGACACTTAAATTGAAATAGTTTCAAAAGCAACGAAACTGAATCAATGAAGAGACGACAATAAACATCTATATATTTAAAACAATAAGCCAGATTTTTCAGCAAGTTCGTGAGAGAGTTGTACTACCAATTTACATGATATTCTTTAAATGATGATCTGGTTACCGAGACCTTTCAACACTATTTTTTGTATTGTTTTATTGCGTATTTTTTCTATAAAACCAATATGTTTTTCTTCAATAACATTTCTGGAAGATGTGGTGAATGCACCCCATATTCTTATAATCCACTTGAAAGTCATCGCGCCATCTAACGGAAAAGGCAGAACAAGGTCTGCCGGGCCACTTAGTTTACCTACTTTCCTACACTTAACAGCAGCATTTTATTTATTTCAACGAAAAACGCAAACTGTAAATAAGGAATTTAGTTCTGAAAAAGGTCTCGGTTTCACTGGCACATAAATCACAACTTTTTATTAAAATAAATAATCTAGATAATCATTGTAGCTTTTTTGACTACTAATAATTAATATTTACGAGCCAGTTTCATTAATACGAAAACTACAGGGTTCAGATTTCTAAAGCCGTTTTTGGATAACTGTTCAAGTAAACTCAAACAAATATGGTATCATCAGAAAGGTAATGTTCGAAATGATATATCACTCGACTCCACTTTCAATTTGAAATTTTAGGGGTGTCATCGTCCCCCGGCAGGGGGTTGAAGATGCAGGTTGAAAAATATGCTTAAAAGGTATCCCTCTCCAAAGTAAAATCGACAAATCCATTTCGGCTTTAAATTTCACGAAAAGAGGAAAAGCAGGGTGCATACGTTTCGTTGGACCACCCTATATATAAAAACACGTGTCTTACATATTTTTAATAGCGCAAATCTACGCAAATGTACTACTGAATTTATATTAACCAATACACTCAACATCTTTGACCATGTTACAGTACAAATAAAAAACATAGTAATTTAGTATTGGCTTTCAGTTTAGATTACCATTCATACATAGAGCAACAAAGGATCTTTGTCCTTTGTCCGGAGAAAATGTATTAAATCTACATGAAACCCACAGCTGAAGCTGAAGCTGAATAGTATAAAACTTTGCTTGACTACTGCGGTTACAGACAAAATCTCTTGTTTAAATCTATGTTTGCGTCACTTGAATTCAGGATTTTGTCAGAACTTTAAAATGCATTGAAAAGTGATAAAAGGGAAGTCTTTCACAAAAATGATAAACTTTAAAGCTTATTTAAGTTGTCCTTTCAGGCAAAATTCAATTTTGCCGTAACGTCTTTTATAAAATTCTTTTCAGTTTCAGAATTTAGGCCAGACTAACAATGAGCGTTGCTCTTAGAAGTTATCTTAAATTAAAATAACGTATAAAGACCTTATACATATTTTATTGATATTAGCATAAAGCTAGCAAAAGGTTTAGCATACATACGGACTAGAAATAATACCAATAACAAAAATAAATGCAAGTCATCTGAGCTCGGACATAAGGTTCTTAAAAAAGAGACAATATGAAAGCGACAGGAACAATCAGGCATTGAACATCACATGAAACAGAACTGGTATAAGGTGGGTTGAAGGTGGAAGATTGGTGGAAAACAATAATTTCATATAGCCTAAGTAGAAAAGAATTGTAAAAAAAGTTGTGATGAACTTATGTTAAAGAGTGGAATTTAGAGGGCTAAAAAAGAGAAAAAAATAAGACTGGTGGACTTAATAATTGAAAATATGTTTTCATACATTTAATTAGTACCTATAAACAAAATTACGGACTAACTGCCATTGTGGAATATTTTCTTTTCGTATTTGACAGAAGATAACACTTTTAATGTAGTAATAGTTCAGAAGGACAATAAATATGTTAAAATAGCCAAACTATTATTTTTAGCACTATTAGGTATCTCTGAATTTTTAAATTTATTTGATAAAAATAGGTTCTACAAATTATAAATATTAATTAAATCATAGCTCAATGAATCAGATTTTTTGAAATGAGGAAATAACTATTGATACATTTTATTCATTTTATATTGACTTAAAAAAGATAATAAAAAAAATCTGATCAATAATTGTATCTTCCCTCTAGTTGAGGGTTTTATAATAGAAAACTTAATGAGCGATTCTCCCATTTCTCTTTTTCATCAAGCCTACATGAAAGATGGTTAGTTTTTAAGCACTAAATTTAAACAATTTTTTTAAAAATGTGATTTGGTGTTCGTCAATTTTTTTTGCCTTTGTTACATGTAAAATGTTTTTAATAAATTGATTTGGTACCACGTATCTTTCTACCTGTTCATGAATTTGGATATTATACACGTTATACAGACAGACCTTTTTGTTTCACTGGTTTTATAATATACAGTGGTGCAAGTTATAAGATGAATAAGAAAATAATTAAAAAATGTATACAAAAACCCACTTAGAAAAGCACTAAGAATAAAAAAGATAATATTTTATTCCATCTTGACTGTATGAAGTCGGCGCTAAACTAATTTTTAATTCCTTAATCACAAAAAGATATAAATGTATTGAGCGTCTTGAACCCAATAGTAATGAGTATAATGTGTAGTTACAGTTTTTATTAGTTTGACTTCGACTCCATAAAGTACAATTTTCGATTTGGAAAAAATATATTTTATATTTATTGCTTTTGTTTGAAATAGATTTTATTTTTCTATAAAAATTTTTAGTTCATCTTTTTAGTTCTATTTATACAATAATATGCAAAGGTCAGTTTTCGAGGCCTAAACCTAAGTTAAAATTTTTGGACGTCCTTAATAAAATAAAGAAGTAGCTACTAGACTCCTCTCATATAAAATTTTGCCAAAATCACGGTAATAATAGTATATAAAAAGCGCCATCTATAAACTTATAAGAAATCAGAATAAAGGTATTTGATAATTTTAACAATTATTAAGATTTATAATAACCGAAATATTCTGACAAAAAAGTATGTACCTAAGGGCGAAGTGAGATTATTTGAATGGTTAATTATACTTAATACACCAATTTTCTATTCAAGATATTAAATTAATTCAAATTTGTCCAGGAAACTCTTAGATAGAAAAAAAATTGAAATGGTATCATTCCGCGATTTTTTTTTCGTATGTTTTATATAGGACCACATCGGCACTATACTGAATAATCCCTGAAAATTTCAGCCAAACTCGTTAAACCATCACTAAGTGGAGTAAGCGGTATACATACAAAGGTCGAAATAAAATTACTATACAAATTATAAGAGTACCTACATATAAGCCTTGATTTGTAATATTATTTTGTAGACATTTAAGAAATGTTTCATATATTATATTAAAAAATGCACATGACAGCAAGTCAAATTTGAATGTTTTTATAGAGCCTTTATATTATTTATTCTTATATTTGTGACAACCGCGATTCTCAGGGCTTTTTTGTATATCAACCTTAACTTAGGTTATTCAATTAAAGCAAAAATCAGAAGTCATAAAAATATGTGTTAAAGCAGTACCCAAGTAGCACTTTTAGACATGATGTAACCGGAACTTGGTGTCGCCACGTTCTGTTTAAGCTAAGACTACGTAGTAATTACCAAAATGGAGAACAATTTTAGGGTAACTATTTCGTGAATAACATGTAACTGTGACTGTGACTATTACGTAGATAGTACGAAATTGTGTGGTTCCATTTAAGTAGCCGAATAGTAATAATTCACCCTATTTGGTACTTCCTTATTTATGTCTTTATTTAATCCGTTTTAAAACTATGTATGGTTCTTTTTAATACAAACAAAACAGTTGTGGCGACTACAAACACTCAAATTGGGAAAATGGTGTATAGGAAATAGGATATGTTATTAATTGTTAAGGTAGGATACATGCGTTTCACTTAGTTTTCTAGCTATGCTAAGGACCTAAATTTATAACGCAGTCTATTTCTCTGGTGAATATAGTGATGATATAGTAAAAATAACGCGCCTTTAAAATTCGTTAATTTTCAATACATTTTATTCAAATATATCGGCCAATATAAATCTCAAAAATTTAATTTTGGACTTTGATTTAAAACGTAACTATCATTAAATGTCTTATTATATAGAGTGATTCTTTTTTTAACGTGATGTTTAACTTGTATGCATTTTTAATCTTTATACTCATAAAAATAAACATCATAGCTAAATATTTTTGGAGAAATGAAAATAAACAATGGCGTTCTATTGGACTTTCACTTTGAAGTTAGCTGCATTTCTTTACTGAGAAACTTTCTTAACATTAGGAGTCTACGACTGCCCCAATACGCATTTATAGTTTTTGATTCTTTAAATACGCAGCTATCACTTACACACAATTACTTTGGCGTCTTAAACACTAACGTGGTACGAATAAAGTTATCTACCATAACCATTTGTTTCATTTTATTTTTTGTTTCCTTAAAATACCGCTGTTGTTTTGTTCAGGTATGACATAACCAAGTTATGATATTTTTAATTTTCTATAAAATGTGGACGAATAACGAAAGCTACTTTTTTTCTTATGGGACGTGACGCCATTGCCATTTTGACTTGTTACTCGTAGGTTATCGTCTACACATACACAACTAATTGAGATTGACAAATTCGCACTGAATATAATGGAGTTTAATGGCTGTATGCCAAATTACAGTGACTTTGTAAGGACGGTGGCGACAACAGGGTAACCAATTTTTGATTGGTTCGGCCATATTGCCGCTAAAACAAAAATCGTTTTGTTTACTTTTTGTCTACGTGGGTTTCCTATGAGGTTTGTTGTTTTAGTGTATTATTTTATTAGTTTTAGTGATTATTAAAATGGATATTGATTGATACAATAAGTTCTAAGCCATTAGCCATATAGAGAAATGTGTTTAAGCCTGGTTCACCTGCTTTTTGCTTGTAATTATAAAGTGTTTTGTTGTAAATGACTATGACCGTAAATATCTTTTAGTTAAAGTTTACTCCCAGAAAAGTTATTACATACTGTACATTATTATCTTTTGGTTTATTTTGCTGTAAAACACAATATTGTTTCATGTCTTAGTGTATGTTTTACTTTATTCAACACCCCAATTTGAGGCAGAAGCTCTCAAAGATTAGCATGAAAGAAATTTTATTTTGTAGGCCTTCTTCAGTACATACTACATTACTAAATTCACTTGGGAGACAACAGTCATTAATCACTCGAGAAACATTGTTATTTGTTAAACATCTAAATGAAAAAGTAAGTTTGCACTAGATAGTTTGCATAGATTATTAGAGTAAAGTGTATTCCTACATTTACGAATGACGCAGACAGAAATTGTCAGTGTAAAGTAAATTTCGAATTTTTTCTGCGGCATATTACTCTTTGTAGACTGAAATTAATAATAATTTCATTAATTAACCTTTTAGCTGATCCAATTTTCTGATATTATCGTATTAAAATAGATTATTCTAGTCATATTTTGCGAAAAACTAACAATAATATAGGCCAATTTAAACCTTTTGAAATTTTGCATAATATAGTGGGTGAGCTTCTGTTGTCGCCACTGTCCTTATAAAGTCACTATAGACCGAATCTCGTACCAGCGCCCCCTATCTCCGGAACCTCAAATACAAGAGGTAATAGTTTCCTTGTGGTAAATAATTACTGTAATTCTTACTCCTAAGTTGCAACCGAAGAATAAAGGCTGGTAATAGCCAGTTTAAAGTAACCTTAGACGATATCTTTTTCTACTCGGCAACGACTCGTTTTACTTTATAGTAATACCTTAAAGAAGTACATTTGGACGTAATGGAGTAATCGCAGCAAGGTTCGGGAAGGTTCTGATACTTAAAAGGTTTAATCTAGTAAACAGATTAGAAGCAGTAACTTTGAAAAATTACTATTATCACTGAAAAGAAATGACGACCTTCGAGTCAATTTCGTAAGTAGTTGTTTGGCACTAGTAATTATATAATTACTTTACAAAGGAAATTACATACTATAAAGTATTATTCGCAGTAACAAATACATACATAATACTTAATACGTGTAACCCAAAGTATTTATTGATATGTAGTAGGATTATTAGTAAAAAATACGTAAAAAAATAAAGAGTAGTAGTGGAAACAGTTATAGCTACTTTAGTACCAGCTGGGTATAGTGTCTTATAAATAAAAGAACGACAATAACACAACACCCACTATATGCGTTCTCAAGACGTACTGAACAACGGATTAATACAGTTTAGTTTATGTTAAAAAAAAATAAATAAATAAATATGAAACGCTAGCACAATACACCATATATGTTAAAATAAAATAAATTAAATACTTACTGTAAAATCGCAAAAAACAAAAAGGGAAAAAGAAAATGAGAGAATCTTCTTTTTTTTTGTAATAGGTAAGTGTAAATGTACACAGGGATAAAACATAGAGAAAAAAAGGGAGAAGAAAATGCAATTCGCTGATTTTTCCGTCTTTCATTTTTTGTTTTTAGCGATTTTATGATGAGCGTTTTGCCATTGTTTTATGTTATTTTCGCATTTACATTGACAATCACAGTACAATATAAATGCTAAAATCACAGCCCCTACCCGAAAAAAAAAGCATATGTATATGTTATAATCCCTTTTCCAGCTTTGTTAAAGACTAAATGAAGGTCGACACGTCGGCATTTTTTGAATGAAGGGCGGTTTTATTGTCTGCCCCCCGAAAACCACGAAAGCCACGTAATACTATAATACCTACGCAGGCCTAATACTTGTTTTAACTAAAAAATAAAACAATATGAAAGTTTATAACTAAACATTACTTTGTATAAAGGGTTTTAATACCAACAAAGTCAATTTGCAAACTAAAGGCTTAAAACGAACCTTTAACTCAATCAATATTTAGTTCAGTTTTACCAGCTGCAATAACACGCACACCTTACTTTTGTATATCTTATTATAAAACGGTTTTAGTTAAGTTGAAATTTTGTCAGTAGATAGGATGGCCATCCTTCGAAACGGTACTAAAAATAGTTTTGATCAAAAATGAAAAAATGCAAATTTTGGATTTATCCATTATTAATATGGAATAAAAATCATCTATATATTTAAACCACTAAGCCAGATTATTCAACAAGTTCGTGAGAGAGTTGTACTGCACCAATTTACATGATTTTTTTTAAATTATTGTCTGGTTACCGAGACCTTTTTTGTATTGCTTTATTGTGTATCTTTTCTATAAAACCAATATGTTTTTCTTCAATAATATTTCTGTACGATGTGCGCCATTTAACAGAAAAGACAAAACAAGGTCTGCCGAGTCAGCCAGTATAACATTAAAGTCACTAGGATAACTGCTGATTTTGCTTTAAAGAAAACAAGAAAGAATTTTTGTAGTTAATTTTTTTTCTAACGGAAAACTTGGCTTTTATATAAATTCCGACACTGTTATTATTTTTTTTTATAAAATAATAACAGCACTTAGAAATAACGATTTTTTTTGTTTCAGAATTATAATAAATATACTGTAGATATATTTGCTTTGGTTTTACTATGAAACACTAATTACAATAATATTTTAGCCATAAAAATAACGAAATTTATAAATATCTCTATAGGTATATTAATACCGTATATAATTTTAGCAATTTGAAAAAATCAAAAGAGAGTATGTATTTTTCTATTTTGTAAATTTATATAATTAAAACAAAACAAAAACTACATTAATAAAATTGGCCATAAGTATTTTTAAAACTTACATAATCTTTTTATTAAGATAAATCAAGCTGTCAAGAATAATAAGTTATTGTAAGTTAATTATTAATTATTATCAAATTTGGTGCTTTATTTTTATAATCTGAGAAAACCCACATAAATTGGGCAACCTGCCAAACCTAAAGTCATTACTAAGCGAAATTATGTTTGTTCTCATGTCAAAAACACAAAGGTTCAAGTTGCTTTTTTCCAAGTATATTTTTGATTAATGAGGAGCGATATTTTTATTAATAGTTTGCCCTATCAAGTCTACACGCATAAGTGTTTTTATGTATTATCACGCTTATCATATAAATGGTTTGAAGTAGATTCTAGATATTATATTGGTAGAGATAATTTTAATTAATTAGCACAAATACCTACATATACAGGGTGTCAATTTAGTGTGCAACATTTCAATATCTCGTAAAATATTAATAGTATAAAGCTTGAAATGCAAAACGATATATACATTTCTATGTTTGCTCTTATGGTCTTTGTCGAGCTAAAGTTAATATTTTTTAAGTTTCAAAAGTACACAGATTTTTTTTCAGAAAAGCAGAAAATTATTATACATCAAAAACTAAAACCGCATGCTCATTTAACAAACAAATACGTGATGCGATGTGTCAGTGCGATTCGTTAATATGATTTGAAAATGTATATGCATCAACGAACACATAGTGCATCAATATGTTGCTATAAATTCATCTGCAAGAGTGCGCCAAACAATTGGTTCAAATCTCAAAGATATGTCTTCGTTTGAGGACAGCAGGCGGATTTCAATCAATTGCGAATTTTTGATCTCAAGTCGTTTTTGCTACTCGATAATGAATCCGATATAGTAAAATTTGCCGGTATCGAAAATCGTATCAGTCGTAGTACAGTACGCATGCCCAGTTAGATTTGTTTTTATTAATTTTTTTTAGTTGACCTTAGTTTTTTTATTTCCCTCGTAAAAGGGAAGTATTTTAATCGTAAAAAAATCACTCTCCGAGATTTTTTCAAGTCTTCACGGTTCGGGGTCCCTAGATGCCGAAAATCTGGTTTCCTCAATTCCGTCGGTCTGTCTGTTTGTCAGTCTATGCCGCGACATAGCTAAAAAATATTTATCTCACTGACTTCAAATTTAAGTTAAACAGTAAACAGACGCTAAGTCTCGGTCTCAATGACTGAGAGACCAAAATCAAGTACTACGAAGAAATGAACTGGTCAAATTTTTGTACGAATACAAAAGAACAAAATGGATTCCTAATAAAATATTTAAAACAGATATGGGCAACTCCCAGCCCCCGGGGCGAAACGGGCACTCCGCCAGCTCCAGTCCAGCCCGCGAGAGATTCAGAAATTTCAAATAACGCGCAAAAAAAATTAAAGATTTATCACAAATAGTTTATTCGTAATCGTAAAATCTATCAAGATGTCTGGTTTAAAAAAGCGCAAAGTGAACGCAGAATATCGTCAATTCCAAAACAAATGGACTGACGAATACTTTTATATCATGCACAGTGGTAGACCCATGTGTTTGTTGTGCAATGAAACCATTTCTGTTTTAAAAGATTACAATATGAAGCGGCATTATTCCAGCAAGTATTTCGCTCAATATAGTTTACTTACGAACCAGTTAAAAAATGATAAAATTTAAAAACTCATTACCGATTTGCGGAAACAGCAACAAATGTTCTATTCACAAAGAAAAAATCTAGACAGTGTTGTTAAAGCTAGTTTTATAGTTAATTCCAAAACAGCGAAAACATCGAAGTCATTTTCTGAGGCAGAGTTTGTTAAAGAGTGCCTAGTAAATGTTGCAGAACTTTTGTGCCCAGAAAAGAAGAAATAGTTTGAGAAAAAAATCGCGACGTACTGTTATTCGACGTATAGATATGATGGCCGGTGATATCAAAAAAGATTGACTAATAGATTGGCTGGTCTTCAAGCATTTTCGGTTGCTTTGGATGAGAGTACCGACTTATCTGATACAGCCCAGTTAGCTATTTTTATACGAGCTGTTGATAAAGAATTTGCAGTGACAGAGGAATATATATTTTTGCCGAGGTGCAAAGTAGGTACTTTTGATAGAGATGGTTTGCAGTGGTGTAAATTAGTTGGAGTGTGCACAGATGGTGCGCCTTCAATGGTCGGTTCACGAAATGGTTTTATGGGAGTTCTGAAGGAAAGAGCAACCGCTATGAATACGGAAGAATGCAATTTCATAATTCTGCATTGCATTATTCACCAACAAAACTTGTGCTCTAAGTCCATTCGACTGAAGAAAGTTATAGATCCATCAATTTAATTAGATCCCATGGTCTTAACAATCTTAAGTTCAAAGCATTTTTGGATGAACTCTCTTCAGAACACGATAATGTGACATACTATTGCGAAGTATGGTGGCTAAGCAAAGGTAAAATGCTAAAAAATGTTATGACCTTAGAAACGAAGTAGCTGATTTTATGAAATGAAAGAGAAAACATTGCCGCAAACTTGTGATCCAACATGGCTTTGTGACCTGGCATTCGTGTCTACCATGACAGGACACTTAAACGATCTGAACTTGAACAGACATCTTAAAGCTTTTTAGAACAAAATTCGCTTGTGGGAAACACAAATGAGAAGTAAAAGCTGTTTTCATTTTTTTACATTATCTGGTCACGAAAACATTGAATACTGTCGCTATGCTGAAGAACTGAAACTACTGTCAGAGCAATTCACTGATCGGTTTTTCGATTTTAAGAATATGGATAGCACTTTCAATATTCTTGCAAATCCTTGTAAGTGTAATGTGGAAGATGCTTAATTTAAAAAACACTTTCCGCCTATGTACTAGTGATATTGACCCTAATATTGATCATCTTGTTTCTCAGCTTCAAACTCAAGTCTCGCATTAATTTTCATTTGATTTTTCTATCTGCTTTTATTAATTTGTTTTTTATCTGTTTGATTATGCTATTATAATTAACAAATACAAAAATGTGTGAATTTTTATCGCTTTTTTAGTCACTACTACTTACTTTATTTCTTACCTACGGCCTGATTAAGTCCCGAAATTATGCCCTCAGCTAAGCAAAGTTTGCCCATACTTGATTTAAAAAATCAGTCCGAAAAAAAAGCTACTTATTTGATTGATTTGAAATTTTGTGCAAGAGTTAACTGTGCTTTAGAGATGAATTAGTAAAATTATGGTATGAATTTAAGATAGCGGGACAAATTGTGGACCGAACAAAATGTTTGTAATCTTGAAAATCACCCTTCCATTGTTTTATAGATTTTCACATTTTAGGGTCCCTAGAGGCCGAAAGACATGTTTTCTCAATTTCGTAGGAATGTCTACCCCTCTGTCTGTCTGTTCACAGCATAGCTAAAAAAACTACTTACATGCTTAACTTAAAATTTTGATTTGAAAATTAGGGGTCATATGACGATGAACATTTTAATTAAAGATTCAATTTACCTCAAATTTCGCACAAAAATCGAGTGTTACACAAAAATAATCTTCTAACATTTTGGTACGAATCCACGATGGCCAAACAAAATAGCGGCCCAACAAAATATTTAAAAAAAACAGCTTGAAAAACTAATTATTAGATTGATTTCAAATTTTGTACAAGAATTAAGTGTGATATAGAGATGAAGTGGTAAAATTGTGGTACCAATTGAAAATGGCAGAACAAAATGGCGGTTAAGTAAAATGTTTAAAAAATCAACGTAAAAACCCTAGTTATATCAGATAAACGAAATTTACCGATTTTTTTGTAGTTTGTAGTAGTTAAAAAATAATGTTTGTCACATTTTTCAAAAATCGTGCAAACATGCTTTGAATATTTCATAATTCCTTGCAAAAAAGGCTGCGTAAGAACAAAAAATAAACGATAAAACCGGTTTTGAGATACCTCTACAATCCATTTAAGCTTTATTGAATTATATAAATTAAATAGGGAAATTGAGAGATCTGTTATTAGTACATTAAATCTATTCAGTGTTCAGATCTAATGGAGTAAAGATCACTAAAGATTCTCGTGCAATCGAAGGTGAAACGTCGGATTTTTGCACGGTCTAATCCCAAAAACCATGATTTCTTAATTGACCAAATCCGTGAAAGCTTCCTTTCTGTAGTACTTATAACAACTCAATTCCAAATTTTGTGAAAGTTTTCAGCGCCAACTGGGTCTTACCAGACAAATATTGGCCTTTCGTATAAGCCTTAGGGTCCACAGGTATAAAAAAAATTTAACATATATATTATATTTTTCCTTAAAAATTCGTAAATGTCTCGCAGAAAAAAAGAACCAAATCAATTCAAAATACCAACAAACCTAATTGACTTCAGGCAACCAAAAACGACAAATCGAGTAAATCCGCACTTGAGGAGGTGGCGAGAGAAACAATATCCTTTTACTCTGTGCGACTTGACATTCTTGCCAACGGGAATCGCAGAAATGTGTAAAATCGACTGATTCGATATCAAATATGAAATGGGAATCAGCCTGCAGGTTTACTCGCTTGTTGGCACTTCAAACAGCAAAAACTTTGCGTGCTGTAGAGATGTGTTGAATCAGTATGATTCGTATTAATAGTAAGAATCAATGAAGCGATTCGTATGATATGAATCACGGTTACTTAGAAAGATTCATACCACTGCTACTAAAACAATTCGAACCGCAACCGGCAACGGAATCATTTTTACTGCCGGACATAAGGTATACTTATGTCACATTATTAACAAACGTCTGCTATATACACTCAAGGACGGATACCTGGTGTGGGGCGTGTAATTTCAGAAAACCGTGTTTTTCGACCTTTCGGCGGGCATATCTCGGGAACTATTAGAGATAGGACATTAAATTTGATATGTATTTCTAGAGGAGACGTGGATCTCGAGATTTGTATGAAACATTTTTCTGTACCACTTTTGATACCAAATATATGGTACCGCAAAGTAGACCAAAAAAGTCAACTCGATGTAACACGGTTGAGGTCGCAATTTTTGTTCTGACGAAACCTTCTGGAACGATGGTTCTTCCGGTCTTACAGAACCCTATTGTTTTTGGTTGGGTTTCGATTTCGTTTGACGATTTGACGAATTTTTTTCGTTTGAAAAAAAGATGTTTTGGGGCGCATATAGCTCAAAGTGGGTGAGTCATATCGAAATTTTCCAATAGACGATTTTCGTAGGAAATATCTAGGAGAACAAATAGAAGATAAAAATTTTTAAGAAAAAC
Organism: Kuschelorhynchus macadamiae; assembly: GCA_030620095.1. Classification (NCBI taxonomy): domain Eukaryota; kingdom Metazoa; phylum Arthropoda; class Insecta; order Coleoptera; family Curculionidae; genus Kuschelorhynchus; species Kuschelorhynchus macadamiae. Next base: position 247,443 of record JAUTXW010002190.1, on the reverse strand, counting down.
TGAAGTTTTTCGAAAAAGTCATTTGAATCTTTTAGTCACTTTTTCTTTTTTATAAAAAAAAGTAAGCATCTGGTCATAAAACTAATTACGGCATCGGAAAGTGCTTAAAAAGCTACAAAAAAACTGAATATTTGGGAAGGTTCCTGAATTATATACAGAGGGTGCACTAACAAGACGAAGTTTGCACCAAAGTTTCCAAGAATAAGTACATTTTTTAACATTATCCTATATTACAGGGAAACTAACATATCTAAGCCCGTAGGGTATTTTTTTATGAAACCAGATATTTTTAGGTAGACCGTGACCAAACTTCGAGTTTATAACTTTTCCAACTTTAACCTCATTTTGCCGCTTTGTATAAAGCAAATATTTCTCTGATATATTTTATCGCTTCGATTTATGGTTGTGCATTTACGCGTTAAACAGTGGTTTTTAACGATTTGTATTTTAAACTTAGGAGTTTAATAGTATGGGAATTTTTATTGTGTTTAGAGAACTCTCTTGTGAGAAGAAAACTATTTTTCTCAACGGGAATTTCCTTGAGTTATTGAAAAATTGAAGAAAATATAAACGTGGTTCAATGCATCTGCCCAGGCAGTTTCTGTGAAGTGAAGACCACCACCTCCATTTTTAAGTGTTTGGTTATTAATTTTATTTTAAACAAAAATCCAAGTTTTGCAATTATATATAATATAATATCCTAGTATAATATTTTACATATATTTGATAACGGCGTTGTATTTTAACAATATGATGATTATTTATTGTGTTTTGAACCGTTTTTATTTGATTAATAGATGCAAATTTAAATACGTTCTTCCGAAGAAGTTACCGACTTTTGAAATTCTCATTTTCGTTACTGATTTAGTCAATGTTTGAACTGCACAATTAAATTTTGTATACTCATTACCGGAATGGGCACAGCATGCTGTCAATTGACGAAAATCGCAATGAAAAGGAATGTACTAAGTACTAAGCAGTAAAAAAATTAAGATCGATTTTTTAATGTTTATGTTTCTATAATTTTCTTTCTTTATTTCAGTATGGTTTATGTACATATCTTCAAAATAGTTTTCATATTTCGTTGTAATTTGCTAAGTTCCCTGTCACAATAAATATCTATTATATGTTTCCTTTTTATAAAGTCGATAGGTATATTAAAGTAATACTTACTTCATTTTGTCAAAATGTTATGAAAAAATGTATGGAAGAAAAAAAAATCGTTTCAATATTAAAACAGATGCGTATTGATGGGAAAAATTATTATGTTTCATTTTAACCCTGCTTTATTAAATTTTTTTAAAGGTGCACTTCAGAACAATAATTCTGATATATTCGAGCAAATACCTTAATTTATTTTATCATAGTTAAAGTGAAATATGATGTTAATAATTGGTATTAAGTCTTTAAGTGTAGAAAAACATGTAATGAAAAAATCTAGCCTATTTGTAATTTCTTTAAGAACACAAATTATCATTTCTTTAATATTGTATATTGCCTGTTAACTTATATAAACTCTTTAAATTTATAAAATATACAATGTGTTGGTACTATTGGATTTCTGTCCGAAAAGTGCTAGTAAATTGGAAATTTCTGAGAAAAAGTAATTCTTTTTCAAATAAAAAAGTGGTTACGGCGCCGAAAAGTACTCAAAAAGATACACAAAATGGACTGTTTATAAAGGGTCTTGAAATATATACAGGGGTTGCAAATACGAGTTGAAGTTTGCACGAAGAAACTGTTTCTTTTTCCTTAACTTTTAAACTGCTTAATTTTTTTAAATACGATTTTCAAAATTCGATGTAACTTTTAGGGGAGTAATTTATTGTGATAAGATTTTGTGACAGCTCTCAAACACAATTGTTATTTCCTGTAACTTCCGAACTACTTGAAATTTTCATATACGATTTTCACAGTTCCATGTAACTTTTAGGGACACCATTTATTTGAAAATTTTTTTGACATCTTAAAAAAAATTGCCCCGTAATTCATTTTCAAATAAGGTAGGTACGTTTTATTGAGGTAACTAAAAAAAATGACATGTCAAAAAAAATTATTTTCCCCATAACTTCTAAACTGCTTAAAATTTTTAGATACGGGTTTCACAGTTTTCTTGAAACTTTTAACGTCGTTATTTATTTTAGAGAAATATTTTTTCAGCTGTCTAAAAAAACGTCTAGTATTCTTAACTTTTAAATAGCTAATTTTTTTTTAAATGAGATTTTTACAGATAAATGTATGGCATATATATCCGTAACCGGATGTATCGGAGTAGCGGACGTTTGTTAATCAAGAGCCCTCAATGATTATGGTAAAATAGGATCGAAAATAAGTGTGTAGTTAGGACTAGACACCTAAGGTCACGCACATGACTAATACGCACACCCAGAGTCCACAGGGACAACCTGACATATAATTTGTTATTACCATGGCAATTTCACTGGCGCAATATCTCAAATAATGCGCGTCTACTTACAATTCGATAAGTAGCTATAGGAAATTTTAAGCGAATTGGTTTAGTATATTTTACTGTTTAGTAAATATACGGACATGGAAAGGGATAAGGATCAAATATCGAGTGCAGATGAAGATAGATGTGTAAATATATTATGTACCGTACGAACGGCTAATTATAAATACACTTTATAATTAGTTAGTCAAAGTAACTTAAAATTCGAATATTTTCTACTATAATATAACAAGTGCTAGGATTATTATCGATGATAATTGCAAGTGAGATCGAGATGCTACGATTTCACGAGCAATATCCTCAATGTCACGAGTCATATTTGACGAGAAAACATAAAGGACGAAGACAATTCAAAAGTTGGGAAAAACTGGCTTTATTGGCTTTGTTTATTAATAATTGTGTTCCTCGCAACTAATTTGCAATAATTTTATTAATTTTACTTTCATCAACGACTTCCCAGTGATTAGAATTCATTATTTTACTTGGAAATTATAAACCCACAATGAATAAAATTACAAGATGACAACTCTTTACCTAGCTACAGACTGAATCAGGTCATAAAAATATTGCTCCTGTAATAAAATGTAACTAAGGAAATTATTAATTTTTATTGGACCACACTGGGTCACGTAACACATGAATTATATTGTCCAAACCGTAAACTGGTTATCGAGAATAATTTTAGACATTAGATTTACAGTGAAAAATACATTTGAAACATTTCATTCGTTTTTTTAAATAATCTAACTGCAAATTTACAACGTAGGATAGAAATTGGAACGAGAAGATCAAAAATATACATATTATCTTTCATTCTCTTAATAAATAAACGAATGAGGAAAGTTCGGCGTAAATTTATAAATTGTTTTTATATTTTTATATACTGTTTCCTCGTATACTCTATGTGCTTTTAAAATTCTAAAATAAACAGCAAATTTACCATTCCGCTATAAAACGCAACTCACGTTTGATCGCGCCCTTTATCATGTTAAGAGGAATTAGCGGTAACCGAGAATAATCAAATTAGGTACGAAATAGGCCATTATAAGGTAAAACCAACAAGTTGGGCTGATTTGCTTCAGAGCTTACGAGGCTAAACAATGATTAGAGATGAACCAAAATAAGAGATATTGTTGTCCGATAATCTCAAGAAATATTCTTTACGTGCTACTAAGTTTAAATAAATTATTTTTTATAAAAAATACTTTCCAAGAAGCAATGAATAAAAATAAAACTGCAATGAACGGTTTTATATTAACTAGTACTATTTGAGCCCTCGATATTTATTCTAACTTTCTCATTAAAATGACTCGAGTTCCTGTATCTGGAGAGTTGATGCAGCAGTGTATCAAATAAAATTTTATTTTCGATAACGTCGAACCGATGACGTAAAGAAACAATTACATAAAACAGGAGGGGTCAGTGGCGCACTATACAGTCCCGCTCTTTAATGTTCCCCCCACCTTTATTTTTTGACCCGGTGAACATAAAAATATAAAATTTGGCACACTTCAATAGCTATGTAAATACTAGTTTTTGATGTTTTGATTTGAAAGTAAGTATATATTGTTAAAATTATTACTTGTTTGATCTATCGTCTCATTTTAATTTAGTTGATTGGAAAGGGTGTTCTCAGCTATCTTCCCCAGAACAAAATGTATTGTTGTTAATATTGAAATTAATTTTTTAGTTTGTTCTTCTTTAATAGTAATCTCTGTAATATGTCATTAACTATATATAACAATTCCTATCAAATAAATTATTAAAATAACCTGTTTTTTTAATTCCATAGAATGCCATTGCTTAAAAAGCGACAATGCCGCTGCATTTTTCTTAATCGTAGAGTACGTTTTACAAAACTGATAAATCAGTAAACCGACCAAAACAGGTGTTTCTTTGTGCAAGTTAACCTCTCTCTAAGCGCATTGTTTTTGGGCGAGTTTTGTGAGTTTTTGGGTTATTTTTAGTACATTTTGTGCAAGCTCTTGGTCATTATGGTGCATAAGTACGAAGTATTCAGTGTTTGATTATTTAGGCCCTAACGTATCTTTCCTCGGGTAGGTCAAAATGTTATTATTTTACTGTACTAATTGGGGTACGCGGTATGATATTCTTCCTAATATTTTGTACGGTTAATTATTTTTAAGGGGAATAAGACTTGTAATTGTTATTTTATTATTTTTTAAAAAGTAAATTTACATATCCGCACTTTTTTCCCTAATAGTTTTATGTTAGCTAGTACTATTTGAGCCATGACATTTATTCTAACTTTCTCATTAAAATGACTCGAGTTCCTATATCTGGAGAGCTGATGCAGCAGACCAGTGTAACAAATAAAATTGTATTATGTACAACGTCGGAGCGATGATGTGAAGAAAAAATGACAATAAACAGGGTGGTCAGGGGCGCACTATACAGCGCAGCTCTTTAATGTTCCTCCACTTATAATATATAATTTCCAGGCCAAAACCTGTGTATGTAGATATCAAAACACAAGTGTATATATATATTTCTTTGTACAAGGATGGTCAGAAGTCTGGAATTAAATTACTTTTTGAGCGAGTATTTTTTTAAACGCTAAAACAGGTAATTGTTCTTGAGTTTTTCCCATTTTTCGAGTATATAATAACAAATTTTTCTTCGACCTCCTAACCCTCTGCCACCCTAACATTTTTTTTTCCAAATGTAAATATATGTTCTGTGGCGGCTCGTTGAAAAGCTTAAATAAAAAAAAGTTTTTTTTCAATCAAAAATTGAAACAACTACTTCAGAAATTAAAGTTTAGTAAATTCTATTGTATCTGCAGGTAACTCTAGGCCGCAAATGCTAAAAATGTCCTCAATTCGTCCATTCGCTGTTTGGCATTCTCAAAGGCGATAGTAAAAGCTGCCAACAGCATTCCGATTGACTTCAGCTGGTAAATTGTGTGTCCACCCTATTTTTTTTTTAATCCTGAATATTATCCGGTCTATTCTGGTATACTCTTTCTTTCAAATATTCCCAAAGTAAATAATCCAGGAGCGTTAAGTCGGGGATCTTGGCGGCCATTCAACTGTACCTTGCCTACCAATACAACGATTTCGTAATATTTCATCCAAATATCTTCGAATGTTAATACCGAAATGTGGGGAGCGTCAACTTTATGGAACCAAATTCTTTCATTCGATATATTTGGATATATCTCTTGAAGAAAAGAAGAAGCCAGAGAGGGTATTATGTCAAATGTTAGGAATTGTAGGTAACAGGTTTTCTTCAAAAAAGTATAGATTCTGTTTTTAATTATACCTTTTCATATTTTATCTTTGAGTGTAGATTTTTCTGGGACCAAAAGCGATAATTTAATTAACTAACCACTCTATTTAAATAGAACGTAGTTTGATCCGAGAAAATCATGTCTAGTGAAAAATGTCGAATGTCTCGAATTGTAGTTCGAGAAGCATCCTGATTGCGGGCAAATGAAACAGTTGAAATGTGAAGATTTTCTCCAATTTCTATTGCTATGACCAATTTTTAATCTTCATTCATAGCAAGTGTCCGACTGGTTCTGGGCAAATCGCCTACTCTACCGTGTTCCTCAAATCTGCGACTATTTTATTGTTAAATAAAAAACACACTTCACGCCAACGTCTTATTTTGTCTGCACATCCAAGTAATATCAAGATTTCGATAAGCTGTCTTTCCGACAATACCATTGTGATTCAGTAAATAAATATACTGAACAATTAATCTAAATAGGCTGACACATGAAAACAAAAATATCTTATTTCTTGCTTCAGCAACAATACATTTTTTTATCTTACTTTATGCAAATTCATGGAATTTCTAATTTACACTATTAAATGCATTTTGGATAACAGTATTAATGTTATTAAATTGTATTGCTGTTGTTAAGTAGTTGTTTTATAAAACCTTAAAAACCTAGTTATTAAAAACATAAAACTTGTTTATTCGGTATGGCTGGATTCCGTTCTTATTCCTTCCTCTTATACCCCCACCATATATATATATATATATATATATTTATATATATATATATATATATATATATATATATATATATATATATATATATATATATATATGTATTTTAATTTTACAGCGTTGCTTTAACTTAGGCCCGACGAAGAGGACAGATATTTTTTTCTTTGTCACACTTATTATGTTTATTTACTTTACTCACTGCAACAAAACATACACGATTTTATGAATGAAACAGTACGAGATGTAGGGCTCCCCTGTTATTATATCTGTAATCGTGGTAATTTGTTTTAAGTTCATGTGATTGAATATCAAATATGTTCTATAGAAAACTAATAATATTCTTATTTTCCAAAAAAGTATGATTTTATAATTCTCTAAACAATATAAAATTGTATACGTAATTAATTTTTACGTCGAACCATTATTCTTTTTGCTGTCATAAAGAATTTATATTCAGTGTAGTAGAGAAGTAAATTAATGGACTTCTTTTCTTCCCTGCTAATATTAAAAAGCCGGTCCAATATCATTAAAGTTTAAATTGAGCTAGCTATACATGGCATGCTGCAAAGGACATTTATTAGTTTGCTATTTATTTTTATTGCCACTATAATGCCAAATTGTTGTAGGTATACCTTTTTTAGATTCGTAACTTGTTTAATGTAAATTTTTTATCAAGATAGTTTAGGTAAATAAATAAAAATACTAGATTGCAAGTTATTAGAAGTTGACTCGCAAAGAACATAATTTAATTAAAAATTAAACTTAACTATAATGGATTTTAACTTTTTCTTATTGTGTACGATTTGATAAACAAAACAACTTTCTAGTAGAGTGTAGTAGTAACTCGTTTAAAATTATTGTTACATTTTTATAGATTTCTTTTCTAATTTGATAATGTTACGATTGCCTTTAGTACAAGACAAGATTTGTGAGCGTTGAGTGCATAATTGTAAATACAAAGTTTTATCAACAAATTAATTTTTTGTTTTAATTTTTTATTTCATGCTTTTTAGTTGTATTTATACTAGTTTGATTGTAAAAGTCAAGTTTAACAAATAGTCTGGATCTGCTGCATATTATGTAAGATCTTTGAATAATAACATGTCTTATCATACAATATACAATGGTAACGTCTTTTTCGTCCTGGCAGAAAGGTGAACGTATTAGTGAACGCACATTTTGTTCAATATATCATCGAGCAAACAGATCAAAATAGCACCATTCCTCCATTTTTCACATTTTTCCAATACGCTTACAATGGGACTACTCCGGAATATTCCTGAATATTCCCTAAAAATTTCATCCAACTTTATCAAACCATCGCGGAGTAATCGATGTACAGGGTGTCCCATTTTGGGTACTTGTGCGGGGCATCTCCGTTATTTTTATAGATAGAAAGTTGAGGTTTTCGCGATGTAGCACATTTTTCGTAAAACTAAAGATGCCGTTAACAAAATTTGCATAGCCCTTTTAGTTTTTAAGGTACAGGGCTAAATTGAAAATGTTGCATTTTCAGGCACCCCTCGTATCTCATCTATCAGATAACTTATCGAAAATGTGAAAACTATTTCTTATATAACTTTTCCCGTAGAACTCAATTCCGCCTTCGGAATTAGTAAACAGGGTCAAAAAGTTATCGGACCTTACTTTATTTTGTTAAATGGACCACCCTGTATATTTATAGACTATAAAATTTACCTTTTTTTATATTTTCAAAAATATGTAATAGTATGCAGTTTTTCTCAGAAACACGCAAATAAATGACAAGTTTCTGAAATTAAATGCATAATTTAATAGCAGGCTATGGCTATTGTTTATGACAACAAACAACAATAAATGCCAAATATTTGTCTCATCGGTTTTTGGGTCGACTTTTGGTTTATAAAGCAGTTTATAAACGTTTTTTTGGTATTTTTATTTAATTGATGATTTATCAATTTCTTCGAATAGTGGCAGCGTATGAAAATTATGAAAAATGTGATATGCTGGTATGTTTTATAAAGAGTAATGAAAATTCCGAAGAAGCCTCGGAATTATATTTCGAAGATAAGTAACCTATTATGACTATGGAAATCTGTATTATCATTATAAGTTTTTGCTTGATAGATATCCAGAAAGCAGGTAACCGCTTTTTTGAGATACCTGCTCGTTTAAAAGCAAATTTAGTTGAGCACAGATCATTTGTTCACCCGCGTCCTTAAACATACAACATAGAGAACAGGGAAAGAAAAGAGATAGATGTTCTGGGATATATAAAAGCAACACCTTCGTCCTCATGTAGAAAAATTGGGAAGGAAATTGGTGTGCCAAAAAGTGACGGTCAGAGGATCTTGAAGAAATAAGTATCATCCATACAAATTTAATATCTATAGTGCAACATTTACATCCTGGCGATGCTGAGCGCCGGACACTGTTTTGCCAGTGATATTTGCAACAAATCGATGCTAACCATTTATTTGGTTAGATAAATGCTTTTTTTAAGTGCGGGAATTTTTAAACATCACAATACCAGGAACTAGGAAGCATTTAATGTTTGAAAGGGCACAACAAGAACGCTTTGGAGTTGGATTTTCATGTTTTATTTTGGGCAGACATATAGGTTACAGGATTTTTAAAAGAGATCTTACAGCACGTAGATACTTAAAAATCCTTGAGGAAGTTATTACAGAACTGCTCGAAAATATTATATTAGCCCAATATAATACTGTTTACTTACAGAAGGATGATGCTCCTCTAGGCTCTTAAGATAATTTCTGATAATAACTTTCCTCAAAGATGGATAGGTACCAACGGACCTGTTAAATGGCTTCCACGATTTCCAGATCTCTCTGTTTTAAATTTTTTTTATGGGGCTATATACAAAATGAAGTATATAAAACACTAGAAATAAGTACATTTGTTTATAAAAAAAAGTGTAACAAATATATGAGATCAACAGTTCATAAAAAGTGTAAAAAAAGCAGATACATAATACGGAAATATATTAATGCTGACCACTGTTAAAATCTTTTATTTTACAAAAGTCTTTAAATTTTTATTTCATTGATTAGATTAATATAACTTATACCCATAGACATAACAACATGGAGAGCCAACATCTTGTGCTATTTCATTCATAAAATCGTGTATATTTTGATACAATCGCTAGGGCTGCCCCGTATAATACAAAAATAGAAGAAATTTGACGTGTTTTACCATTTCTTGCTGTTTCATTCTTCTAGAGGAAAAGAGGGAGAAATTTTACTATTTTACATTACAGCAAAACATCAAACTTAGCAAAAAAACAGTCAAACCCATCAGTATTCTAACGATAGGCAGTTGCTGAATTCTTTCATTCCAACCGAATTAGATGAAGCAGCTGAAAAACTTAATAATGATCTAAATGAAAATAAAACGCAAATGCTAATTTTTGGTAGGAAAAAGGATTGTAGAAACCTTAAAATGTATCTAAACGGTGTCCTTCCAATACCAACGGATGTCCGTAAGAACCTAGGGTTACTCTTAGGTAATGACTTAAGATTTAATAGTCGTGTGTCTTCAATTATCCAGAAGCAAATTTTTAAATTAAGAATACTTTATCTTCACAAGGACATTTTAGATCCCAACATTAAATTTAAATTATCTGACTCCTTGATACTGTCTCATCTGTCTAATAGTTTTTTGGCCCTGATTGCTACAAAAACACTTTTCAGAAACTGCAAAATTCTTGCTTGAGGTTTTCATACAATCTACGTAAGTTCGACCACATTTCGCAATATATGTCAGACTCCAACTGGTTTAGCAATCAAGAAAGGTTTGAGAATTAGATGTTTAAGTGTGTTTATAAAATAGTTAATACCCGGAAGCCTTCATATTAGTTTCACAAGTTGGTTAGTGGTGAGAATGTGCATAATCGTCATAACCGTCAAAGGAGTAGGTTTGTTGTCCCAAGGCATCGCACTGCATGCCGTCTTCCAGCGGTCCTTTAGCTATACCGCCAGTAAACTTTTTAACTTGTTACCACTAGAAATTAAGGAGTCCCCCACGTCTGAGTCGTTCGGTAATCGCGTAAAGACATTTTTTAAGGCAAAAAGAGGTCGTTAATTCTATCCCACAGTTAAGGGATTAAACTTATATTCTTTTAGCTGTGTCTATTCTCTTTAAACCCTATTTTAATTTTTTTTCTCAGATAATATTTACATTAATTGTTATTTATAAACGTATAACTTAAGAATGTTATTTAAAAGGTGGTTGTATGGCATTTCGAAGCTTTCTTTCTCGCGTCCGAATAGAGACTAAAGTGTTGGCGACTGCGACGCTTCATTTTATACCCCCACTCGGGGCCGAAAGTTATATTTGCGCAGGCGTTGGTCGTTATTTCTGTTTTCCGGATGGTGCTGTTGTTGTTGCGCTAATTGCGCTTGAGTTTTTGCGATTTTCTATTTGTCGATTATTATCTTCCATACTGTTGGTAGTTTTAATGATTCGTCCCTTTTATTCAAATCACCTTGTTTTTCAATTTCTATGGCTTCTCGGATTATTCTGGTCTTATAATGTTCTATATTGGCAATCTCCCTACACCCATCGAAATTTCTTTTAGGCCGGTTTCCTGATGATGTAGGAATAAAGCTGAGGTTGTTTGTTTATTTCTGATGCTGAGTTTATGCCCTTCCACTCTTGCTGATATTCGCCTGTTAGTTTGCCCCACGTACAACTTTTCACGGTCCTGGCACGGAATACTGTATACTCCGTGGTTTTCCAGTTTGATTTTATCTTTTGAGTTTCCAAGTAGTTTACCTATAGTTGTTTGTGGCTTGTGTCTTATTTGTATGTTGTGTTTCCTAAAAATTCTTCCGATTCTGTCTGTTGTGCCTTTTACATATGGTAAGGCTACTTGTTGCTTTCCTGGTTCATAAGTTTTGTTGTTCGTTGTTCGGGAAACCTGTGCATTAATAGCTTTCTGTATGGTGCCATTTGTGTAGCCATTTTTCTTTAAAGCACTAGATATTAGCTTAAGTTCGTTTTGTCTCGTCTGTGTTTCAATTAATCGCACGGATCTGGATATTAGAGTATTTGCTACAGCTTGAATTTGTGCTTGGTGATGGTGTGATTTTGCATTTAAATATCTGTCTGTATATGTTGGTTTTCTATAAACGGTGTATTCGAAATGTCCGTTATGCAGTTTTGTGACCAAAACATCTAAAAACGGTAGTTTGTTGTTTTCCTCTAACTCTAGAGTAAATTGTATGCTGGGGTGGATTAAACATACGTGAGTCAGAAATTTTTCAAGTTCTGCATGACCATGTTGCCATATAATAAATTTGTCATCCACATAACGAATCCATAATTTGAGCTTTAAACTTGCTTTCTCAAGAGCTTCTTTCTCGAAGTATATCATAAATAAATTCGCGACTACTGGTGATAGCGAGGACCCCATTGGAGCACCATTCATTTGTTTATACATTTGCCCGTTCAATGAAAAATAAGTATTTTTAAGGCAATGCTCCGAGAGTTGTATTATATGTACCTGGACATCCTCGTTCATAGCAATCTTGTCCAATGCTTGGTCGATGGGAATACTGGGATATAATGATTTGACATCTAGGCTTGCTATGATATCGTTTAGATAAATAAAATGGCGGCCGCGAATGACGTTGGTCAAGTTGCTCGCGAGAAAAAGTGTGTTATTTGCGTTAAAAAAGCTAGTGCAACCAATAAATGTTTACTATGTAACAGATTCTTTCATAGTCAGTGCCTAGTGAAATGTCCCGGGACAAAAATCGTGGGGCATAAAAAAATAAACTGCATAGAATGTATCGGCGATGTGGGCGATGCCAATATGACAGGTTTGACAAGTGCTGAAATTATTAAACTGTATTCAAAAAATAATGGTTTTCTATATAACATCGTGTTGGAACTTCAAGAAAAAAACGACCTTCTTCGAGAAAAGATCGAGGTTTTGGAGGAAAAGCTGGAAAATATACAATTCAAACCAAAAATCATAAATGTGGTTAGAAACACACCTCCCGTTTCCGCCAAAAACAGGAATGCTGTCAAAAGTGTCAAATCAAACACTTTTGCAAACTGTCTTGCAACCAACTCTATGCCTCAAAAGCAAGCAGAAACAAACTCTGAAGAACGCGACAAGGTAACAAACCCCAAAGTAAATGTTCAAGAACCTAAACCCAACTTCACGACATCAAAAGGTGAAGATGAAAATGTCAGCATAACCTCAAACGTCATGAAAAATACGTACAAAAACGAACAAGTTTTGAAAGTTGATAATAAAATAAACCAAGCTCAAATTACACTTAGTCAAGTCAAGAATGCTGTAGATCTTGCAAAAGATAATCAAGCTTTTTCCCCAGCAGATCAAATAAAGGAAAACGAAGACAACAAATGGATAGAAGTTACATCAAAGAGGCGAAAAGCGCGAACAGAAAAAGTGGAAACGCACAACCAAAATGATCGTCCTGAGCCCGCAAAAGGAACAAATAACGACGAAAATTCTCTTACAGTGGCAAAAAAAGTTTCCTGGGTCTTTATTTCAGGGCTTGATAAAGAAACAGAACCAGTACATGTGCTTAACTTCCTTAAAAAGCACAATCTGGAAGAGGGATGCACTTGTGATAAATTATGGACAAAAAAGGATAAGTACCAGAGTTCCTTCAAATTAGCAGTTCCCATGAATAAAAAGTCAGCTATCATGGCAACAACACTCTGGCCTACTGGAACAATAATTAACCATTTTCGGAACATTCAACGCCTGCCAACAATGAAGTAAGAAGAGCGGGGTCCACAACTTTAAAACTGATGCATATCAATACTCAGTCTGCAAGAAACAAAATACTGGAGTTGGAAGCATGTTTGATTGACAAAGTGTTAAATGTACTGTGTATTAGTGAACACTGGTTGTCTCAAGAAGAAATTCCAATAATATCCTTTAATAATCTTAATTATTTAAGTTCTTATTGTAGAGCACAAAGTAGGGGCGGAGGAGTAGCAATGTTCAAAAATGACATCTTTGAATTTGAACCCTTGTGTAAGGTAAGTGATTTGAGTTTGGAAGGATGCATCGAACTTTGTGGTGCCTCTAGTAAACGTTTTCAGGTAAACATTGTAACAATATATAGGCCACCATCGGGCTGTTTTGACACCTTTTTAGAAAGGCTTGGAATGTGTCTAGAGCATATCGATCTTAGATTTAAAATAATAGTTGTTGGTGATTTTAATGTTAAATTTGGAACGGATGATATTAGGGCTAAGACTCTTGACTGTACACTTCTATCTTTTGGACTCGAACGAACGATAAGTGACGCTACTAGAGGTCCAAACTGTCTTGACAACATATACACTAATATTCATGCTAATGACTATATAATAAGTCTACTTGAGACTGATTTGTCAGATCATCTGGGACAGATTTTTGAAATACAACTTCGAATTGAGCCATTAAAGATTAGGTCCAGTTCAGTAATAAGAGTGCGACCTATGACTGAGCAAGGAAGGTTTAATTTCTATACTCAAATAGAACAGGTAGACTGGTGCTTTATTGGCAACCACTATGTGGATATAAATACAAAATTCTCCAATTTCATTAATATCTTGCAAAACAATATAAAAATTTCCTTTCCGGAGAAAAGCATTAAAATAAACCATAAACAAAAAGGTACTAACTTTATTTTTACTAATAGTTTAAAACAAATGAGGGATCACTTGCATTTTTTGAATGACTTATGCAAGACTTACAGTGTAGCTCAATTTAAACAAGATCGAAATAATTACCGCTGTAAATATAAACAAGCCATTTCTAATTTAAAAAAACAAAATAATGAAAATAGAATAAAAAATTCAAGTAACCCAATAAAGTGCATGTGGAATGTTATAAATGAACATCGCGGAGTAGCGAATGAAAATAAAATCTGTAGTGGTATCACAGCAAATGAATTCAATAACTTTTTTGTTAATGTCGCCCACAACACACAGAAAAATATCCAGATCCCAGATAATCTTGATCCCCTGGAAAATTTCAGATCTCTACAGAGTGACTACCCTTCTTTTTTCTTCAAAGAGGTTTCTTATATTGAGGTTAGAGATATAATTAACTCATTAAAAAATAAGTCTAGTAGAGATTGTTATGGAATCAGTGTACCCTTGGTGAAGTTAGTTAAAGATCTTCTTATTATACCACTCACTAAGCTAATAAACAAATCCATTCAGGAGAGGGTCTTCCCAGATTGTCTCAAGGATGCTGTTGTATCTCCAATTTATAAAAAGGGTGAGGTTGATGACTCCTCAAATTATAGGCCTATCTCATTGCTGCCTATAATTTCCAAAGTCTTTGAGAGGTGTTTAGCGAATAGAATTGCTGACTTTTTTGAGAGCAATGGGATCTTTTCGGAGTTCCAGTATGGATTCAGGAGGGACCGAAGTACTGGCCTGGCGGTCCTTGACCTTGTCACGAGCATACAGGGTGCACTCGAACGATCTGAATATATCTATGCTAATTTTTGTGATCTAAGCAAAGCTTTTGATTGTGTCTATCACAATCTATTATTGCAAAAGCTAAAAATGTATAAATTTAATGACAATAGCATAGCACTGATAAAATCATATCTTCATGGGAGAATGCAGCGAGTGAGATTCGGGGGAGAGCAATCGACTAGCCTGCCGGTAACTGTTGGGGTTCCTCAGGGATCAGTATTGGGACCCTTTTTCTCATCTACATAAATGACCTACCCATTGCTGATCCTGGGGTCTCCTGGACGCTGTTTGCTGACGATACTACTCTGTATTGCGGGCATGAGGATAAGGAGGTGGCACAGAGCAGAGCAAATGAGGCATTGTCAACAGCCGAAAGATGGTTTTCATCTAATTTGATCTTTTTAAATACCGGCAAAACTAATACAATGTTTTTTGCTATGAGGCAACTATCCGAGATTGACCTAGGCAAAGGTGTAAAGTTTCTAGGGGTGCATTTGGACCCTAGACTTAAATGGGACATACATATTGATAAACTCTGTAGAAAACTAAATACAAATATCTTTGTTGTAAGAAATCTGTCAAACTGTGTATCGGGTGATGTCTTGTGGCAGGCTTATCATGCTCTTATTCATTCGCACTTGACATTTGCCTTGATTTCTTGGGGACATGCAGCTGAGGCCATTCGTGTGTTTGGCTTGCAGAGACGAGCCTTGAGAGTTCTGGCAGGACTGAATTATGCGGACGACTGTAGATGTGCTTTTATAGACTTAAAAATACTTACCTTTCCATCCATATATATCCTAGAAAACTTATCATATATAAAGAAAAACCTTCACACCTATAAAAAGCACACAGATGTACACAATCACAATACCAGAGGTAAGGATAGCCTTGTGCCAGGATATTGCCGTTTGAAAGGGTGTCAGAGTGGCCCGTGTTACCTAGCCATTAAATTTTTCAACAAATTACCATCTCAGATAAGAGATTTCCCCTTTAGTGAATTTTATAAAGCGGTCAAGAAATTGCTACTTCTCAATGCTTTCTACTCATATGAAGAGTTTCTAAACTATAAATTTTAATGTGTTTATTTTTTGTGTCTTTTATGTTTGTTTTCAAATGTAACATTGTAATTGTTAAATGTATAAAATAACTACTGCTAGTGCTCAATACTTTTTAAAATCTTTATTTTAACTATAAACTTTAATAATTTTATTCTTTGTAAGTGTTCTTTATATTAGGTTTTAATGTACATTGTATTTACTTCTTTTAATTATAATAATCCATTTCTTACTTATTCGATTATTGTATACTTATTTTATTCTGGCGATTGTAAATACTATTGTGTAATTGGCAAGAATAAATGAAGTTTGAAGTTTTGAAGTTTGAAGTTTTTTTCAAGCACGATATCTCGTATAATTCGAGTTTTTTACAAATGAATCAGCTTTTTCTACAGCTGGTTGCATAATTTCAGAAAGGTATTTTTCCAGTTTTTGTAGCGGCGAATTAACAGCACTAACAATAGGTCTGATGGGCGCCCCTGGTTTGTGTATTTTTGGTAAGCCATAGAGTTTAGGACATTTGCTCGACTCTTCCCGTGGTATGATTTTTTGTTGAATTTCGGGGTTTGTTGGTGAACTTTTTATTTTACTTTTAGTTGTTTTTTCTAGGTACGTTGTCGGGTCCCTTGGAACAGGCCTATAACAATTGTCTTGTAGGATATGGCGAAACGTCAGCAAAACTGTTCTTTTCAGAACGACAGTAGTGAACGGATGTACACCCGGAATGAAAACACATTTTATATATATATATATATATATATATTTACATATATATATATATATATATTATATATATATATATATATATATATTTACATATATATTATATTTACATATATATATATATATATATATATATATATATATATATATATATATATATATATATATATATATATATATATATATACGTGTATGTGCTTGAGGGAAAATAATTTTAAAAACTGAAAAAAAATATCGGCACGGGTCAATTTTATGAGAAAAAAATTATTGTTTAATACGCCAGAACCCGTTAAAAAGTCAATTTTTCAATAAACGTAAACATTAGATGGAAATACAGCATTTTTGTTGGTAAGCAATTTAAGTAAAAATTAGGGCGGACACATTTTTGTACGCAAATATCATAAATAATTACACCTTGATAAGAAAATACCAAACTATTTTTGACCAGCCCATGGCTGAATAATGCATAATAATCTCTGAAATATGATAAATGCAAACGCCAATATTGTCTCGTGCATATGATTATTAACCTGTTGCAATATTGTTCCGACTAACTAATTTTGCCTAGCTATTGAGACGTAATCACCTATTGACCATATCTGAATTGAGATATATATGTTCTCTTGATTAGATTATTATAACATCAAATACGGTTATCATCTATTTATGCGATAATTCCACTCTCCAAGTTAAACTAACCAGTATTAATATAACTTATACCCATAGATATAACAGATCCAACATCTTGTGCTGTTTCATTCATAAAATCGTGTATATTTTGATGCAAAGATTAAAGTAAATATAGACGTACTGCAAGTAAGTGTGACAAAGATAAAAATATCTATCCTACTGTCGGATCTAATTTGTAAAGTTATAATGGCGCACTCCTTTTCTTCTTGCCGTTGACATATATGTCAATAGCCATGAGCGTAATATTTAATAACAGTAATATTTTAAAACATTTTAAAACCTATTTTTATAAGAACCGTTTAACTGCCATTCAGAATTAAAATCTATTATTACATCGGACATATTTATTATTATCCCTAATATATTCTTTTTGCATTATCCATATAAACATATACTTAAGTTCGTTTATTTTTGTTCATTTTTTTCTCAATTTCAAACAATGTATATTTAGAGATATGTATGTCTGCGTTTTTTGTTTTTACATACATCGGTTTTGCCTCGGAATTTATGAATATGTAGCTTAGGGAAAAAAGTGCAGATATGTAAGTTCGCTTTCTAAAGAAGGATAAAACAGCAATTGAAAGTAATATCCATCCAAAAAGTAATTAACCGTACGTACGGATAAAACATTAGAAAGAATCAAGATATCGCTTACGCCAATTAATACAGAAAAAACAACAACATTTTGATTTACCCGGAAAAAGAAACTTTAGGAGTTGAATAGCCAAATTTTTGCGCACTTGCACCATAATACCCACGAACTCGCACAATAATTATCAAAAATAAGCCAAAACTCACAAAAATCGCCCAATAACAATAATCCGAATCAACGCAATACCGCTTTGTTCGATTTATGATTTTACTACTGACAATTTACAAAAATGTGTTACCCGTTTTTAAGCAATGACATTGTTTTCAAATAAAAACAGGTTATTTGAACAATTATTTATTGATGATAACGATATATAGGTCATGGAATATTACAGAGGTTATTAATAGAGTATTAATTTAAATATGCTATAACATTTAATTTTAATATTATTAGCAAGTATACATTTTCTTCATAGGTATTTATTATGTCTACGGCTTTGGTCAATGTAAGATACTTGACAACACCCTTTCGGATTAACCAAATCAACTACACGGCAATAGACACAAGAAGTAATAATTATGACAATGTATCATTGCTTTCAAATCAAAACAATATGCGTCTTCCTATTGGTATGTCTATACTTAAATCTTATTTCGAGTCTTATTCAAACTATACATAGCACATAGCATGAGTATTGCACCAGCACATCAGATTGCTACTAATTGTTGAAGTATATATAAAAACTGTGTTTTGACAATCATATTACGTCCCCATATTATGTGTATATATGCCAATGGTTTTCTCAGGTGCAGCTTTATATGCAATAAATATAATAAAGTTGTAGTATTTTAGCGTTTTACATGCATTTAGAAAAAAAGAGAATATAAATTTAATGAAAAAAGGAAGTATGTCTGTAGAATGGCTCTAATATCCGATTATGGAAAACAAGCTGCTACCTAACACGTAGTAATTTTAAAATGTGATTTTGATGTTCGTCAGATTTTATTTTTTCTTTTGTTACATGTAGTATTTTAAATACATTGATCGATTGACCAGGTATTTTTTTCTGCCCGTTTTACGGACGATGAACGATGA
Organism: Kuschelorhynchus macadamiae; assembly: GCA_030620095.1. Classification (NCBI taxonomy): domain Eukaryota; kingdom Metazoa; phylum Arthropoda; class Insecta; order Coleoptera; family Curculionidae; genus Kuschelorhynchus; species Kuschelorhynchus macadamiae. The sequence continues at coordinate 228,371 of JAUTXW010002190.1, read as the reverse complement.
AGATGACGTGTTAATTGAAAGCGCTCTCCTTTATTTTTTGGATAATATACTTGCTATAGAGATAGAATTCTTGGTTTCATTACTTTCGCACATGTAAAAAAACCCTAAGTTTTAAATTCGATTAAAAATGTACTGATTTTTAAAAAGCTGAGAGCGTTATGAAAATAAGTAATATTCGCAATTTTAAAAAACCTTTTATCTCCTAGGTTGACCCTATATATTGGCATAAAAGTTTTATATAGAAAGAGACAAAAGAAATTTGACATGGTTCATCGTTTGTTTTTTGTTAACTAACCGCTTTAAAACAAAAGATATTTTTTTTCTTTTTTGGGGCTGCTTCATACCGGTAGGGCTACCCTGTGTAATACAGAAAAATAGAAGAAATTTGACGCGTTCTACTGTTTGTTAAAGTTTCTCGAATTGAAATTTTTTTCGTATTTAGGGTCCTGTTTCATCCTCCTACACAGAAAGAGAGATAAATTTGACCTATTTTTCATTAGAGCAAAACATCAAACTTAATCCAGGCAAGCAGATTGCCCAACTTTATACAACCCACTATCCATTCACTTTGTTTTGTAATCTAGCTGTAGAATTGTCAACTATTTGCATGCATGCGAATACTTTGTCGGAAAACGGCAGCAATAAATAAATACTTCTACAACTGAATTAAATTATGGGGGTTAAAGAAATATTTATTACAACAGATGCGATCGTTTGGCTACGACCTCACATGCGGCGGAATCAATTTCTAATTTAAGCATTCATAGCGCATTATTATGGAATTTTTTATATTATTATTGCTTTTAATTATCGGTTTGGTAAACACAAAAAAGCAGCACAATCAATTTACCAGATTTGACCCAGAGATAGACTGATGAGTTAAATAAAAGCTTGTTCATGCCATTATTCATTCTAGTTTTATTTCCATTTGCAAGCAAACTTTCCAACTTAAGTAAGAGCTTGATCCAAACTATCTTCAATAAGTGTCTGCAAAAATGCTCTAAGCCTGGCATGGTAAAAGGTTTAAGTGTGCCTTGCATTTAATAAAGGACATAAACAAGATGTGTGTAATTAACGTCCCATTTCCATAACTTGCTTATTAAGAATACTAAAAATATTGCATAGAATAATAGAATAACTCCCACCCAATATAGTTTCATGAAGAGTAGATTAATCGCGAGAAACTTTATGTGTTTTGCATATTTTATAACTGAAGCAATAGATAACCGAGTACAAATAAATGTAATTTACACGGACTCTTTGAAAGCCTTCGATCGTATAGACCAACTTATGAGAACTTATCAACCTCATGTGTCCTCAAGGGTCTATCCTGAGTCCCCTTCTTTTTACACAGCAGACAATCTCACGATACCACGCTTAATGTACGAAGATGACCTTTAAATTATCGCTTATAATCTCCCTAATGTCTGAATTATTGCCGCAAAATTTTTCGGGTGCACGAATTTTGTGCAAATTTTCTAAAGAAATTCGTGACCCCGGAAAATGTTACAGCCAGTAGTTCATGCACATGGGGGATTCGGTAACATAAATTTCACACTTAGTAAATCAAATAAATACTATTTTCATATGACATTAAGATTATTCATAACAAAATAAGATATAATATTGGTGGAATATAAATGGATTTTGTTGAAGAAATAACATTAATAGTGTTGTGTCAAAAGTTAAAGTTTAAAGAGCTAATAGAAACTGTCCCGTTTTGGAAAAAAAATCGTGAAAATATTAGAAACACAAAACCAAATTTGATCCACGTTCCGATGTAGAGTTTGCACTCGCCAGAGCTGCCGAGATGTAAAACACAGACTCCTACGAAAAGATCCGTTGAAAAGAAAATCAAGCTCAACGGCTTTATTTATGGAAGAATTTTCAAAAACATTAAATATTTGTGATGAAGATTCTCCAGAAGGCCTGCAAAAACAGGTATTGAAGGTAATTTAACTGGACTGTCCAGGTGATTCAAAAACGCTATCTGACAGTAGATGGTTAGTTATAAATAATAAAAATCCTAATATTTGCCTGTTCGGTTTTTTAAAAAATGTTGAATAAAAGAACCAATTATAAAAACAGCATGTCTATTTTTACCGCTAAATTCAAGTTGGAGTCTAAACGCTGGTATAAACGTTGTCGGGAAAAATACATCAACTTGATTTAAATCAGCTGCTGCTAGTCTGGTTTTAATATGAACAAACTAAAGTCACAAATCATTCAGCTCGAGCAAGAGGCGTTTCCAATTTAGCAAAACAAGGAATTAATGAACAGAAACATATTAAAATAACTGGATAAAGCAACAGCCACACAATTAAGCTATACCTCCAATTGAATATCATCAGGCTATAATTGAAGCTATAAGGAACTATGATAAGTAAAATTTACTTTTGTTGAATTTGGGTATTAATCCCAATAAAAGATACATTTTTAAAGTGTTTTATTAACTCGAGTATGCCAATTATTGTCGTTTCGAAACTTTGTGGTCTAATTGCAGATTTGTTTCATTTGCAACGTGAACTCTGTAGATAAAAAATATATTTCATCAAGTTTAGTTTTGAAAAACTATTGAAAATGGTACATAGCAGTACTACTGAATCATTAAAAACTATATTTTGTACTAAAGTGAGGAAAACGTTTTCTTTTCATTTTTAAATATAGCAATACATATAAAACGGAAGCTTTCACGGATTTGGTCAATTAATAAATCATGTTTCTTGGGATTGGACCGTGTTAAATTGGAATTACTATCCGACGTTTCGCCTTCGATTGCACGAGGCATCTTCAGAGATCTCTACTCTACGAGATCTGAACACTGAATGAGATCGGACAGATTCAGGCGGGCTTTTATACCTGACTTGTGCTCGCCGAACCATGACCCTGTGTTAAGATCGGTTTCCACGTGTGATGTAGACCGTACTCCGTATCTCTATTGAAATTTTTTGTATGTTTAAAAATTTCAATAAATTTCCTAATTTTTCGTTTATAAAATCCTGGACCCGATGCTAGAACCTTGGTTTCCTTTACGTTTATAATATGGCTAGTGATATGCTGGTGTTCATCTACAGCAGATTAAACAATTTGTTTCTTTTTAATACCTCATTCATGTTCCTTAAGTCTAGTTGATATTGAGCGTCCTGTTTCTCTCTCATACGCTTCTCCACAGGAGCTAGGAATTTTATATACTCCTTCTGTTTGAAAAGGTACAATTTCTTTCGGGGATCTCAATGTCACGTTTTCCTAATATAGCAATACATACCTAAAGCTGTGAGATGTCTACATATATGCAATGTTAAAAAAGTTGCATAAAAATTACCCATAAGAAGTTAATATATATTTACTGTAATGGTTTTGAATACTTATATACGTATAACAGATAAATAATATATTTTTCACTTATTTTATTTTCAAACAATTACTAACATTTTTTAAGATTGTGTGTCCAATTTGTATGTGGTACATTTGGGTCTTTTAAAATAATATTGTGATATATTAGTTATTTAAATAATTAGTTTTCTATCTCACTTGAAGAGTTTATTATCTATTTTGTCAAAAATTGCTTTGCCTGCCTTGCATTTGGGTATTATACATAATAGATAAATAATTTTTTTTTCACCAATTTTAGTTTAAAAAAATTACTAACATGTGTTTAATATAACTCTATATGTGTACTATGAAATAGATTTGTTCATTAAAATAGGTGAAACGTTGTTTTTTAAATACATTTTTATATGTTATACACATATCGAAGTTTCAGCATAACAGAGATGGCTTTAAAACAAAACGTCTTGAGTTATTTGTCATTATTGCATTGACAATTTAAACCTCAATATTTCTATTGTTGAATTAAGTCCTTTTGGGGGTTTTTAAAGAGTATTTCCTTTGTGCATTTTACAATAGAAAATCTCCATGGTTACTGTTAATTTTTAAATGGCAAAAAAAAACAAAAAACAGCCATAAGTTTTTTTCCCGAAAAATGCACTTATACAATTTTCACTTCTGTCAATGTCATATAAACCGATAAAGGTGTATTCACATTCCCAAATACAATCAGCTAAGTTTGGATTTGTTACACATGACATTTATAGAATTACTCATATTGGCACATTTATAATTCGATTCATCAATACTATTAATTGGTAGTATTAAAAATAGCAAATTAAAACGCCAAATAAGTAAATCTAGCACGGTTTACATTAAAAATTTAAATGTAGCTTTGGAATGGCCATTTTGAATGATGCATGTCACTCCAAGCGAAGCGTTTCCATGACAACACCCAGGCGCTGCTTAAATAATATCAAACAGAGGAAGGTAATTTAATTAATTTTATTGTGAATACATTAGCTAAATTAAAATTTAGTTTCATGTTATGTTTACAATATTTCGGGAACAAAATATAAAAACGTGCAAAATAAATTTTTTTTGGAAAAACTCCAAAAATTGTTTTGCACAAATTTTCTTTAAATAAAAGTCGAAAAAAATCCTTTATCCTTCGATTCGTGATTTTTCGGCTTAATGACCATGTGCACTTTTACTTTCATTAGAAAAATAAGAGCCTAACATTTTTTCGTTTTTTTTTTGTTTGAATTTGTTATATTACTACTGAACCTATTATAGAGAACGGAAGAACGCATACTGCGACGAACTTTGTGAAATTAAAAAAAGTCATCCAAAATTGAAACATGTATCATATTTGATTGAGAAGTGTAATTTGGAGGAGAAGTAAAATGAGAAGTTAAGATGAGTTAAATAAAATGGTTTCAAAATATTGTATCTATGCAATCAAACATAGACATTTAATTAGTATTAGTTCTTTACCAATGTATTCGCCATTGAAACACGAGGAGTTTTTAAAAGAATTTGAAACACATCTGAAACATTTAGTTAATGTTTGTATATAAACATGACATAAAATGTTGTTTCAACAGGTCAATTATTTTGTATATATGTCTAGTTTAATAATAAAATTTAAATTTTATATAAAATCCCAACTTCAAATATGACCGTAATTTGGCAAAATTTCCACTATTAATTTTGCTCGGGGCTCACTGGACGATGAAAATTTCCGGAAATGTTTTGGGTTGTCATGGTAATGAAACCAGAAGCAAACTTCTGGTTGGCTTAAAAAGTGACGTCTGAAATTTTCCCCACAATTATTTCAGTTGATGATTGTTATGAATTATAATGTAACTTGAATGGGTTCTGCGAATGGTGTTCCAAAAATGGTTTAGACTCTAATGCAGCTAAGTTTAACGTCATGACATTCTCAACACAAGAAAATACGATTCAATTTTAGACGTCCCGAAACTGATAATTGTCGTTTACGAATCACATAATGCCGATTGTTTTAAACTTCCTGGATTTACAACTCATTCTTCTAGAGAACTTTAAAATACAAATCCGCTTAAACTATAGTGATACAAACTTAAGGATGATACAGCCACATTCTCGCGTATACGAGCGTGTATGGCGTACCGGTCAGTGGCGTAGCGACTTGGTAAATTAAATAATATAAAAATGCAATACCAAATATTTTATTAATTAAACATTTATTTACAAGATTTTGTATATTATTTGTATATACCCACGGTAGTTTCTACTGATAATTCTGTTATTCACACCTGACTGAGTGTATGTGTTTTTCCGTAAATCGGTGATGGATTTAAATTAAATTCAATTTAGTTCCAAAAGAAATAAGCTAGAAAAACAATGTAGCTGGAAATAATTCAGACCTAAAAAACACCTTAACTATTACAAATCTACCTAAACTTATAGACAAATATAGTTTAAGGTACCAAATAATTAAGCTGAAACTGAAGATTTCAAGGGCTGCACATCTAAGCCACTATTGCTGTTTTGATCTGACCAGCTTTCTTCAGATGACCCGGTGTTAACGGTAAAACGTAGATGATCTAGTTAGTGGTAATGATGTTTTCGCGTTCTATGATATCTCATATTCTTTGACGTGTCGACATATGATGTTCGTCTATTCGATCAGTATCTTAGCTAAATCTTTGACGAGTTAGCGATAGGAGTTAGTCGGATAACACAAATATAGTATGTATAGCTGCCACCCAATTTTTTTACGGTGGCTCATATTTTCTCTATATGGTTCAGTTCTGGATGATACGGCGGCAATCTTAAAACTCTGTAACCATGATTCTTTAATAACTGATCTAATACATAAGTGATCGCGGAAATCGATCTTTATTGTTTTGAATTATCTCGTAAAGTTCTGTCTTTATCAATTTTTCTTCGAAAACAATATTTTTGTCATATAGGCACTTCATCAATCGTTACTTGTTTAAGACTTGAAGAAGTAATATTTTTTTCTATCGTTACACTGTGGTCGTTGTAGAGTACTTAAACAGACCTCTCGGAAAATTTGGTAGCAGTTGAATTTCAATCCACTTCAAAAAATTAGGGCGGGTCATGCCGTTATGATGGTCTTTGAGCCTAAATTAAACATATATTAGGTTAAATATTTCTTATTGTGGATTACTGTGGTAAAATAAAAGGATAGTAACGAATCTTATTGCCTTGTACTTTGGTAGATTACAGTTTAAAAATATTATGGTACCTGACCTGACCCACTAATAACTTATAGTGATGGAAATTCCCGAATTCCACTACTAACCAGTGGGTAAATCCAGTAATGAATGTTTCACAAACAGCTATAATAAAAGTGGGCGAACGAAATTGGAGCCTCTTTTCAGACAAACAAAAAAATTAAGATTTACTTGACATATTTATTTAAAGATGAGTAAGCCATTTGGAATAAAATAAATCCCTCCCCCCCCGGCATGAATGATTGCACGTCTTCTTCCTTTAGAGATGTGTAGCTGTTATGGATACAGGTTTCATCTGTATAGACAATATTTCTTCCTTCTTCCCTGTACTGAATATATTTTATTGAGAAACTATATTCGTTTTAATCGAATGTAGTGTTTTTCTATTAGAGCAGATCTGGTATATTCTGCTTTTTTTTCCGCCTGAAAAACTGATAATTTATTTCTACTATAATATTTTCCTTTCATTAGTTGTACTAATATTTTTTCCTCGAAATAATATTTTTAGAGATATTTGGATAATATCAAAATTTACATACTTAAATACTAAAGATATTATGAATTTCCTCAACGTTTCTCAATTCTCATGTACATGTGAAGTCAAATTATTCCATTTTCCTCAGTATGCTCTAAAAAAATTAAAACGTTTGGTATTAAAAAAATATAATCCCTAGAAAATTATAAATTTTGATTGATTTGAGGTTAATGTTTTGCGCAAATTGTTTCTCCCCTTGTCGGCTCTTTTTTGGGCTAGAAAAGGCAGGCAGTGATTTAATATGCATAAACGTTTCTGTCGTCTTTTCTAATAACATGAACGGTAGTTTTACTGATTCCTATTGTCGCCAATATTCTTTCTCTGTAATGGAATATTACACTGCACGATTCGAAACAATCTTGCAATACATTACACTTATCTAACATTTTTAAGAGGAATGTGTAGATCTTCCCTTACTTCTTTTTGCATAAATGTAGCGACTCGGAATTATTTATTTTGTCTGGCTAGGCTATTTCTATATTTCTTACTTTCTTGGGAGCTATTACATTTAAACTTCCAAAAACCCGAAACTATAGAAAACACAACATACAATTCCACACACGCTTGGTATAAAACTAAATTAAAAGAAATGAGAAATCTACGGTAACCTACCACACTGGTTTGAATTCGGAGCCAATTAGCGCCCGTAAATAGACCGATCGAGAGATCGAGGGGGTCCACGTCAAACCACGTGCTGTACCAACGTTATCCTTGTACTTCTCTTTTATATTACAATTTGATCACCTTATCATAAAAATCATATCGACAACTTAAAATCTATTCAGCGAAAGATTGCAAAGATGTTCTGATTTAAGTTAAAGAGGTTTTTCTAAGGATAAACTTTGAAAAAGAATTTTGCTTGTTTCGCTAGATGTCAGAAGAGATCTATCACTCACAGTTTTTCTTATTTAAATTAATAAACTAAACTTTAAAGGTATCTTTTTCCATTTACGGAAGACACATTCTATCGACCACCCACACCCACCAAAACGAAAATCTATAGACATTAAGCCTTGTAGCAATTACAATAAGTTTGTGGATACCTACCTTCTTCTCTGTTAGGACACTCAAAAGTAATTTCCCGCAGTTTATAAGTTCTGTTAGCTTAGAGTAGTCTTAGTATATAGGATATATATTTTTAAGCACACTAAATATTAGGTATTCATATTATTTGTTGTAAAATGATATTTTCTGTATTTTGCCTGCACTGCAATTGGATTATGTAATATGTGGTATGTTGTACAGAGTATTCAAATAAATAATTAAATTTAAAATATTGTATTTTTTTCTGGCATAATTAAAGAACACCGCCTTCCTCGAGATGATCTAATGTATTACATGAATATAAACCGTTGTTCCTGAGATAAACTTTATGCAGTTTTTAGTTTTCTTATAATTAAAATGTAAATTTTTACTATTAAAAATCTTACTTTAGGTCTCGAGGTTATTCTGAGCTTTTTTAACTCTTGTACTGGTTATCTTAACAGAGGCTGAGGATTTAAATTTTCTGTGGAAAAAAACTCAGTTAGTGCTAATTGGAAATAAAAGCCGGTCATAATATTAAGTGAAGCCAGTAAAGAGGTAAAATCGTTAAAACACCCTTGGTGATTTTTTTGAATGTTTGTTTTTATATAGGTATTGTTTAAAATCAGAAATATTTTGGTGACAGCCCATACATATGTATACAGGAGCTGTGTAACTTTAGTTACCAATGAATTTTTTTTAATTATCAACAAAAAGTTATTTTTCATAAAAACTCTAGCATATTAAAAAAAGTTTTACTACAAAAAAAAATCCCATATAATATACAAGGTGAGTAAAAAATTGAAATGTCTGAGAGCCGAACCCGAAAATGTAAAAATATGAGTTAAAAAGTCATTTAAAGTTTTTTTTTGCACGATGTGTAGTTTTTGGGCTATTTAATGATCGTTTAGTGGAAAATTTCAAATGAAGCATTCATTTAACTTATTCGTTATTAATTTTCTCGAAATTGCTAAAGTTAATAATAATACATTTTCCATTTGTTAATTAAAATTTCAGTTTATTTGCAAAGTTGCAGCATTTGCGTAATATCTAATGTACAGGGTGTCCCATTTTCGTAGGTTTTACGGGGTTTCCAGCTTATGAGTAGAGATAGAGAGATGCGGTTTTCGCGACACCGTGCTACTTTTCGATGAAACTAAAGAGGCCGCAAACAGATTTGCCCTAACCATTTTAGTTTCCGTGCTACAGGGTGATTTTGAAAATTTGTCATTTTCTGACACCCCCTGTAACTCAGCTATCGTAAAATATATTTAAAATGTTTCAACTGGTATTTATAGATTTTTTCACGTAGAATTCAGTGGCGTACTCAGATTTTTGCTGAGAGTCATAGTTTTTGACATATTGGCATAACCTACTATTTTTTAAATGGGACACCTTATATATTATTTTTTCATCTTATTCTTCGTGTCGAGAGCTTTTCAAAAACATACCATAAGTCATATTTATTTTCATAAATAACAAGAAAAAATGCATTTTTCTTTAAACGGATTTATGGCATAGCAGATCAATCGAAATAAGAGAAGGTGGCTGTGGAGCCATGGAAAAAGTTAACAAATATTTATTAACGAAATAACAAAGTAACAGCATCAGAAAAAATTAGGAAGTAGGTAAAAGGTAATAATTATAATTTCATTAAAACTACAAATATTGTTCAAATTGTAGACCATTATGTGTCCTACAAGTGTGACAAACTTTAAAAATTCTTTTTAATGCATTTTCTATTGTAAATGACTGTCTTTGTAACTCTGCAAAAGCGTTTTCGGTGGCCATTCTTAGTTGTTCTAAGTTTTCGTATCGCCTTACATAAACCTTGTTTTCTAAATAACCCCACAAAAAGAAATCTAAAACTGAGAGGTCAGGGGATCGTGGTGGCCATCGAACAGGTCCGTGTGTTCCTATCCATCTTCCAGGAAAATGGTCGTTAAGCCAGTTTTGACTTATTCTGGCATTGTGGGCTGGAGCTCCGTCTTGCTGGAAATAAATCCTATTTAGTTGAGCCAAGGGAACATCATCCAAAATTCCTAATGCGTCTTCTAGGATTCGCACGTAACCAATCGAATTCAGATTTCCTTCATATATTTGGTAAACTATTTTTCGGTTGAAAATAAAACAGGAGACACTGAATCCAAATCTGCCCTGACGCTCCCTAGGAAAAATAACATGGTTGTTTTCTTGACTCCAAAATCGCGTGTTGTGTCTATTTAAAATCCCTGAACTAGTAAAATGTGCCTCGTCTGACCAAATAATCTTTTTATCAAAATCGATATCTTCTGCCTTCATATTTATAAACCAATTGCAGAACTCCAATCTGCGCTCTGCATCACCAGGATGCAGATGATGCACAAGTTTGTATTTATAGGGTTTGAATTTGTGCTTTTTCAAAATTTTCTGCACTTTGGTTTTCGGTACACCCGCCTCTTTGTCTATTTTCCTGCAAGATGTTTCAGGAGCTGTCTGAACGAGGGCTAAAACGTTGACCTCAGATTCTTCGTTGTCTTTATTGTAAGTTCGCGATCGAGGCTTGTTAAAAGATCCATATTGGCAAAGATTATTTTTAATTTTTTGAAAAATTCTTTTTTCTGGTTTTCTCGGGATATCTAAGATAAAATAAAGCGAACCAATAAAGTCAAAATGCAGGAAGATAAAAAAGAACTAACCTGTTCAGATAAAGCTCTGCCGCCTGATCTGCATCTTCATTAGACAATATAAAACACGCGTTCATATCATATTTCTCAAAATATTCAAATTTTTGATTCTGAGCCATATTAAAAACAATAATTATAATAGACGTCAAGAAAAATTTAAACGCAATAATGCCAAAAATGACAGCAGTAATGGCTGCCTGATCATATTTTTGTTGGCGTTGCCATGGCTACCACAGCCACCTTCTCTTATTTCGATTGATCTGCTATGCCATAAATCCGTTTAAAGAAAAATGCATTTTTTCATGTTATTTATGAAAATAAATATGACTTATGGTATGTTTTTGAAAAGCTCTCGAAACGAAGAATAAGATGAAAAAATAATATATAGGGTCTCCCATTTAAAAAATAGTAGGTTATGCCAATATGTCAAAAACTATGACTCTCAGCAAAAATCTGAGTATGCCACTGAATTCTACGTGAAAAAATCTATAAATACCAGTTGAAACATTTTAAATATATTTTACGATAGCTGAGTTACAGGGGGTGTCCGAAAATGACAAATTTTCAAAATCACCCTGTAGCACGGAAACTAAAATGGTTAGGGCAAATCTGTTTGCGGCCTCTTTAGTTTCATCGAAAAGTAGCACGGTGTCGCGAAAACCGCATCTCTCTATCTCTACTCATAAGCTGGAAACCCCGTAAAACCTACGAAAATGGGACACCCTGTACATATATTGTTTTTTCCACATATACTATAGTATATCTAAATAGATTCAAAACAAACTCCCAATTTAAAGTAGAGACAATTTTTGGTGTATTTTTGAATTTATATTATAAAGGAATGCCCTATTCAAAATGTATTCATTCATCCAGACCATAAAAGTTAAAACCACACTATTCGGCATCATCTGGAAGCTACTTAGCAAAATATCCAGTTTCTTAAACAATGGCACATATCAAATGAGTGCAAGAAGCTCTGTGTCGCCACACCAAAATTTGTGGCATTATAAGAGGTCGTAACACTATGCACAAAAATCACCCTGTGCATTGATCCAAATTGCAATAATACTGTTTTATAGATCTTCTAACAGGTAATATGTGATCCAATTTTCATTTATTTATTTTTAAAACATATACATAAAAAAATAAACTTTGTAACCCTCTATCTTAAAAATTATGCGTTTTTTTGAACAAAAGTATACGTTAACTTATATAATGAAAATTATTCAATTGAATTTTCAGTACTTTTTTCTGAATCGCCCTATATATAGCATGATTATTGTTTAAACAATATACATATGTATGTGTACCCACCAAAATGTTTCTAACTTTAAATAATATACAAAAACAAACATTAAAAAAATCATCGGAACTGTTCTTCAAAATTAAGAAGTAAAAACCTTTATTGATTCGGCTAATTATCGCTCTCTGTTATGTCACAATAAAATTACTTTTCGATGTTTAACTTTTAACGGCTCATCATTAGGTGTCGAAATCAGATGTCGGAATGATTCTGAAAATAATAGGTTTTTTATTCCATTTTTTATCACTTATGTCATATTCACGGAAAAATCTCTGAGGGTGATTTTTCACGATTGTAATCGATTGTAATTGTAACTTGCGAGGGAAATATTTTTTTTTTAAATTACAAGCTTCTATTAAAAAAAAAGAAAAATAATCTTTTCTCTCCGCTTTATTTGATACGTTACAGGCCTAAGTAGTCGACTAAAAATAAAAGGGTAAAGCATATTTCAAAATACGACTTTTAAAGATCATTGTAAACCAAATTTTATTCGTCTGGAGTCTGACATTCCATTAGCGTACTTTTCTCCATTCCCCAAATCCACAAAAACAAACATAAATGCCACTCCAGCTCAGTATTTCACCACCACAGTATCAGACATGCTAATAAGTTGCAACCACCAAGATTAAGTAACTCTCTTCCCATTATTCTATTCAAAAAACTTAAAATAGAAACAAAGGAATTACATTTTATACAAGTGAAGGGAATGTCTAAAAGAGTGCTAATTGATGAGGCCTTTTATGATATTAATTCTGATTATAGAGAGCACTGTTTTGGGAAAATGCTATTCAGTGCTGTTTTTATCTATATATTTGGCATCTTCTGGAGAATTCTATTTTTGATACATTTCTAAACTTCCAGGAATATCTCTTTAGAGGGAAGTTTAAGCTTTCAAATAAAAAAATATGATCGGTGAAGTAAGCGAAGTATCTCACAAAACTGCCTTTTCGGAGATGATCTGCGGGTAGGCACTTGAGGTCAGGTAGGTTAAGGTAAACCAAGTTATTATTATCTACATCTATTATAAATGTCATTTATATGTTTTGAGTGGTCCGAGGAACAATGCTTTAGCTACTCTAGTGAATTTAATCTTATATTTTTTTATCGATCTATTTATGTTTTTATCAACATAATGGTGTTTCGAATAAAAAAAAATTAATAAACAATGCGAATTTGAATTTATCAAAAATAGATAGTTTTATTTAGATTTACTTAAATTCGGTAAAGTGAGAAAATATCAAAAAAATATAAGAAAAAAGTTAAAAAGAAAAATTAAAAATCGATACCACTAAAATAGCATAAGATCAAAAAAGAAACTTCTTCGTTTACCATTTTTCAATTTTTTTTGAGAAACTGCACTTTTCTGCCATTTTTTGATAGGTAGGATAAATCATGTGACTATCTTTTTTATCATCATTCGGCATTATTTTTTAAAAGAGAAACTTGTGGCAAACTCAAATTTTACTTAAGTTATTGATTAAAACAAAATCCCACATGATGCGGACTTTAGTGGTTACACTGTATATACTTGCAGACAGAAATTGTTCGGCAGATCAGCAGTTTTATTTGTTTCAGTATATTTACTATCATATTAACCATGAATTACCTATATGTTCGATGTGACCTAGAATTTTGCAGTGGCCTCTCCGGCTAAAAGCTTGTTTTACTAATATTTTTTTAATGTAAAACATTCTCATAAGCCTTTTTAGTTTAAGCAGTACTTTACAATACTTTTTATACTTTAATTTAGCGCGTCTGTATTTCGACTAGATCTTTACAACACGACATGAAAATACTTAGAGTAAATTGTCTCGCATACATACTAACCTTTAAGGCATACACGGAATTGCTTTTACTGAAATAATAGGCTCCAGACCAGAGGCTTTTATGCATATAAACAATAAGTTTTATTTGTGACAGGTAAAGCAGCTCTGGTTGGACAAATTGTTTTCGTATATTATTTAGTTCACTAAATTTATACATATAACTATACAAAGTCTGAAGTAAATTTGAAATATTAAAAGTTTAGGGATAGTCAAATCAAATCAAATCATTTTATTTCCAAAATGATACCTTAGTATACGGAATTCGTCATATATAAAGTTATAATTTTAACAATGAGTAAATTTAGAAAAAACGATTATTGAGTAAAAAACTCATCTATATCATAAAAACATTTATCAAGTAAAAACGTTGTGATCCTATTTTTAAACATATTAATACTAGTTCTTTGTTTAATTACAGTAGGTAACTTATTAGACAGTTTTGGTCCTAATTTAAGTACAACGTTTTTTAATATATTCAATCTGCTATAAGGCATTGGAAAGTGATCGTTATACCTAGTGGTGTAATTATGGAAATGGTTATTCTTATAAAATTTGTTACAATTTTTAAAAACGAACAAACATATTTCAGACAAAGCCACCCATGGTACTGGTAAAATTTTGAACTCCTTAAAATGTGGTTTGCAGGAAGTAGTAGGGGATACTCCCGCAATACATCTTACTATACGTGTTTGGCTCTGAAACACTTTCCCGACATGAGGTGAAGCTCCCCAAAACTGTATACCGTATAATATCTATGAGTGTACAACAGCGAAATACACACTAATGATTTGTGACAAATTTATGACGAACTCAAGGTTACGTATAACATAACAGAGGCTATTCAATTTTGAGGCAACTTACGAACATTGATACTCGCAGGATAAAGTATCATCCAGGGTAACACGAAGGAATTTATTAGATTTTTTTCGGTGAAGTGTGTTTTCATTTAAACTTAATTCTAAGTCAAGACCATATAATTAATCTCTTTTGCGTTTAAGAGTAGTCCGTTGAGGGTAAACCACTTATAAAGTTTATCCAAAGACCTACTAGAAGCATTATCAATACTTTCGCAATTAACTCTTTTAACTATAGTTGAAGTGTCATCCACATATATAGTAACATTCTTGTGAGCCAATTCCATAGGCATGGAATTAACAAAGAGCAAAAATTGTATTGGGCTGAGGATAGAGCCTTGCGGCATACCGATACTGATACACACTTGTTCCCCGAGGACGCCCTGCCAGATTCTTTAGGGAACATATTCTTAATTTGCACATACTGCATGCGTTCTGTTAAAAAAGACGAAAACCAATTTAATATTAGGTCTCTAATGCCATACGTGTCCATCCTGCGGAGAAGAGCATCCTGCTCAACGCAGTCGAACGGCCTGCTGAGATCACAATAAATTCCAACATGGCGCTCGCTCGCCTCCAGACACTCAACAACCTCCTCAAGAAAAGACAAGATGGCCGAAAAAGTTGAATTTTTAGAGATAAATCCATGCTGCTTAAGTGAAATTATATTATTTTTGTGTAAGTTTGATAAAAGTCTGTCTAGCATCGCGTACTCAAAGACCTTTGAGAAACAAGATGTTAAAGCAATTGTTTGCTATTTTGATTTTTTGTATTCCCCTAACAAGTTTGCTGATAGATAATTATTTAAGGAACATGATTGTTGTATGTTCTAATATGCTTTTGTTATAATATAACGCGCATATCCCATCAGTTTCGTTTGAGAATTATTTCTCCTGTCATTAGCACTTTTGTTGTGAGCAAAACGTTACGGGTAATTATATGTCTTGTAGTTAACAAAATACTAATAAAAAAACGCATGGGATTTGTTAATGGTTCAGTAGAATAATCTACAATAATTTTCCTGAATTTTCTCATTCGGTTGGGTGGAGAAAGAATATTGTCGCAATGTAACTGAAGTCATTGATCTGTTGTCCTCATGTACCCACGTGTCGTATAAAATTGCTGTGAAACTCGAGAAAGTAAGTGTTTGTGTAACTTTGTTTTATTTTACTTTTTTTTTGTTCATTAATTTCAGAACAAATCAATTAATAATTAATTTTGAATTTTTTCTAAATTATTTCCTTTCGTATTCAAATACACAACCGCAACCCTGTGATTCGTCAAGAATACGCAAGAAACTCCCTGGCTCACGCAGGTCAGTATGCATTTGAGGACAGTACTGTACAAACCACATGTGATACCGGAACTCGTTCGCTTAGCCAGCCGGCACAGATTTTCGGATCGGTTTCCCGAGAAAACTGGAAAGGTGGCAATACTAATGTAGTGTGATGGTCTTTTAGGGTGAATTGAGTAACCCAACTGCAGAAAGTACTCGGTTCTACTGTGATAGATAAGCGATTGTGTTTCCTTTCATCAATTATTTAATTTTGCTAGTTACCATTGTTTTATTGTTTTAAAGTTACCCAATACAGTCCTCTATATATCGAATTTTCATATTTCCTACATCATTTTGGGCCTTCTTCACCGGATGGAGATCAAATTAAATATTTAATAACTTAAATTGCTTTGAAACAAGATTTGTTGGTAGCCATTTTCTTAATTCCGATCTTTTATTTTATTTGCGCACGCTTGGGTATCTAACCTGTCGTCTTCGGTCAGACCGGCAAGCTACATTCGTTCCGATCCACATCGATTCGCCGTCGCGACGTCACTCTGACTCCCGGCGCAAGTCTATTGTTATTTTTCTAACCTCGCAGTACCACATTTAACAAATAAATATTTTCATACATTTAAATTCAGAAATAACTTATTCTCGTTCTCCTTTAAATAAACGAAATACTCATATGTGCATATTTTGCGAACTTTAATTATTTTAATAAATAATATAATTTATTTATTCTACTTTGCCATCATATAATATTAATGTGGCAAGTACCATTCGCTTAACTTTGTACCATTGTTATTTGTTTTGCGGCATCACTACCTCTGATTGTTTTTATTTTGTTTGTATTAAATCACAAATAAAATAGCATATAATTTTGTGTAGGTATAATTGTGGTCTTATATATTGACCATTAGCAGGCATATGTTAAAATAACATCATTTGTTGTTGTTGCTTTAGAGACCATCTTTGGTTATGTGTTGCAAGGAAAAACCAATGTTTCTTGCGAAGCTTCAAACTCTCTTTTGAGTTGCCACATCTCAGTGGATGATAATCTTGTTATTTTATTACGTAAATTTTGGGAAATTAAGCACCTTCCTAAACAATCGTTTTTCTCCCCTGAAGAAAAACAATGTGAGAAGATTTATAAAACACTGACTTTTAGAGATACTTCCGGACAATTTTCGGTACCATTTCGTCAATCAAACCCCAAATTTATTGACACTTACTCTCAAGCTTATCGCCGTTTCCGCATGCTTGAAAATCGTTTTTTCAAAAACCCCGACTTGCATACAAAATATGTAAACTTTATGCAAGATTACTTAGATAAAGGTCATATGTCTTTGGTTCCCCAAGACGATTATAAATCTTTATCGGGTTACTATATCGCTCATCATGCTGTCTTCAAACAGGAGGTATTTGACTCTAAAATTAGAGTTGTGTTCGACGCAAGCCTACGTGACATTAATGGCGTTAGTCTTAATGACACTCTTCTTGTAGGTCCTAAATTGCAACAGGATATTTCTACGCTTCTTTTAAAATTTCGATTTTTCGCCTACGTCTTTGTTTGTGATATAAAACAAATGTACAGACAAATTTCTGTTCATCCTGAATTTTGGAACTACCAAAGAATTATATGGCGTTTCAAACCGAGCGATCCTCTTCAGAAATATTTCTTACGTACTGTGGTTTATGGAATTAATTCTTCAACATACTTGGCCTTAAGGACTTTAAAAGAACTTGTGGCGCAGGAAGAAACTTCTTTCCCTAAGGCTGCTCAGGCTATTCGCAGTCAATTCTATATTCATGATGGATTATTAGGAAGTGATTGTGTGGAGTCAGCTTTAGCACTTCAATCTGACGTCATTGAGGTTATGAAAAGGGGAAGTTTTGAAATGAGCAAATGGGCAAGTAATCACCCTGCTCTCTTGGCCTCTATTCCATCTTCTGATGTTCAAAGTTCGTGTTCGTTTGATAAAGAGGAACCATCATTTATTAAGGTACTTGGTCTCAAATGGAATAGGAATTCAGATGCCTTTTCATATACTTACACCCCTATCGACCGTCCTTGTACAAAAAGAAATATTTCACCGGAAATTAGTCGAACCTTCGACCCCCTTGGCTTTATTGGTCTTTGCCTTCTACTTGCCAAACTTCTTTTGCAGCGTTTGTGGGAATCCAAAGTTTCATGGGATGAACCCCCGTCTAAGGCTATTTCAGATATTTGGGACATCTTTAAAGCCGAAATGCCTCATCTTGGTATTATAAAAATTCCTCGGTACGCCGGGTCTAATTCAGTATCTCGAATTGAATTACACGGCTTTGGCGATGCGTCACAGAACGATATGCTGCTGTTTGCTATTTTCGTGTGGAGGAAACATCTGGAACACCAAAAACCTTTTTTATTTGCTCAAAATGTCGAGTTGCGCTATTAAAAACGCAGTCTACTGCTAGGCCAGAACTCTTGGCAGCCATTTTGTTGGTGGATCTAGCAATTTTCGTTAAGGAAAGTTATGCTGATCTTATTATTTTTGACGATCTATACTTGTGGTCAGATTCTATGGTCACACTTACCTGGTTGTCTTCTTCCCCGCACAAGTGGAAAACCTTTGTAGTTAATAGGGTTAACCATATTCAAGAGCTCGTACCCGTTTCTTCTTGGCATTTCGTCCCGACAGCGTTGAATCCTGCTGATTATGCTAGTCGAGGTCTTACCCCAGCACAACTTTTAGACACAGAAATATGGTGGTCTGGTCCCGAGTTTTTTTCACAAATAAAGTATTTCTGGCCAACACAACCTAATTTTTATTCCCCAACCGATCCTGATATATCTAAGGAAGAAAACACTAAGGTCTTATCCAACTTTATATCTCCCCCAAACTTTATTTCATTTTTGTTAGAGAAATTTTCTAGTTGGCTGAAAACTCTAAGGATAGTTGCTTATATTCTCCGCTTTATTTCAAATTAAAGACCAACCTTCAAGGTGGTTTAAGTTCTCATGAAATTGACTCTTCACTTAAAATTATCGTAAACCACGTCCAACAAAGACGTTTTCAGATATTATTTTAAAAATAAAGCAAAATTCCTTGTTACCTAAATCTTTTAGAAAACTTGCTCCTTTTATCGACGCTGACGGTTTACTAAGAGTTGGTGGTAGACTCAGAAAATCTCAATTTTCATATGATGTCAAACATCCAATTTTACTGCCTAAGTCCCATAGGCTTACTGAGTTAATATTTGAATTTACTCATAACACATATCTGCATCCTGGGCTTAAAACGATGCAATATTTATTACTTCAACAATCTTGGATTCTCACGCCTCGGAGTGCCATCTATAAATGCCTCTTAAAGTGCATTAAATATTTCCGATGTAAGCCCAAGTCATACAATCCCTTTATGTCCGATTTGCCTGCTCTCAGGGTTTCTCAAATCAAAGCATTTTCTTCTGTCTGTGTAGATTTTGCTGGTCCCTTTTCTCTTTTAATGGCCAAACATAGGGGTGCAAAAACTTATAAGGGTTACGTCTGTGTATTTGTAAAACTACTAAGGCAATACATTTAGAGGCCACTTCCGTTCTCAGCGCTGAATCTTTTTTGGCTGCTTTCAGGCGCCAGACGAGGTAATTGCATAACTATAACAAGTGATCAAGGCACAAACTTTAAAGGAACCTATAATATGCTTCTTGATTTGGCGCAAAAGACTGCCCAAGACCTTTCTATCACTTGAAATTTTAACCCCCCTGGTGTTCCAAACTTAAATGGAGTTGCCGAAGCGGGTGTCAAATCTTTTAAAAGTCATTTTTACCGTGTTTTAGGAAATCAAAGCTTTTCTTTCGAAGAGTTTTATACCATTTTAACGCAAATAGAAGCGGTACTAAATTCAAGGCCACTATGTGCTATGAGCGAAGATCCAAACGACCTTCAACCTTTGACCTCTGGTCATTTCTTAGTTCTCGAGCCTTTAAGCAGCTCTATTCCAGTTCCTGATCTTAGTCATTTAAACCTGAGCCGGTTAAATCGTTGGCAATTAATTCAGCGAATCCAGGGTGATTTCTGGAAACGGTGGTCCACCGAATACATTAATTCTCTTCAGGAAAGGTCCAAATGGACAGTGCCGTCACCTCCAGTTAAGGAAGACGGCTCGCGGAACTTTACAAAGGCCTGTTCTCAAGATATGTCCGTTACCAGGCAACTAATTTTTAAGTTTGTATTTTTTTTTCTTTCAAATATTTACTTTTGAAATTAGGTTTAATTTTTTATTTATTTCTAAGTTTAAAAACATTCGTTTTGGTGGGGTGAATGTTTGTGTAACTTTGTTTTGTTTTACTTTTTTTTTTGTTCATTAATTTCAGAACAAATCAATTAATAATTAATTTTCATTTTTTTCTAAATTATTTCCTTTCGTATTCAAATACACAACCGCAACCCTGTGATTCGTCAAGAATACGCAAGAAACTCCCTGGCTCACGCAGGTCAGGATGCATTTGAGGACAGTACTGTACAAACCACATGTAATACCGGAACTCGTTTTTTTAGGGTGAATTGAGTAACCCAACTACAGAAACTAGTCGGTTCTACTGTGATAGGTAACCGATTGTGTTTCCTTTCATAAATTATTTAATTTTGCTAGTTACCATTGTTTATTGTTTTAAAGTTACCCGATACAGTCATCTATATATCGAATTTTCATATTTCCTACAGTAAGTATTTTAAGTTACTAGTTATTACTCTGTGTCAAAGTTGGAATCTTATTTCATAATAAACCAGTTTTTAGATAGGAACGGTACGTTAGAACCTTTAAAACATAAAAAACCGACGCATACTAACGGATACTTAAATAGAAAATCCCAGTACTCAGCTCACACAAAATTGATTTAACTCATTAGTATAGGAAGCAGAGAAACTAAATTAAACTCTAAGGGAGCGTGGTTATTTACTGAATATATTGCCGCCACCATACAGAGCGCTGTGTTCGCTATGTCCGCCATATTCGCCAGGAACGTTAAAAATAGCTGCCTCGAATCTAAATGCACGTAACATTTAAAACATAGGAAACCAACGCATACTAATGTCTTTTTAAATGGAAAATCCCAAAACTCAGCTCACACAAAATCGGTTTAACTCATTAGTATAATAGGAAGCAGAGAAACTAAATTAAACTCTAATGGAGCGTGGGTATTTACTGAATATATTGCCGGCACCATACAGAACGCTGTGTCCGCTATGTCCGCCATGTTCGCCAGGCACGTTAAAAATAGCTACCTCGGATATAAATGCACGTAACATTCAAAACGTAGGAAACCGACGCATACTAATGATATTTAAATGGAAAATCCCAAAAGTCAGCTCACACAAAATGGGTTTAACTCATTGGTATAATAGGAAGCAGAGAAACTAAATTAAACTCTAAGGGAGCGTGGGTATTTACTGAATATATTGCCGCCACCAAACAGAGCGCTGTGTCCGCTATGTCCGCCATGTTCGCCAGAGACGTTAAAAATAGCTGCCTCGGATCTAAATGTACGTGGCCATACTAAGGCGCATACGCCGTATACACTCGACTTGCGCCTCAGTGTGGCCATGAACATGGTGAACATAGCGGACAGACATAATAGTCCAGCTTCGCAGAAATCAAATGAACATCGGAAACTAGCAAAATGTGCACCAACTTTGTTATTTTAAATTCAACACCACGTATAATAGATATGTTCGTCAATTGGATATATTTTTGCTTATTATAAATATACCAGGTGCTAAGTTTGATACCTTTAGCTCTAAAGATACCCGAGAAATTTCAGAAAAACCCTGCAGTATGTTAGAGAGAAACGGAAAGCGCACTATTAGATAGTGGAATCGATGGGAATACATTGCCTGTTATGGCAGGGTTTTTCTCAAATTTCTCATGTATCTTTAGAAACAAAGGTATCAAACCTAGTATATTTATAATCAGCAGACCCCCTTTTGACGGACATATATTATACAGGGTGTTTCATTCAGAATAACAAAGTTGATGGTTATTTCGTTAATTTCCGATATTCATCTGTTCATTTTCTGGGAATGAAGCCTGACGGTTCAGACAAAATTCTAAAACTTTTGTACTAAACATTTTTTGATATCTTAAAAAATAAAGCTCGTTCAAAATATAACCGAAAACTCTAATAAATCTATAAATACAAATGAGAAAATTGGACAATGCTTGCCATCCTTCTAAAGATGTATTACTTTTTATAATAGAAGATAAAGAAGTACAGGATGTCTAGTTATATTTTAAACGGAGCCTACAAGCTTAATCTTTTGAGATATCAAAAAAATTTTATGGTTTTCTCCAAACCGTCAGAATTTTCTAAAAAAAATAAATAAATGACCATTGAAAAGTGAAAAAATAGGCATCGACTTCGTATTTTTAATGGAACACCCTGTGTAATATTATTATAAGAAATGGGCATCTTCTTGGTGGGCATGAAAATACCAGGTGTGATACCTTTATCTATAAAGACAACCGACTAAACTGACAACAGGTCTGCCATAAATGGTAAGTATGATAGGGTTTCTGTCAAGTCTCTTGGTTGTCTTTAAAAATAAAGATACCAAACCTGGTATTATTATAATCAGCAAGAAGATGCCCACTTACTGATATAATGTTATACAGGGTGTTCCATTTAAAATAAAAAAGTCGATGCTCAGTTTTTTTATTTTCCATTTATCATTTGATTATTTCTTTAGAAAATTCTGATCTCTAAATGTTAAACTTGCAGACATACATATACAACTTGCAATTTCTTAAATAGAGCACCCTGTATATTATTATCTACAATGAAAAGCTCCATTCTCCTTACTCTAAAAATATATGGATTTTTGATATTTGGTTTACTAATTTTCAGTTTATTAACGTTTTAAATATAATAAAAAGTAATATTTATATTTTACTATTATTTATAGGTTATTATCTACAATGAAAGGCTCCATTCTCCTTACTCTAAAAATATATGGATTTTTGATATTTGGTTTACTAATTTTCAGTTTATTAACGTTTTAAATATAATAAAAAGTAATATTTATAAGAATTAAACATTTCATAAATCCTGCTCAAGGCGGCTCCATTATTTTCCACACGTTTTGGTAACACAATAATCGAATGATTAATTGAATTTAATTAAATCTCCGGACTTAAATCGTCTATCGCGTGGGTGATTCCAAATTTTAATTATTCGATATTGTAACACGGAGTCTTATGAACTAAATTTTTGTTATATCTCCAAAATAAGAAATCCATTAGTGTAATGTTCAGGCTATTTAGCGGCCATGGTATGGTCTCTCCTTTGACAATTTTTCCTATATTCTAAATTTAAATATTCTCGCACTGGCACAACGTTATATGGAGGGGCACCATCTTGCTACCATATTATGTATTCCACTACATCAATTATGAGATTGTCAGTATAGTCAACTATATCGTTTTGGAGAAGCTGAAACTACCGATCACCTGTTAATTTTCCATGTATGAAGATAGGTCCTAAAATATATCTTTTTGCAATTCCACACCAAACTATAACTGACTGGTAACACTGCTGGTTAATGTATCTTATTTGATTACTTGTAGGCCAAGAACGCGAGTAATTCCAGTTTCATCAGCTACACGACTAAATGAAGTCAAAAGATTTGCTTCAAAATATGCCAGCATATTAATTTGATTAACTTGTGTTAGCACTGGAACATTAATTTGGTTTTGATATTTTGGAAACTTTCTTTTTCTAAGAATTATTGGTCTCTAAGATATTTGGATATAAGAAACCCGCTGGTCCGGATAATGCATTCTCTAAGTGCTGCATTTGGGCTTTTATTAGTTAACAAATATATTTCAAAAATAATGCTTTTCTCTTGAATACTGTATTGACAATGGACTATCTTTTAATATCAATATTAATATAATTCAAAAAGAATATTTCAAAAATGTATCACTTGGACGTAATACTATTATACTTTTCATTGCTTAAGACAAGGGTCTTCAACCTGCGCCCCCCTTCTAATTTCTTGCGGCTCCCAGAGGCTAAAGAAAATATTGTATCGCGCCGCGCCCCCGAATAACACTCCGAGGACGCTAACGCCACCTAGTTAGAAGAGATCCATTCTGTGAACTCGCGATAACGACTACCCACCCACAAGGCCACTAGATGGCGTTGCATGTCTAATAAATCTTTCTAATAATTCTAGAAATTATCACTACTAGAGGGACCCATTAGTCCAGTCTCGTAGCTGCTCGAAATTTGGAGAGATTCATAGTTGACGCTCTCGGCCTATATAAAGCCGACATCACAAGGCAGCAGCCAATTCTAATTCCAAGAGCGAACGAAGCAATATAAGCGAAAGAGTGCCAACCAGCAGTGAAGTTGCTACCTGTGCGATAAGTGATTATAATGAGTTGAGTATAGTGTGTTTTGACGCATGTAAGGCGGATACTGTATTGTGGCGTGCAGTCGCGCAAGTTTAGTTTTGTCGTGGACATTTCTATTGGAGAATTAAACTCGTTTATTCTACCTTGACATTAAAAATGGCTTCTACTTTGGGTAAAAAACGAAAAATTACAGAAGAAAAGAGTATATTTCAAGAGAAGTCGACTACTTTGTACTTGCTCGTTAGTGTTAATCAAAAACCCGTCTGTTTCGTGTGTCAAGAATCCCTTTCAGCCTTGAAAGAATACAACTTAAAAAGACATTACGATACAAAGCATGGCACAAAGTTTGAGACATTCAAAGGACAATTACGGCAAGATTAAAGTGAGAACATTGAAAATGAAGCAAGCGTGGAGGTTAGCTACATTATATCCGAAAAAATATGTTTGATATCAAAACCTTTTACTGATGGTGAATTTATCAAGAAATGTACGAAGGCCGCTACTGAAGTAATGTGCCCGTCTCAAAAACAATTTTTTTCTAAAGTTCTTGTCGCCAGAAGAATCGCAGAGTTAGCGGCAGACATCGAAAATTCACGAAAAGAAGATGCTTCGAAGTTCATATACTATTCTGTTGCGCTCGACAAAAGCACAGATTTAACCGAAACCGCTCAATTAGCTATATCGA
This sequence comes from Kuschelorhynchus macadamiae, assembly GCA_030620095.1. Lineage (NCBI taxonomy): Eukaryota > Metazoa > Arthropoda > Insecta > Coleoptera > Curculionidae > Kuschelorhynchus > Kuschelorhynchus macadamiae. Next base: position 203,229 of record JAUTXW010002190.1, on the reverse strand, counting down.
TTCGAGGAACATAAAGGAACTACAAAAAGATGATAGAAGGAAAAAAATTAAGGGTTTGATGAAAAAACAGCAGAAAGATCTTGCTTTGATGCTTTACCGTTGTATCGTTCATCAACAAAATCTTTGTGGAACATCCACAAATATTGATGAGGCGCTGAAACTGGTCGTAAAAACTGTGAACTCCATTAAATCACGCGGCCTCAACCACAGAGAATTCCAATTTTTTTTCTTCATGGAAACTAAAGAAAAACGAGTTCCTCAATTTAGTGACCCCACGCTGCACTGTGAACGATTTGAGTTTAAACCGGATTTATGGAAAAATCAGTTGTTGAAAATAGAGTTTACACACTTTCCTAAACTGAAGAGGTGCGAATGTACAGATGTGGATAAATATGTCGCAGCATTAGATTTACTCAAAAAAGAGTTGCAATCAAGGTTTTCTGACTTCAGAGATAATGAAAATTACAGCAATCTCTTTGCGCGACCATTCAGTGTATCCGTTAAAGACATGCCAGAAAATTGTCATATGGAGCTTATCGATTTGCAGTGTAATTCGGAACTGAAAGGCAAGTTCGACATGGGTCTTCTTAATTTTTATTCAAAATATGTCGATCAGAACTCGTTTCCTGAAATATCAAAACATGCCCAGAAAATGATGTCTCTGTTTGGGAGCACATATGTGTGCGAGCAGTTGTTTTCTCGTCTGAAGAATGTGAAGTCTAAAACAACGTCGAGAGTTACAGACGCACATCTGGAAGGAAGTTTGCGGGTTGCAACTACAAAAATAAAACCAAATATCGACACACTTATCAAAAATAAATAATGTCAAAAACCGCATTGATTGATTGAACTTTTTAACCAATAAAGATTATTACACTTTGAAATTATATGTTTTTTTTATTTTATTGATATTGTGGTAAAGTGACGTGGACCATTGTGGCCCTTCGGACGATGTGAAATCGATTTTTGGTCCTTGCACTAAAAAAGGTTGAAGACCCTTGGCTTAAGACATTATTTATGGCTCAGGTAAAATATATTTATTATAATTAAATCGTTAATAAATTAAAAATTAATGAACCAAATATTAACAACCCATATACCTATTTGAATGTAGCCTTTCATTATAAATTATAGTATACAGAGTGTTCTATTTAAGAAAATGCAAGTTGGGTACATTACTTTTTTCGCCGATTGTATATTATGAGTTTCGTCATGATAAAAGACTTGAGCAGTGTATCTGCAATTTATTTTTTGGTTCATTTCGGTAGGTCAAGTATTAAAAGAGCTATACGTATTTAAAATGGGGACATGCGAAAGTCAACGCCCTGTACATACGCCCTGTACATACATCTATACAATATTCATGCTCCAACGTTTTTATCTTCTATTTATTAATTAATTTATAAATATCCGATAAATTGAAATAGCATTATCTATCTGCAATAACATTTATTCTATAGAATTAATGATTTGATATTTGTTTAGCCATTCGAACTTTGCAACATTTAACATTATGATTGGAAATTAAACAATAGGTGACAACTTATCGTTACCAACAAGGTTAAATAAAATTACAATTAACTCAGTAAACTCACTCGCTATATTTTAATAATAATATGAATTGAAGGATTTAATAATAATGGATACTAATGATCTCACGAGTCCGTTGCAAAATTGCATTTTGCAGTGCGTAATAAAATTACATATTCTAATAGATATAATAATGGGACTTCTAGAATAATAAATTTACTAGTAAATTATGTTAAATATTAAATGTACTTTATGTTTATAATAACAGAATTTACAAAATATGGAAATATAGCAAAGCCAAAAAAAATTTAAATTACCGTTTAAATGTAGTTGTTTGCGACTTACTGAAAAAATTAAGGTCTTTCAAAATTCAGTTTTGTTAATAGTTCATTGTAAATACTGTCATTCTATTGTGATTAGACACAAGTTTTTGACACAGCCACCCATGTATATTTTATTTATTTAAATTCCTATAGAGTTAGTAACTATTTTCATAAGCCGTGCTGGCCATCAAATATGACATACACCATTACTTAGTGAAAATTAAAAGTAAAATATTTTTAGTACGGATCAAGAGATTTTCGGTGAAGATTTTTCAAGGATTGAAATATACAACGTAATTAGTACTTTTCATGTACATAGTGTTATACAACACCTTAACATTTTTTTAAATATTTCTTTAATTAGGATTTTTGTACAACATATTTGTTTTCTCTTATTTCTTTAGAGGTAACTAGGAATCAATGTTAAAAGAATTTTATAATTTTTTTCATTTTCGGTATAAAGGGGCTTATCAAAAATTATACTTTAATTAGTACTTTTCATGTACATAGTGTTATACAACACCTTAACATTTTTTTAAATATTTCTTTAATTAGGATTTTTGTCCAACATATTTGTTTTCTCTTATTTATTTAGAGGTAACTAGGAATCAATGTTAAAAGAATTTTATATATTTTTTCATTTTCGGTATAAAGAGGCTTATCAAAAGTTATACATCTATTTATTAGCGCCCTATTAGACCTAGACCATGAAGTACAAAAAAAAATTGATTAAGTTACCTCATAAGGTACATGCCTGAAAGTGGGGGGGTAGGATTAAATGAAAGGTCTTTTTGTGTAAATTTTTTTTTATTTAGAGTTATGGCGGCCATTAATCCGAGACAAAGGTTTATATATGTAGCCGTCCATCATCAGAATACCCACCTACCGCCAGAATTTTAAGCATGTACTTTATGAGGTAGGAGGTGAAGTAAGCGCACACAGTTTGTACAAATAAATAATGCAATAAGTAATCAAAAAGAAATAGTTTGTGGAGTACCACAGGGATCAATATTGGGGCCAATTTTATTGTTAATTTATATAAATTCAGTTTCTAAATTAGATTTAAAAGGCAATATTCAATTGATTGCGGATGACACAATAATTATTTATTTTGCTGATAATTTAAATGAATTATTTTTTGATATTAAACATGATCTAGAATTAATTTGTTCCTGGCTTAAATCTCACAAACTATCATTAAATTTTAGTAAATCTTCTTTTATGTTAATGAGTAAAACAAAGATAAATTCTGGTATTTCCCCAAAAGTAATAAACAATAACAAAATTAAATATTCAAATACAACAAAATGTTTAGGATTAATTATAGACGAAAACTTAAGTTGGAGAAATCATATTCAGAGTATAAAAACCGCTATAACTCCATTAATAGGAGTATTATACAAAGCAAGATATTTCCTACCATTAAAATTCTTAAAAAACTTATATTATTCTGTAATATACTCTAAATTCCAATATTTAATTTCAATTTGGGGATCTGCGTGTTCGTCACATATTAAACCTTTAAAACAATTGCAAAATAAAACTCTAAAATGTATTTATAAACTACAATATTTGGAACCTTCTATTAACCTATATAAACCTAACGGATTTTTAAACTTACAGAAAATTTATAATTTCAAAATTTGCGTTTTAATACATTCTATTATTAATAATGGAAAAAAATCAAATATTTTATTTAAAAAATCTAATACTTTACATAATCACGATACAAGACATTGCTTACAATTACAGACCATTACAATAAAAAGTAACTTTGGGAAAAAATCAATTCTCCACGATGGTTTAAAAATATATAATAACTTACCAGAGACTATAAGACATACAACAAAATTACCAATATTTAAAAAACAATTAAAAATGCATTTTTTACAAATATAAAAATGAATAGATTTTTTTAAAAAATGTTCTTAGTTTTTATATTATATTGAATTATAACATAGGAGTTTATTTATTTATTACAACTTTATTATTATTATTTTTTATTGTTATATTATACATTCCATGTAATAAACTTGTAAAGTTGGTTTGGAATAAAACAGTTTAAAGTAAATATTTTGTACCCGATGGGGTAAATAATTTGCCGCTTGGCTCTAGGTTTATATATCTGTTGAATCACAATTTGAAAATTGATTTGTAATTAGAACTTATGAGTCTAAACATGCTTGTCTAAACTTTGTTTTTTACCTAGAAATTAACCAAATTATTTAGTTTTTTTTATCAAGTTGCCTCCTTTTTAGGTATGTATGTAAAATTTAATATTTTCACGTTCATTTTTCCAGTTTTATGGGGACGTGGATTACAAATTTACATTTACGTAATATATTTGGGATGGCAACCACAAGATAGAACTACAGCTCCATGACTTATAGCAAAATTTAATCAAAGTCTACGTCTGCTGATAAACTATGCATTCTAACCAAAGTTATTTATATCTAATAAAAATAACCGTCTTTAAACTTTTTATTTCCCAAATTCTACAAATCTGTTTAAGGGTATTAAAAAGGAATTGTATGTCTGTCTGGTACACTAATTACTTTTTTTAAAACATTTAAACATTAAATTTATAAGATTCTCGATAACACCTTATGTGTTGTATCCCCCTTTTTCTGTAACTATTTGGAAAATATTTAAATATATTGCATGCATAATTGACTATAGTAAGATCCAGTCCAAAAGTCGACCTTATTGCTCAGTTATGGGGCTTGTGCACATAAAAAACTTAGTATAGTGGGCAATTAGTTTTGCGTACTAAAACTTAAAGCTGCAGAGAAATGTATATAATGCATCACGTTCCATATCTATGCAGGGACGTAGACAGGGGCCGCTGCCCTCCCGTTTTATTCTGTGGCACCCCACTGGCCCGCCCATTAGCCTGTCTAAATATATTATACGGTACGCTCATACAAGCTAATTATTTTTAACGAGATAAAATATTCAAACCACAACAACACAAAATATCTCTACTAGTATAAGAATCCCAAATATAAGCTGACTCTTACCTGATTAAAACAAAGAAAATATAAACAATAAGAATCGCTGTAACAATCCCGGTCTCCAATGAGTCATGTGAGAGAACTTTCTCTTTAAGAATAATAAAATAATTTTCGAGAAATAGAATTGGAAATGACAGACTATCAAACTTGGCTATTTTATCAATTGAGAAGTCATTGGTAAAAAACATAGATCTTCAAATCTTCGAAATATGTATCGGGTTTTTTTATGTCACTATCTTATACCCTTTGTAGCCACAAAATAAAGTGTGACAAAAAAGTCATATCATACCATTTGATTTTTTTGAGAAAATCCGTATTATTTGAGGAATTCCAGAAAAACGCCATCTAGCAACCAGTAGCAGAATAAATTTGGTGACCGATAATAGCACTGCAAATCGAGCGGAAAAAGTCCTTTTTTTAAGACATGGTTCAATAAAATAAGTTCATTCAAAACAGAGATATCAACGTTTCAAACAAAAAATGTTTGACCTTCCCCCACCACTTTATTATTGAAAATAGAAAAAAATGATAAATAGCAAAAAGTTGCGTAACTTATAGAAGAATACTATGCTTATATTTTCGACACACCTTAACTATGCAAATTCACCAAAAAATCGACACTTACCGTTTAAAGTTATTGTGACGCTCCCTAGCGGCAATTTTTCGAGGTTAAAAATAATTTCCAGCGATTTCTCTTGGCCGATTTGCTACATAATTTTTTTCCCGAAACCGTAAGAGAAGTGGTTCCTGAGATACGACCGGCCTCCTTTCTTAGTTGTACACCCGGTACAATTGGACATACATATACCACAAATTATAATATACTTAAAAATGTAACTGGTAAAAATCACTAAAAAGTGAGAAATAAAATATTAAAAAAAAAAATAGAACCGTCTTAAAAAAATCGCTAAAACGCAAAAATTGATATTTTATTTATTCCTTAAATATAGAAATAATGACTAATCTGTAATAACATATACCAAAAAAATATACATTCACATATTACCTATATTCACTAGTAACCTTAAACTTACCTAATACAGATTTTAATTTGTTATTCAGAAATGGTCACGTCACTATTTTGAAGTCGAACTAACAAGTAAATTTCGTCCCTGCTGGGATTAAAGTTATTTTATAGTTTACCTAGGAGTACCTTCAATAACACGGCCGTCAATAGAATTTTCGTGCACTAACCTAGCCAACCGTCGCAAGGCCGCCAAAATATTTCTGCGCATATGTCGAAATGCGAATTCGTTATTGGTCTGTTTGGACATTTATAAATGTCCTATAGGAAGTCAATATTGCCATTTGACTTTGGACTTAGCCATTGGATAAAATAACAATTTGCGCTTGCGCAGTTTCACAAAGAGGTCCTGAGAGCAAGTGATATAAGGCTAGCTATACAGGGTGGATATTTTAAATAGAACGCTGCTTATAGCAGATCCGGGAATAAGATTTCTCTAAAATCCTGAAATAGGTACCCAAACATTTTTTATGGGCTTGATTTTTGTCATGTAAACAAAAACTGGAGCCTCCAAGAGAGGGCGCAGCCCTAAGTAACTTTTTTTTTTAAATTGGAAGACACCTTTTGTGGCAATCTGACACATGGCAGAAATGTATTAAAAACCAATTTTTAAATATAAGAACATTAATAATAATAATAAAACTGAAATCTTACCTTTCTAGTGTAACAATTGTTGAAAATGTGCCCCATTAACTTACCTTAATTAACAGACCCAAACGATGGTAGAATTCTTCTCTTACCCGCTCCAAAACTAATTTTTTCTATGACCATGTATTTTTTGTATTTTTTCAGGGATTTACATACTTTATACGTCGGCTCCATCAGAAATGCATTAACCTTCAATAATTCTAGTACACAAGCGTTGCTTTAGTCAACGGCACCAAGATAGATTAGTTCCTTAAATTCTTTTGCCGCTGCTGGCTACAGCCTACTGGGATGTATTGATGTACAGTAAATTATGAGTGCAATGCGGAAACGGAGTAAGTATTAATATCTTAAGGTATAGCTCGATAGTGCAACGTAAAAAAACAAAACCAGGATCGATCATAGTTAGCCGAGGGATATGCAATGACAGACAGTAACAGAAATAGACAATGTATGTTAAATGGAAGTAGTGTAAAAAAACTATCAGATAAGACTAAATTAGATATCCTTTTGAGTTATCAAGAAAACCCAATTACACCAGCAAGTCAATTATCTCGTGACCACAATATTGATCATAAAACAGCGTTAAAGATCACAAAATCTGCTGCATAAAAACATTTAAATGAGCCAGTACAAGAGTTATTGGAGGATGATTTAGATAGAAGAGTGGAATTTTGCGAAGTCATGATGGCCGCATTGGACAACCGACAAATTGAAATAGATTGGATACTTTTTTCTGTCGAAGCAACGCAACGTTTACTTTAGAGGGTTAAGTAAGTTTGAAAGTTAAACAAAAATGTATTTATGTTTCAAAGGAATTTAATCCTTCTTCTAGGCAATCATTGGGCAAAGTCTTGAATCTCTAAACCAGAGTTTCGCAGACTTTTTGTCCTGTAAACCATTTGACGATTTTTTTGCAGTAGACCCCCCGCTTACTTAATATTAAATTGTACTAAACTGTGTAACGTCATATGTGTTTTTTTCACAACCGACAGTAGTAACACTCCTTCTCACATTAAAGTGTTGTAGAATGGTTTGTTGCAAAAAAGTGAGTACAATTTTATTTATAACTTTCGTATTTTTTTGTTTATTACAAACACTAGGGCAATATTAATCACACATTGTGAATACTTTGATGGACGAAAAAAAGCAACAATTTTAGCTTTCTTAAAATTTATACCCAAATCAAACCAATATTTTTATTTTGACTAAATAAATCAGAGAAAAAATATCAACTTCCAAAATTTAAAAAATGAAACCTAAATAATGTTGTTAATAACAGGGATTAACCTGATGTTCTGATAACAATTGATCGATTATTTTGATTAACATTTGGCTTCAAATGGGTAAGGTACAATGTCATATATTCATGAATTGTTGCAATTATTATAAGTTTATCCCTATTTACACCTCACGAACCCCCAAATGCCTTTTTCGTTGACAAGGACCCAATGCAGGACGAGAACGACCATTCGGTTTGATTTCGACCATTTTGGGAACCATAGCTCCAAACCTATTAAGTCTTATTAACTAACCTCTATTTTAGGTTAATCGTCAAAATTGCCGGCATTATGCAGACGAAAATCCTCTTTGGATTGTTGAATGCCACTCACAGCGTAAAGGGAAAGTGAATGTTTGGGCTGGAATAACAGGAGACAGAATAATTGGTCCATTCTTTTTTGAGGACAACTTAAATGGAGACCTCTATTTAAATTTTCTCCAAACATTTTTAATAGAACAACTGCAAACAGTATTCCCTAATAATGGAAATCTAGATCCAACGATATTTTTTCAACAGGATGGAGCCCCTCCCCACTTTGCAAGAAATGTAAGATAGTTTTTAAATGTTGCATTTCCAAATAGGTGGATAGGACGGCGAGGATTTATAGAGTGGCCGCCTCGATCCCCTTATATGACACCCTTAGATTTTTTCTTATAGGGTGATTTAAAAAGAACGATCTATATAACCAAACCTGAAAGTCTAGAAGATTTGAAGGCAAGAATTAGAGCAGAGATACGTTTAATCGCGCCGGAAGTTTTGAAACGGGTAAGGGAAGAATTCTACCATCGTTTGGGTCTGTGCCAACAAGTTAATGGGGCACATTCTCAACAATTTTTACACTAGAAAGGCAAGATTTTAGTTTTATTGTTATTATTAATGTTATTATATTCAGGATTTTAGAGAAATCTTATTCCCGGATCCGCTATAAGCAGCGTTCCATTTAAAACGCCTACCCTGTATATTTCGTTTATATGTAATGTAATATAAAATACACCAACTATATTTTGTAATGGCTGGGTGAGGGTACTTTGGGCGTCGACTTAAAAATGTTTATATTTAAGGAATAAATAAAATATTATTTTTCACTTTTTAGCGATTTTTTTAATAGTTTATAAGCTTTTTAAAGTGAGCTAGTAGTGTAGGATACGTATAGGTACAATTCAAAATTGTATATATTTTAATTAAAAGATAGTCCAAAGTTTAAAGTTGTCTGTGTACTGTAGGTTGTGTATATATAATTATAATATTTCCAAGGCCCTCTTTCCTTTCTCATGACTGCTGTACGCCAAGCAGGATAGTGTCGCTATATGTAAAAGGTTTTATGATTATTTTTTATTAGAGCCTGAATCAATCATAGTACATTGTTTTTATAATCCGTGATCCAAACAACTAAACCAATTTAGTAAAACGAAGTGACAAATGATCCGTCTTGAGTACGAGATAATTTTATTTAAATTAAAAATATAAAGGTCAAAAAAAGTTGAAAGAATGGCACACTGACTATTATTTGAGTAATTTGAAAAATAACCCATACTTCTTTAAGAAATTATGCAGCGAGGGAACTATAAGTCCAAAATAGAGCATAAAATAAGTTTAGCAAGAATCCTTAGTTTTTAACAAAACAAAATCGTTTCAAGTTCTAATAAGTTACCTCTTGCCTCTTGTATTCGAACGATATATTTATCTGTTCCTTTACTAGCTCTTAAAAAAATAAGATATATCAATACAATTTGGTACAAGGAAGGTGCCTTTTAAATGATGTATTACTGCCATCGATTTACTTCAAATTTTGTTAAAAAATAAAGTGTCACAAGGTAATGAAATGGTAGCTTTTTGATGAAAATCCAATAGGGCCAAAGAAAATATCGCGCTAACAAATTGTTTAAAAAATCTATTTTAAAAAAGTACCTATCCTATTAACTTCAAATTTTATACAAATATCAATATGTGTAATAAAATGTTGAGCTAATAAAATTTTGGTACGAATCCATTAAAAAAATGTTTAAAAAGTCATTACCAAAAACTAGTATCCCGATTAAATTCAAATTTTACACAAAAATCAAGTGTCATTAAGGCATGAAGTTGTAAAATGTTGGTGCGAATCCAACGTAAAACCAGATGGCATAATAACAAAATATTTAAAAAATCGGTAAATTTCCATTTCTTGGAACAAAACTTTCATTTTATCGAGAAAAAGAATAAATTATACACTATATTTTTATAAGCGATAAAAGTAAAATGCATGCATCTAAGAGTAGTTAGAAAAGTTGTTAAAATTTTAACTAGTAACTACCTGGGCTACATTTGATAAAGATGTGTGAGAGCGCATTTTTATCGATTTTTAGTATCTACTCTCCGCATGATGGTGCTAGTGCATGCTTTTTAAATTACCTACGGGTTTGCAGCCGGAAATCACCGGAGCCCCGATAGGTGGTGCTAAATGTTACTTTTAACTTGTAGTACTGTTTCAGTATGATAAACGTTTCGTTTTCGATTTTGTCATATCGAGCAATCTGTTATTTCAGATCTCCCTGGGTACAAGCCTGCCTGATGAGGGTAGAGGCCCAGAAATCATTATCGCAGGAGGAGGGTACCCTGTGACATAATCGAAAGCAATTCTTCTTTTAGGCCGTTTTGCACCTGCAGAAATTATATATTTCTGCCATTATACATATATCTTCTCCGGCCAAGAACTTTTGATAAAGATGTGTGAGAGCGCATTTTTATCGATTTTTAGTACCTGGTAGGTAGTTATACTCAACTCCAACTTCAAGTAGTTTGCCCAACTCTTCCGGTACCTACTTCTTATTAAGTAAATTCAATTTTTAAAGATATAGGGAATCTTCAGAGTAGTTCTATTCAATGGCCACCCTCGTATTTAGATTTCATCAAAATATTTTTTTTCCTTATAAAGGAATTTTTAAGTTAATATTTTAGCACACGGATAGTATCTTACAAAATCAAAGTGTTTAAAGATTTAATTCTTAATTTTACTATTTTGTTGATTACAAAGGGTAGTTTTTGTCAAATAATATTATTATTGGGGCGCGTTGATGTTTTTCGCCCATATTCTATACTTTGACGAAACCTTTATATTTGTTACTTACCTCGCAAGAAGGAAGTATTGTATTCGCAAAAAAATCACTAGTTTTTAAATAATAATTTTTTTAACATTTCACTAGACCGCCATTATGTTTCTCCATATTGGATTTTTACCAAAGTCTTACGAGTTCATCCCTGTGACCCCTATTTTTTACCAAAATTTAAACACAATCAGCTAAGTAGCTTTTAGCTATGCCGCGAAAATACAGACAGACCGACGGAAACGAGAAAACATGTTGGGGCATCTAGAAACCTTAAAACGCAAAGATCTGAAAAAATCTCGGTTATTTTCAAGCCCCTATATTACGAGGGAAGTAAAAACGTTACGAAGATAAGCTTAATATAAATAAAAAAAAACTTTATGGGACAAACAACAGAATTTAATAGATATTTTATGTTTCAAACAATTCTCTGATAAGTTCTCATGGAAATAAACAAGCTGTTTTTTTATATACCTCTTACTTCCCTCCTGAAAAGGAAGATACCGTAAAAAAATCACCCTCCGAGATTATTGCAGATGTATGCGTTTCCCTTGACTCCGAAAAGCATGTTCTCCCATTTCTGTCAGTCTGTGGAAAAGTCGTTCTGTCTCTACCGGCATAGCTCAAAAACTACTTATCCGATGAATTTCAAATTTTGACCAAAAATCAAGGGTCATGTGGGGATGAAATGATTACATTTTGGTAAAAACTCAATGTGACGGAACAAAATGGCGACCTCACAAATGTAAAAAAACATCAATACTAAGAAACTACTTGCCGAATGGACTTCAAAATTTGGGCACAATTAGTGTTATACAGGGATAAACTGGTAAAATTTGTATATATATATCTATAATGGCGGAACAAAATGGCGCCTAATACAATATTTAAAAATTTAGTACCAAAAACTACTTATCCAACAAAATGGTGGTCTAATAAAACATTTAAATATGCGGTAAACTTCCAATTCCTGTAATAAAAGCTTCTATTTATGAAAGAAAATATTAAATGACATAATTTAGTTATTTTAGGTTGCGCAAATGTTACGAAAAGTAAATAAATAATGATTGATAATAATAATAAAAATAAATAAATTAACAACTTAAAAAACTGAAACAAATTTTTGTTTATAGGAATGGTATAAAGTTATTACCAAATAATAGTAGCTAATGAATCACATATTACTAGTTAATAAATATTTATATATAGACTTGTAGATCATAACCAGACAGATCTTTTAAGTAAAATAATTTACTCCACTTGTATAGCGAAGAAGACGGTGTCATAATAATTATCACAGGTGAAAGAAAATGAAACCTGCTACTTTCCAGGTATTATAGAAGAAGTCCCTATTTGCTGAATATTACTACTCACCTCATGTTCTATAAAAATCCCAAATTAGTACAAGAACTAAATAATCTTCATTCCGTAGCTGGTTGCCCTAAAATCATTCAGTATTTTGATAACAGCGTAGTATCCAAAAGGTTCCCATTGCGAGAAAGTGCAACTTTTTTTTTTTATTTAGACCCCACTCGTTGACCTGATCCTTTTGAAAATATTTAAGCTTTATTTTCTCTAAAAATTAGCATTTATATGCAGCAGTTTATATCAGCAGAAACTGTGTTTTATAGCTTTGAAATGAGAACGTACGATTACAAAGCGCAAGTCTTTTGTTCATCAGAATTATACGCACCAATTCATCCATTCACTGTGGCGAACGTTCCGTTTTTAGAGAATGCGGACACAATATTTCATTTGCCAGAATGTGTATATGTCAGGCAGCGAAGCGATATTTTAATGGCGTCAATAAAATTCAGAATTTTAGGGCAAATGATAACAGAATAATTCTTGGAAAATATTCTTAACCTCGGGCCATGCAGAACTAGAAATTGTGTAATGTTCAAGTAAAACTTATTATTAAACTTCGATTAACCAACAAAAAATGCAATTTGCCTTAGAAAAATAAGTGAACATATAAAAAATTAATTTACTCAATTATCAAGCAAAAAAACTGAAACAATAAAAAAGTTGAGAGCCAACACGTCTGATCCAATAGTCTGCCCAAATAGTTTTAAGAACAAAGTTAACATAAACAAAGGTATAAACAAAATGCTATATTCAATATCTCTACTATTATTTAACAAAATTTAATGCGGCAAACAGTACATTTTGGCAACGCCGTGGAATAGCTAAAACTATTTGCTGAATCAATCGGTCTCATTTCTCTCTAATTGCCATTAAAATTTAAAAAATAGTTAATAACTCTTCATATCTTTGCCGTACCGCAATTTTTAAGAGTTTTCTGTAGGGTTACAATCTGGAGATTTTGGTGGTCATATCATTCTTATGAATCCATTTGCTTTCAAAATTTCACTCAGCATTGCAACTTTATGTAACGGAATCACTACTGGTATAAGAAACTGTTTGCGATGACTGTTGTAATTGCAATTTTCCCATTAAGCAAGATCCCCAAAATATTTTAATATCACCACCACCAAGACGACACGTAGGAACATATTATATACCTTACACAGAATTAGACACTACAATTAAATAGCGACTTTACGAACAAAATTTAAGGTAAGTAAAAGTTCCATCTAAGTTGCCTTAATTTTTCCCTTCTTTTGAAACATGGTATCCAGTCAAGGAGTTTTCATCCTCAAGGATTACCTTGCAGAACAAGACGTCGAGCAAATTGTACTCTGCTGATGCCAAACTCTCCGCCAAGAATAGGTAGAGAGCACATTAAGTAGAACTTAAATGACTAAAAAAGGGTAATATGTTTGTAGCCGAATTCACAATTAATCTTTATCACTCACATGGGCGAATCTTAGTGTCTAAGAGCTCGAATGAAAGAGACACTGAAGACAACGTAAGCTCTTGTAAATCTTTTGATGGGGGTGGCGGTAAACTATTTCGGGAGTATACTTAACGGGAGAACCGGACTCTTCGTTTAGTGAGCCACAATTATAGCAGCCACCTAATGCCGGACGTAATCAATGTCTCATACCAATAGTAATTCTATTTGAACAAAATTTCGGCGACGATTCTAGTTTATCTCTAGATTGGTATGTCCACTAGAGACTGCAGATTGTAATCTTAAAAAACATGTTTGGTCGCACCTCAAATTTGTCTTATGACAAAAAGCTGATGAGCATCCTTTGATTTTAAATATGTTAATTAATACAGCGGCCGGAAAGTCTTGCTGTATTATCTAGTTTTCCATATGATATTGAAGAGTTGCTGCAGACGAAAAATGCCCCCTGGTGCAGTTATTTTAAAGATTTTTGTTTTATTTCGGGCATGTTAAAATGGTTTTCCTAGTTAGGGAATTATCCAAACGTAAAAAATTATAATTTTATGTTAATACTCAGTACGGAAATAATTAAATTAGAAAAATTAGAAATATATTGATTTATTTTTAATAACAGGCTTAGCAATTTTATCAACAAAATGTCCCCTCTAGTTATAGCATATGCAATGCACCACAGGCACTTTTTAACTTTACTTTACTACAATACGAATTTAGCAAGAAAGTTTAAAGTATTCATATCTAATGCAATATACTATAAAGTTACATATAACTTTTGAACGAAATGGAGAGAGGTCATATAGAAATGAAATGGCTTGTAACTCTAAAGTGAATATTAAAAGTTACCCCGTTCCTGAACTGATATTAGTTTTTCAGTTTACTTGCAAAAGTATTGGTGGGGCATTATTTACTTTAAAATGCCACATGTGTATATTAGTTTTTCTAACGGACTCGGTAAATGAACGAAGCTATACAACCTATACAGCCGTATTCACGACAGAAATTTAAATTTAAACCAGATGAAACCTAATATTTAAAGGTGTGTCTGAAGGAAGTAGATAAAGGAGCATTCTGACTAAAATTCACTTGTCGGATTTGCGTTGTCTTTAATTAATAATACGTACTCACTTAGCGAACAAGAACGCATGAACAACACCGCACTCAAACGTGTGTTCGTTTGGTTCAGTATTCGCTTTAACGTCTACATTGACCGAACGGATGCATATGGTGTTGTTCTCCAGCTGTTCGACTCAGGAAGTGTAAAAGAAAACAAGAAAATGCCGTTGGTAGATGGCATCTATGTTTAAAAGCAGATATAGGTGTATGGAACTAATGCAGGATCTGGAAACTAAATGCCTATCGGAGGTGCAACTGGCGCATGGCATATAATCCATATAATTTAAAAATGTCTAGTGCATATTGTCAAAAAATGTTAGTGTTTAGATACAGAAAAGAAAAAGATTTTTTTTAAATTCATAAAAACATTTTAAATGTATGTTTATTGTACAGGGCGTTTAGTTATAAAGGCAACCCCCCAAATTAACATTTCTATTTTTCTAGATACATATACAAAAAACTTATATACAAAAGGTCCTTCCTTCTAAAATTTTATTTTTTTTTAGTGTAATATACAGGGTATTTATTTTTTTTGAAATCAACATAAACTTTGGTTTCTAAAATGTAACACCATGTATATTATATGTTCATCAAATGGGTCGCATGTCGCTAATTACAAATATGCCAAGTGTCATACCGCGATCAGAGAATGTTCTTCTACATAGTGAAGTCAATGGAAATAAATTGCTTCTTATGGCAGGGTTCTTCTCAAGTTTATGGGTGTCTTTAAAGATAAAGGTATAAAACCTGGAATATTTATAACCCGCAGGAAGATATTTATTTGATGGACATGAAACAGATACGGTATAGTATAAGTATAATAAAAATAGTAATTCTTTTTTTATTGAAAAAAACCACCACGCACGTGTCATCAATTTATAAAAAAAAATATATAATAATATTTTATTTCATTATCTTGGAAATGGTATTTTATATATGCCAAACCAAGACCTATAATAATAATGACTATAAAATATTATTTCTTACATTTTAATGTTTTCTTTTGATGTTGGTTTTTTTTATAAAAATTTTTATTTTACTCTTTTTAATTTTATTTATAAGAAGTTCAGATAGTCAAAAAAAGAACAAGTTCAAAGTTTTCGAGGGTTAACCATAGGTTAAAAAGTTGGACGTACCTAATAACTAAAACAAGTACTTGGGTATATTGCACCTAAAATTTCACTAGAATCGCGGAAAGTAATATTATCGTTGATTGAATAATCAAATAACACATATTGTTAACAGTTAAAATTAATAGTAGTATTAGAATTAAACTTAATTAAAATATATATGTATTATATATATTTTATATATATGTTATTATATATTAATTAAAAACTACGTACTAGACCCTACCACATACTTTTATATTCAAAACATTTTTCTCTCTTCAATTAAACCAATATTGGGATTGACGAATTATGAGGAGAGACTATGCATATGCATAGAAAATTAACAATTCGAGCACCTAAAATCCACGAACAGCATTAAAAATTCCCCATTCATTCTTATGAAAATTCATCCCATTTGGTCAAATAATCTTGAAGAAGTCGGTGTAGCTAAAAAAATAAATTTCCTTCAAATTTTAAATTTGCCAAAAATGTGCAAAAAAAATCCTAGTGCCTAGGATATATATTTTGTTTTCTTGTTTTTATTCTATTTATTTTATTGAATTTTATACGAACACGAACAACCCCTACAAAATAAAAGGGGTGAGTGATTCTACATAAAAAAACATGAACATATTTTCATATTAACCTAGGTCCGGAAATGCTTCGTTACGGAGATACAGGGTGTTGAAATATAAATTTTATTTTATTTTTTATTAAATGTCTGTTGCAAATATTAAAATTGTCTCACGAAATTGGGTATTCGGGATATTTTTGTGTGAGGAATCATAATTTGGTATTAGATTTCGTGTAACACTTAGGAGGGCGCTGCGTACGCTACTATTATTTATGTAAATTTGCCCTAACTTTCTAATCTGGGTTTCTTTACGAATACATATTATTCTTGTACCTTTTCTAAGCAAAAAAGCTATACAATAGAGGTAATCCTCTCTCGAGCAATTTGCAAGTTTATGCGTCGATGCAAGGAAAACAAATTTTTTAATAAACATAAACTAAGATGTATTTATTTCAAGACAATACAAAATTGAAGCTAAGTATGAATTATTCTGAACTATAATAAATGCTCTACGTGATGACCATTAGTTTGAGGGCATAATGTAATTCTTTTTTAACAATAATAAACTCAGTGTCATTTTTGACAAAATTGTTATCGTCATATTAATAATTTGATTTAATTGAAAGTGAGATTTTAATTTACATTTTTTTAAAAAATGGTTTCGTTTAGTAATGAAGAATATGCAGATATGCATTTAATCTACGGGGAAGTTCAGGGTAACGCTGGAGCGGAACAAAGTAGATATGTCGAAAAGTTTTCGAATAGAATCCATCCCACTTATACAATCTTTACGGCACTTCACTAGAGGTTGAGGGAAACGGGACTGGTATCTCCAAAAAAAAAATGAAACGGATAGGTATCCCGTTGTAGTAACATCAACATAGGTTAGGTTAGGTAAGTATTAATGTGTGGATTGGTATTGTTAACAACCTAATTGAACCTGTTGAGTTGCCAGGTTGACTAACAGGGAAGAGTATTTAAATTTTTTTCAGAATATTTTACACACATTACTAGAAAAAGTTCTTTTAAATATTCGACCAGCCATGTGGCTTATGCACGATGGGTGTCCGGCTCATTTTAGTCGAAATGTGCGTCAATATCAGACTTACGAAAATCAGTGGATTGGTAGAGGCGGACCAGTTCAATGGCCAGCTAAGTCGCCAGACTTAAATCCTTGTGATTTTTGTATATTGAGTTTTTTTAAATGCCATATGTACTTTGTTCCAATACAAATGCGTGAGCAGCTCTGGTTGCGAATTCAAAATGCCTGCAATGAGTTCAGAAAAAAAAAATGCAGAATATTCATAGACGTATCAGACGTTCTCTAAAAAAAAGAATTACATTATCTTCAAGCTAATGGTCTTCACATCGAGCATTTATTATAATTTAGAATAATTCATACTTGCCTTTAATTTTGTATTGTCTTGAAATAAATACACCTTAGTGTAGTATTAGTGTAAAAAATTCGTTTTCGTTGCATCGACGCATAAACTTGCAAATTGCTCGAGAATAGTTACCTCTAGCGTTGTTGAGTGAGTATAGCTTTTTTGCTTAGAAAAAGTACAAGAATAATATTTATTCGAAAAAAACCCACAAGTGCATCGTCAAAAAAGTTAGGGCAAATTTACATAAATAATAGTAGCGTACATTGTGCCCTCTAAGTGTCACACGAAATCTAATACCAAATTATGATTCCTCACCCAAAAAATATTCCGAATGCCCAATTTCGTGGGAAAATTTTATTATTTGCAACAGAAATTTAATAAAAATAAAATAAAGTTTATATTTCAACACCCTGTATCTCAGTAACGAAGCATTTACGGACCTAGGTTAATATTAAAATGTTTTCGTGTTTTTTTATGTAGAATCACCACTTTGATTTTGTAGGGTTTTTTCATGGACACCCTGTATATGCTTGCTTTTATGTATATTAGTTTAAATTGATAAAATCTGTAGAGTAGTAATTTGCTATAAAAAAATAAGGAAAAATAATAGATTATTTAATAAATGCAGACTGTGTAGTTTTATTTATTATACGTTAGCTACTAAATGTCTTATTTTTTTTTTTTAGATTCGATTTATTTATAGACACATTTTCAAAGGCAAGGTGATGGTAGTTATTTCCCTCGACGAGTGCAGGAAGTTAATTTTGAAAGACTAGTGTAGCGTCTACTAAATGACGCGAAGCCATGCTCAGTGGCAAAAAATTTTCGCAAGTGTGAAATAAGTTTTTTTATGGCACTTATTGCTAGAAGTTGCTATTTTTCGCTTCTAAATTCTAAAATCAGTGCTTGGCATTGCTCACTAATTACTAAATGAATCCCTAATTAATTATTAGGACCTAAAACTAAATTGATTTAATGCCCAGAAAAATTTTAATTTAAACATAAACTTTCTTGTAATGACCATGTGCTATAAATTTAAATAATAAATGGGATATTAAACCATGCTACCTCCTTAAGAGTCCGGCCGAATGTGTGAAAATACTTACATAGTTGACAACATCCAACGATTATTTTTTCTGAAGTACCGACAGACCGAGCGGACCTGTCCGCAAGCAAACGCATACGTTCGTCGTTCATATAGTTTACGTCCACACTAAGCGGACGCATACGTTCTTCCCCACAACAAGCGAACGAGCCTGTCCACAAGTAAACGCATAAGTTCGTCATCCACGTCCACATTAAACGAACGCATGCGATTTTCACCGTGCGGCCGTATGCGTTCGCAAAGTGAGTACGCACCTTTAGATTATACACCACGTTTCGGCCAGCAATTTATCTCCGATCGTTATCAAGTGTAAACTGGTTTGTACTTCATAACGATCTGAAATACATCGGAGATCGAAACGTTGTAAATAATCTAAACTAAAGTCCGACAATCTTTAATATAATACATACATCAGTGAAACAAATACTTTTGTAACATTAGCAATGTATAAGTTTCTAGTTGATATGGCAACTTGATCTGGTCTAACCTTTAAATATTTTTAAGTAAATCACGGAAAGGTGAATAGAAATTTCAAACTATATTAAAAATGTTGCTGCTTTTGAAATACTCATTTTTTTAATAAGGTAATCTTTATACCTGAAAGATTAAATGCTCAAGTGATACATTTTATATTTTACTTAATTATAAATAATTAACGATAAAAAAAATCAAATCTGAGAGACTTTTAGTTACGAGTCAAAGCCATATAATGTGCGATAAATAAAAACAAAAGGAGGTTCAGCTTCTGAGCTTGACAAGTTCGTTCGCGCATTTTTAAGTGACCGAGCAACCGCTGAGGTATCTTTATAGCCCTTGAAAAGAGTGGATTTTGGTTTAGGTTCACTTATCAATTTAAGTGCAGTTTGGTTGTTTAACAAAACGTGAACCTCTGTTTCTCAACCGTCCTTGACCTAATCTATTTCTGCTCTTATCAAAATAGAAAATACCTTGAGCTCAAAAATAGTGGTATTATCTTCTGGCGAAAAGAATCTCTCATTTTTTTTAATCCCATCCTCTGTAAATTTTGCTCCTTTTATTTCTTCAATACAAGCTTAATCTGGCCGCTATGGAAATTGTTCTTAAAGAATGATAAGGTATCTCCCTATCGCCCCGGATGCATCTGTGTGCCTTAGATTTCGATTGTGCTATTACCAAGTGCCTTATAGCTTCGGTCATACAGTGGCCAGCTAGTCTTTGTACTTTCACCAGTTTATTGGATTGTATGGTTTTCTCCACACAGAGCTCGACAGTATAGCTTCATTTTAACTGAAATCTGGAAATCTTTCTTCTTTTACGAAAAATATTCAAGCTGCTCCATTTAAAATAACTAAGTTGTTCATCATTTACTTTTTAAACGTCAGTTGCTTTTATTATTTTAATACCATTCCTGAACAGAATGATAGCCTTATAGTCTGCCTGCACCTGCTGCAGAAATAGGAAATCATATTCTTATTTATTGAAATATAGAGGAGGGTGCTATTTGCACGATTACAATGCTTGCTTTCTTTTCAGCAATGAAGTGAACTTAATTGGTAAATTGGGTTTACCCAGAACTTTCCTCATAACGAACAACAGAAACCATTTTCTTGAACAGTCACTCTGCCCATGTTCTAATAAAAATGTATGACGATAAATTGGTTTCAATCACATATGTAACAATCATACAGACTGAAAAGAATATACGCAACTTTTATTTTTGAAGGTTCAGATCTTATATGAATTGATACATACCGATACACATATAGTCACTTACCAAAGTCAAATAAAAAACTTCTAGGCTACTCTAGTATGCCATATTAAATTTTGTTTTTATTATTTTAATTTATTCAATTTTTTTTAATAATAACTTTATTCATATAGTCTAGAAAAATAAATTATTACATTTATTACTTTCGTCAAAAAAGAGAATTTCGAAAATTTTACAGATTTTTTATAAGTTTTATTAAGCAGTTATTTTATTTTGCCATTCAGAATTCTTACTAAAATCGATTATATAAGTAGTTTTCTGATTTTTTGTTTTTTTTTTGTATTTTGTAATATTTTTTCTGGATCAATCTCATTTAATATAAAAAGTACCAGTCACTTAGTTTTATTTTTTAAATACCCTCCAGTAATGTTATATATTGTGTGAATAGGGCTTATATAACTAATAGCATTGACTAACAAAAGGCATAGCAATTAAAATTTTATCTAGTTTTTTCGTACATGAAAGTACATCAGGTTCGCGACTGTAGCCAGCCCAGATGTCAAACTTCAATAAAGATATAAGGTACCAATAAGATTCACTTTAAAAAATTATATAAACCTAAAAATGGTAATTTTACAGTTGGGTGAAAACATTAGTTTCAAGCAAAAATTTTCTTCATCCTCAACCAATATAAAATTAAAAAATTCTGTTACAAAAATTGCTACTGCTGATAATAATTGGGTATTATCCTTTAAATTGGAGCCAGTTCATCTCAGTTTAATCATAATAATTTTGCTCTTCAATCGTTTTGGCTTGTATGTGTGTAATATTTAAAAAAAAAAAAAGAAAAGGCTGCAAGAAGAAAAATAGGTCCGTACATTTTGTCTTGTTCAGGTTCGCTATATATATTTTAAATTAAAAAAAATATATTGCATAACTTTAACGAGGAAGAAATTTCAACAAAATTATTTGTGGATTTGATCTATGAAAATGTCGGAAATGAAGTAAATTCAGTCAGGTTCGCTACCGCGAGATTCGATACTTTATCCCCAGATTGGTTATTCTACCTCCAGATTCGCTATTATCAAAAGGTAACGAATCTAATTGGTTGGTAGCGAATCTGAGCTACGGATTTTTAGTTTTTACTGCGAGAGAAGTTTTTATATTGAGATACATAATTTTGTAAAGGCATATTTAATATTTGCAAAAAATAAGATTCTTAAACTTTGTATTTTAAATAATATTTTAGACAATATATTACACATGATTTTTGGATACATTATTTTTCAAAACGTATTCCTAAAAAAATTACTTTAAATGAAATTGACCTATATCATACGATTTTTGTGCACAATCTGAAGTAAACTGAATAAAAAGATTTCTAAACATTTTATTAGGCCGCCATTTTATTTCACCACCTTGACCTTTTACCAAAATATACTAGATAATCCGGAAAGTAGTTTTTATGAGCTACGCCGCTCTAAGAGAGACCGACAGACGTTAATCGGAAAATAAGTTTTTTGGTAGCAATGCAATTTAGTGTATATTATATGACCTGTACCTGTAAAGATAAATTTAACTTATAAAGATAAATGATGAATAGTTTACCGTATACGTCTTGTTAGGTCTTATCCCCGTGATGGATTATATTAAACCTTGCCAAGAATATCGTGTAATCCGAACACAAATGCACATTTCCACTGTTTCCTAGCATTCCGTCATTTGTAACGGATTATTACCCAGGAGAAAAATCGGAATGAGTTAATTCGTAAAGTATGATGCATGTAACATTTATAGGAAATATGATTATGCAAAATGATATACATTTTGGTAATTTATGTGTTGTTCTACAGTCAAATGAAATAAACGCTATCCACAGTAAGCTTCAAGCAATTATTTTGCAAAATTGTAGGAAAAAGCAAAATACGCACATACTCGGACATTCAGAATTGACTTATATTCAAATCATAGCCGATCCTTCCTTGAATTTAAGCCATTTTCGTTGAATTTATATTTTTGCTAAAAAAAATCGCTATTCTAAAAAGCACTAATTTCAAACATACTATGGCGCACTCTATAATTAATCAAGTTTATTAAATGTTGTGTAAGTTTTACTGAAAGATCGTATTTTAAATGGAATAAATAAAATGCTGAACTCACCGAAGGAATTAATTTATTAAAAGTCGAAGTTGATCTCCACTAGCTTTCACAAAATTGTTGTTTGTCGTGGCACCACTTAAAATTCCTTGTTGTAACACGTCCAATGAATGGGTACATACATTTTAGTTTTGAGATGGCCGTACAGAAAACAATTCAATAGGACTCTTTTGCCAATCCAAAGGCGGAATTGTTACGTCGTGAAAAAACCTCTCACGCAAATAATAGTGAGGAAAAACTCTATATTGCTGAGATATCACCTGATCCTCTAAATGATGTTCATTGTTTTTAGTTCTTTCTATAATTCTTGGATTGATTTCCAGGGCCGTTTTTAGGGGTGTGCACGGTGTGCCGGGACAAAGACGGCCCAATTATGGGGGCGGCCGCAGGCCGCCCGCCAAAAACACAAAATTAGCCATTTGATTACAAAAATATACCTATATTTTTGTTTTCAAAATAAAGAAAAATTAAATTACATTTTGTTAGGCTT
This sequence comes from Kuschelorhynchus macadamiae, assembly GCA_030620095.1. Classification (NCBI taxonomy): domain Eukaryota; kingdom Metazoa; phylum Arthropoda; class Insecta; order Coleoptera; family Curculionidae; genus Kuschelorhynchus; species Kuschelorhynchus macadamiae. Next base: position 179,890 of record JAUTXW010002190.1, on the reverse strand, counting down.
TTAAGATAAAACATTCATAAGAAATTTATTACCGGTCATTTCTTTTTTTGCTGTGCATGAGTTGCCGAAATTACAATAGAACTATTTATAGCAGCGTTCCTTGGAAAAGCAATAAAAATGATAGATAAGGGCGGCCGCCTTTCAATGCAAAAATGTTTGTTTATACTTCATAATTGGTATGTGTACAGTATATAGTTTTATATAGCTCTATATACTGTAGAATGGGGCAGTTTTTAAATGTTTTGTTTTTCTTTTTAGTATTCGATTAACTAGCGAGAGTTTAACAGTGATATAAAGTGTTTGTTGTTTAGTTATTTTTTTCTACATTTTGCAAAAGTGAAATTTCAAAAGAAACAAATTTTCGTATTTTAAAAAGGTAAGTTCTTCGGATAGATATTACTTTACTTAATATTACCATCCAAATCCGCATCTTACGTTTTGGATTTAATATTAAACATGTGAAAAAAAATTTTTTTTAGCTTGAGATCAAAAAGTGGTTTATTGTTAATTTTATGTCTAGATTAATTTTCTATATTTCAAGTTTTAAAAAATGTATAAAGTAGTTTTACTAATTTACTTATCTAATAAAAATATAACAATTATATTTATTTTTTGGGTCATTTTAAAAACAAAATCTGATGCTAGATTACAATTTTACTTATTATTTATAAAAAATTCCATTTGGTGCGAACTTAATTGGGGATACTATAAAATTATATCTTCGCAGATTCAGAACTATTACATAAACTAAATTTTCTAACTTTAATTACCTTTCAATTTTATTTCCAGATGTCCGATAGAAAAACAAAACGTTTATCTGGAGCTCAATATAAAAAAAGAAAATTAGAAAAGGAAGAAAACAAAAAAAAATTAAGTGGATCTTTGCAAAAATATTTAGTTCCATCAACATCGTCACAGGGTACAGATACAATTGAGGATGAAAATGTAAAGGATGCACATAAAGTAAGCGACCCTGAAGAAAAAAAACACCCTGAATCAAATACAGAAATAGATAATGAAGAAAAGATGCTCTTAACCGATGATAATCCTAACTTAAACGAAGTTATCCCTGAAACTAATGATGATTTTGATGTCAGCGACCCATTCACCTGGCCGGATATTTTACAAAATCAAGTTATTGAGCAAATAGTACAAAACGATTTTCAGCATATAGAAAAAAAATTTCCTTCTGATGAATCGGGAAGGAAATTTTCTTCAACTCAATATTTTCGAATTTTGCCAAATGGTGAAAAAATTAAAAGAGCTTGGTTGGTATACTCTTGTAGAGCAAATAGCATTTTTTGTCTTTGTTGTAAAATATTTTGTAAGGAAGTGTTTAAGTTAAATAGCAAAATGGGGTATTCTGATTGGCGACATCTTTCACATATTTTATCCAAGCATGAATCTTCTGTACATCACTTGCAAGCTAATCAAAAATGGGTTGAGTTAAAAATGTCATTAAATAAAAAATTAACTATTGACAAAGAACGGCAAAATTATTTTGAACTTGAAAGGGAACGCTGGCGCTCTATCTTAAAAAGAGTTATTGCAATTATTCAATTTTTAGCTGGACAATCATTGGCATTTCGTGGAAAAAGTTCCGTCTTATACGAACAAAATAATGGCAATTTTTTAAAAGCTGTTGAAATGGTGGCAAAATTTGACCCAGTGTTATCCGATCATCTAAAAAAAATTACAAAGACCCAAGAATCAGAAAGTAAAATAACTCACTATTTGGGAATTCATTTTCAAAACGAAATAATTATTTTGCTAGCGATTCTACTCCATGCAAGTCATACAGAGCAAATTACATTTGTAGTCAGATATGTAGACTGTAACGAAGAAAATGTTGTCATAAAAGAGTGTTTTTTGGGTTTTTTTCCTATTTTATATACAACTGGGGAAGGGATTTTTAACCTATTGGTTAATGATATTTTGCCTAAGTTTGAATTAGATATTAGGGATATAAGAGGTCAGGGCTATGATAATGGGGCCAATATGTCCGGAAAACATATCGGACTTCAACAAAGGGTAAAAAATGTTAATTCCAGGGCTATATTTGTTCCTTGCACCGCTCACATACTAAATCTAGTAATAAACGATTCCGCTAAAATCTCCCACGAAACAATAAATTTTTTTAACATCGTGCAGGAACTGTATGTATTCTTTTCTTCTTCTCCTTTTCGTTGGGATGTTTTAAAAAAAAATTTTAGTAATTTAAATCTTACATCGGTAAGTGACACCCGATGGGAAAGCAGAGTTAAAGCGCTTAGACCACCTCGGAATCAACTAGGAAATATTTGTAAAGCTTTGGTTGAGCTTTCAGAAGATGTTACAAGAGACTCAAAAACAAAACTAAGTGCCAATTCATTATTAGAAAAAATAAAATCATTTACTTTTATCTGTAGCTTAGTCATATGGTACGAGTTATTAGTTAAAATTGACGTAGTCAGTAAATTATTGCAAAAAATTAATATTGATCTGACTCAGTGTGTCACATCATTAAAACATGTACTTAACTTTAACGAAATGCGATCGGACCAAAGTTTTAACACTTACATAGAAATTTCATCCAATTTAGCAAATGAAGTTGATGTGGAACCAGATTTTCCAGAAGTTCGTATAAGGCGGAAAAAATCCCAATTTAGTTATGAAAGTACAGACAATGTATTAACTAACGAACGAGAGAAATTTAAAATAAATTTTTATTATACTGTTATTGACCGAGCTAGAATATCAGTAGAAGAAAGGTTTAATTCTCTTTCGTATTGCCGTAATATTTTTAACTTTTTAACAGGGTTTCATGATGTGACATCGGATGATTTAAAACAAAAATGCGTTGAACTTGAAATCGCATTAACCGAAGACGAATCGAGGGATATAAGTGGCGTAGAACTATTTGAAGAAATTGTTACATTTAAATCTCTAACAGATCAAATCAAACCTATTGAGATTCTAAAATTTATTTATAGTAATAATTTGGTCTCATCTTTTCCTAATTTATGTATAAGCTTGAGAATTTTTTTAACAATACCAGTAACGGTTGCATCTGGTGAACGGTCATTCTCAAAATTAAAAATAATAAAAAACTATTTAAGATCTTCTATGTCACAGGAAAGGCTTACAAATTTAGGTATAATTGCCATTGAAAATGAAATTTGTGAAAATTTAGACCATAATAAAATAATAGACGAGTTCGCAAGTACAAAAGCCAGAAAAATATTTTTGAAATGAAGAGGCTGTTTTTTTATTGGGACTTGCTTAGTTTTATACTTAGATACAATATAAAAGATACCAATTTTTGTTTGTTTGGCTTTTATATTATTTGATATTTAAATAATTAATAGTTTAAACATTTGTATTTTGTTTTATGTTGTTTATTGTTTCGTTTAATAGATTATTACCTTATGTTATGATACAATGTTACTTGTTAATGTATACGTAGGAACTTAAATATATTTTTTTGTTCAATAAATATTGTTTTTTTTTTGTTATAAAAGGGCGGCCGTTTTATTTCTGCACAAAGGCGGCCGAGGGGCTAGGAACGGCCCTGTTGATTTCATCTGACAAGTATCGGCAGTTGTAACTATTCGCCTTTCCATTAAGAAAAAATGTACATTTATCGGAAATACAAAGATAAATAAATAAAATTCAAATTAATTAGAATTGTGGTCGATTTTATATAGATTATAGATTTTTATAAAGATGAAGACCGAGTATACTCCGAATAAACGACCCGATAAATAGAAAATAAAAAACCCTCTAAATGGATCCCAACTTTGTACTGTATCAATAGTTTTCGGATTCATCGAGAGTTGTCAGGCCACAGGCCTTCGGACTTGCTGATTAAATTCGCTTACGCAATTATATTTCTTTCTTTAAATCAAGTAAACAAATCATACTACTGGCAACACCGAACCAAAAATTATTGCCGGTGTTTTAATGTTACGATTAAACAGCGGCACACGCGATTAAATGTGACGAATTTTTAAAACATTCTAATAGACTTATGAGACTTTACTATTTTACGAATCCTACTTCGAATTATTCCTGATATGCTCTATAATACGCAATGTTAAATTAACGTTAATTTGACTCAATACTGGTTATTCGGTCGCTTCAATCGGCAAATTTGGCCACTAACTTTAAAAAATAATTTCCACTTACATGTGTTCAGTGGCTCTGGCTGTGTTGTTTTCATAAAATAATTTGATTCTTATAATCGTTTCTGTAGTTAAATAAACCATATTTTTAAATTAAAAATAAAAAATCGGTAAATTTCCTTTAACCGGAACTTCCCTCGTTATGAATCTTTCCATTTATTAGGAATAGTAAAGTGTGACCCAATTTAGTTTAGTACATAGTCATTTAGTAACACTATAAACCTACTGTCTTTTTAAATCTTTTTATTTTGCGCCATTTTGTTCCATTATATAGAATTTCGAATAGTTTACCAGTTTCGACCTATGCCACACTTGATTTTCGGGAAAATTTAAAATAAATTTAATTTATTAAAATTAAATTTTAGTTTTTACATTGACTTTGATGTTGAATTCGTACCAGTTTATCCCTATATCACATTTAATTTAAAGTCAGTTCAATAAGATTTTTTTTACGTAATAAAAATTTCATTTGGCCGCCCTTGTTTCGCCATCTTGAATTCGTACCACAATTTTACCAGTTTTTTGTATATCACACTTAGTGCTTGCACAAAATTTGAAATTAATATAATAAGTAGTTTTTTGAGGCCGATTTTTTAAATCTTTTTTTAGGTCGCCATTTCATTTTGCTATATTTGATTCATACACCAATTCATTACTATGTGTTACATAGTAATGAATTTTTTGTGCAATGTTAGAGATAAATTGGATATATAATTTTTTTAGTAATAATTTGTTTAACGTTTCACTAGGCCGCCATCTTGTTACGGCGTATTGAATTTTTACGACAGACAGACCGATAAAATTGATAAAACAATTTTTTTGGCATCTAGGGACGCTAAAACGTGGCTCTAGATATTCAGACCTATGTACAAAGTTTAAGCAAATATAATTGTGAAGTTGTATTTTTGTGGGTACCGAGTCATGTTGGCATAGAGGGTAGCGGGCTGATCGTTTAGCAACGGGTTGTGAGAATAGTGAGATATGCTCTGTCGAAAAAACGGATATAGGATGGCTGACGAGACATCATGGAGAAGGAAAATAAACTACATGCCATAAAAGATATATGATATGATGATGATTTGATAAGAATAGTATTAATAATTAAATAGACAGGAATCTATCGTTCTTACTAAATCGCGTATTGGTCATACAAGAATCACACATTGACTGTCGAACATTTGCTTGTTGAATGCACTAAGTATATTCATTTCACAAGGAAGTATGCCCTTCCAAACAACATCAAGAACATATTATCAATAGAACAGTCCAAAACATTATTACTCTTCTTGAAAGATAAATTTATACAATAGAACATAGTGTTTCATAATGACTTCGACGCTAAAAAGCCATAGTTGCTGATGCGTCGTAAATGTATATCTTACTTACTCGCTCACAATGGAAATTAATCCACTAAGGTATTTTTTCAAGGTGAATTTTAACATTTTTATTAAGCCTTCATTTTGCCCGGTCATCTTGAATTCGTACCAAAATTTTGCCAGATGTTTCCAACATAAAACTGATTACTGTGCAATATTTGAGATAAATTGGATAAGTTAGTTTTTTAGTAATAATTTTTTGCCATTTCATTAGGCCGCCATTTTGTTGTATTTTTATCAAAATGTTACCAAGTCTCTCAGGTAATTAGTTTTTTACCTATGCTTCGAACAGAAAGACAGACCGACGGAATTGAGATAACATGTTTTCCGGCATCCAGAGACCCTGAAACGTAAAGATCTGAAAAAATCTCGGAGGGTGATTTTTTCACGATTATAATACTTTCCTTTTTCGAGGGAAGTAAAAATGACTTCAAACACTTGGAAAAACGAAAAAATACATCTCTGTTAAATTTACAAAAAAGTGTAAGCAGAAAATATACCTAATAATTCTTTGAATATTTCAATTTGTTTTTATTAAAGCTTTTAAGAATACAATTTTATTATTAAATTTACCAAAACAGAACATATTCGAAATTATAAATTTTTTTATGCAAAGACTAACAATTGTATCTTTTAAGTTTCCAGTACGATTTCTCGGTATTTAACAACCAAATTAAACAAACTAGGTGGCGCTAAAAAGAGCATTTAAAAAACGAAGTAAAATGGCTTCTATTAAAAATTATAGGGGTCAACCTATGATTTGTATGTAAGTGAATTTTAAATGCGTAAAAGACGCTGAATAAAAGTGAGTATTCGGTTTTTTCGCAATTTTGGTAATACATATTCTTATTGAATCTAACTGTGGATCCTCTATCTTAAAATAGCGTGAGTTATTTTAGAATAACACTTATTTCATTTCCGTATAATTACATGTATTTACGTTATTAAAGTTATAGAATTAAACATCAATATATATTAAATATATTTATTTTAGCATAGTAACCAATACATACAGACTCTAGATGAAATAAAATGGTTTACATAGAAAACATAAATTAAGTTTAACTTTTCGCTATCTAGTTATATCGCCTACACAGATAAACAAAACTTGTCTGACCCCTTTCAGGTTAGCGAAGTATCGGTGTTTTTTATAAACCACGAAATTTCAAAAAAGAAACGAATACCATGCTCTACTAGAAAGAAAAAATTAAAACAAAATCACCGTGCATTTTCATCATCTACTTAATTGACCGAATAGGGAGCTAGCAAACAATTTTAAATACAAAAAAAATAAAAGGGAGCATGGTATTGAAACATACCAGAACAAAAGAGGTATATTTTGTCCTGTGCAGCCACTAAGAAAAATTGAAATTGGCCTAATATTCAAATCATATAATGCAGCCGAAAACGTGTTGCTATAGACCGTAACGTCCAAAACGGGACGAATACCATCTACATATTTGTTTACGTTACCTCATTTTTTTAAACCAACCGTTTGGACAGCGGTCAAAAAAATTGAATACTGGGCAGAATATTATTTATGAGTTTTAAAATTATTTAAAACTAACAATAATGCAATATTATTCGTTACTTGAGTTGTCCATGTCCAAACTTCGTCTTGTCACTTTTTTGTCGAATTTGAGATAGTGGTACAAAACAAATCTATACACTAAAATGCATCATATTATTATGAGAAATCCAGAACTCGTTCCATTCTATTTAAAATCGAATGTCAAAGTAAAGAACAGTTTTAAAACTTGACTTATATTTTTGCTTTGCAGATCCAGAACTATTCTTTTTTATTGCAATTCCAAAACTTTCCTTATCTCGTTATACCTATTTGCTTGTCACATCAGAACTGGGGCCACATTCTCCACCGGTGACATTTTAATGCCTAAATGTAACGATATATTGAATTAGAACTATTTTACGAATTCGCTTTAAAATGTCACCGGTCGAGAATACGGCCCCTGATCTTATTGTAAATCGCAATATATTACTTATTACAAAATGAATAAGAAATTATAGGTAGGTGAAGTATAGAAACCATGACAGCTTGCCGTCTCCATAAATTAAAGGCAAATGCATAGTTTGAATCACTTCGTCAAAAAAATAAAGACGGGATTACTGCAAATAATTCTGGACTACATACCAGAGTTCTTCTTAATCAATATAAACCCCTGAAAACACCTTCGTTTATACTTGGAATGAAGGGGTCCAATGAGATAGTTTCAGGTGTTTCACCATCTCCATATTTTTTTTTGTTTTACATCTAAAATCATTTCATTTCCAGGTATAAAATCTCTTATGCGACGGCTTTAAGGAGCAGAAAAAAACCGATTTATGCTAGGCACGCTGTTTAAATATCTAAGTGGAACCCCGACATCCTAAAAATAGTTCTAATATTCCCGGTACCAGGACACTCTTTCATTTCCCCAGACAGAGTATTTGGTAATACTGAACGTGTGGTAAATAAAGAGGAATACAGCCAGAGGAATATATCAAAATATTCTCAAGGTTTGGTATTTTGTGGCAACTTTCCAGAGATATTACCATCGCAGATTGGAAAGAAATATCTGAAAAGACTTTTAAAGGTCTTTAAAGCTGGCACACGTTCCCTCCAACCAAATGTTTTGTACACTATCTGGCAATAGTGCAGAAGCTTTTACATTAAGGGGTGAATACTATTATAAAAACGATTGTGGTACAGATGATAGCATTTTGAGAATAGGAAAATCTGCACTTTCCATTGGACCAAAAAAAATTAAGTGTGAAAAAAATTTCAAGCGTGAAAAACTAAAAAATGTTAATAAGTTGTTAACACTTCATTTTGGAGTAGATTGGAAAAAAAATCCTTTTGCGTAAGTATTACGTGCAAGTGATTCAAAATGGAAATAACACACATGAAAGCCCTGAAATTGAAGATGCGAGAATACGTTGATGAAAATGGGGCAGCTACTGAATTTCCGGAAGTGGAAGAATTACTAGTATGAGAAAAACTTTAATGTTGATATTGTTCTGAGTAATAAACCTAGTCTTACTTTGATAACCATACCTAATGAAAATTTTTTAGGCAGTTCCAAACCTTTCATAATTGATACGATACAATTCCAGAACTCGTTTTATTTAGCATACAATTCCAAAACTAGCTTTTTTTTGTTTTTTAAGAGCTATTTTTTCAAAAATAGCTGAAGTGTCAGTGATTTTTATTAACAAAAACATAAACTCAATAATCTCTAGAAATGCAGAACAATATTTGAAGATTTTCGTGAAAAGCGAAACATACAGAACGTTTTTTTCGATTATCCTAAAGGCTTTCAAAAGTGACAAGACGAGTTTTGGAAAAGGACAACTCACTTTTGAGTTTGAATCGAAGTTTGGAGAGTGTTTAGACGACAAGCGAAAGCAATATCAACATAACAGTAAAAGTAACTCAAAATTACAAGTAAATAACAAAAAACGCACTTCATAGGTAACTAGATAACAAAGAAAACTAAAAATTCTTAAATCAAAATTTTTTCCGTTTTTTAGGATGCATGGATTTACCCTTCAAAAAGTCAGTGAAACAGTTTTTTCAACTTCTACCTTTGATATACAGTTTATGGGAATTTATTCATTATAAGGATTTAGCAGAACTGCTAGAAGACGTGACGATCACAACCCCAATATACATATTAAGCAGTTGGTTAAATTATGGTTGAGTTGGCAAATGGGCAATTTACGAGACACAATTACCAACAAGCAGAACTGGCATCTATACCGAAATTAGTGTAACACATAAGCAGGATTTTTTTAGTGCCCTACTCCCCTAACAGCAAGGGTCCAGAGACGCTCTTAGAAAATTTAATTTAACTTAACGATAATGATATTCTCGTTATTAATGATTTCGCCCACAATACCTATTAATATACTTAGTTAGCAATAGCATAAAATCTAATAAAGATATTAATGTGCGGTTTTCGCCACAATTTCCCTTTATAGCTAGCTTAAGAAAAGTTAAACCTTCCATTTAAAACTTAAAAAAAACTTGTAAGAATTGTAATGTAATTGTTACAAACATCACCATTTAATCAATATGTGAAAATCTAAGGATTGTGTGAATAAATAAGCCAAAGCTCATTCAATTCGGATAAAGGCTTCAGATATAGGAATTTAAATCTTTCGTAAGTCGACAGCTCCCCCCAACTTTAATAAGGACGATATGACAATTAGTTTAAAACCAAAGTGATAGGTAATTAAGTCAGCTTTCCAATGAGGTAACAAAAGTTGTATCTACTGCTGGGAGTTTTTGTAGAATTTTTAAAATTTATTGTTCATCCTAGCAACTGCGCCCCCTTGCGTCAATTAATTTAAAAACTTAACAATATTTTCAGTCAATTGTTCTTGGCCATATTTGTTACATTTTTTTTTCAAGAGGCTAATATGAAGGATTTCCGAGATATGGACAGTGAACGCCCTTAAGTGACTAGACTGTACATATGATATGATCAAAAGTTAGGTTTTTTAAATGAAACACCCTATATATTTTAAAATATTTTGTTTTTGTTTTTAAAAAGCTTTTCAAAAACATATGACACTCTATGCATATTTCCAATATTAAGTGCAATATTAGCACTATATTAAAAATAATCTTAGTAGGTCCAGACGGATTTGAATTTTCACTTTTTAATACCTACTTATTATCAACTTAAATTATTTACAACTACTTACAACTAGTACAGTATCTATTAATTCTATTAAAAAGCTAAAAACCTAGCACAAAACTAAATATAATTAAACAAATAAAAAGGAATCTAAAAGTATTAATAGCTAATTTTTTTATTAATGTTTTCAAATTATTAGCTCTCATATCTTACACAAGTTTCGCACCCAGTGCCTATTCACCTCAAGGCATTCGAAATAAAAAATGACTGCCACTGCAACTCTCTGAAGTTCTATTCAGTAGCATTTTTCAACTCTTCTATTGTTTGACACTGTCTCGTATAAATTCTATTTAGTAGGTATCCCCACAAAAAGAAATTCAGAAGTGATAAATCGGGTGGCCATTTTACAGGTCCATTAGTTTCAATCCAGTAGCCTTGAAAGTTTGCGTCTAGATAGTCTCTCACTATTTGAGCATTATGATCGAGAGCTCCGTCTTGCTGCAAATACAGATCATCATCGCAGTCGCGCCAAAGGATCATCCTCGGTTATTTCAGGCACAACTATTTCCAGAATCTCTAAGTATTTATTTGCAGTAAGGATGCCGTCATAGATTTTATAGACAATTTGGCTTCTAAAAATGAAACATGAAACATTAAATCCAAGCCTGTTTTGCCTTTCATGTGGAAATACAACATATTTTCCTGAGACCAAAGCCGGTTCAAAATACCAAAACGGGTAAAATGCGCCTCATCGGGCCATATAACAGTTCTTTCTAAATTAATGACCATGTCCTGCATTGGCAAATACCAATTAAAATACTCTAGACGGCGTTCTCCCTCACCAGGATGTAAGTTTTGTACCCAATGAAATTTATATGGTTTAAACTTATGTTTTTTTTTATTGATTCCTGGATTTAACAACGCCGACAGAAGCTTCAATTTTTCGATAAGAATTAGTTGGAACTGTTTAGACCGAAGGCAACACACTCACCTCGTCAATATCGCGATTTTTTTTGTCGTAGGTTTTAGGCCGAGGTTTGACAATCGAACCATGTTCAATTAAATTTGATTTTATTAAATAAATTCTTTTATCCGGTTGCCTTCTTTCAGGATATATACAAGAATATTTTAGATATTTAACTAGAATAAGAAAAATTAATATCTATAATAGTACCTGTTTAAATATAGTTCCAAAGCTTCATCGGCGTTTCGTCGAACTGGCTATAAGTAATGAACATGTCGTACTTTTTATAATTTTCGAATATAAAATTCTGAATTCCTTATTATTAAATAAATATACCGTTGCAGGAAAAGAAACAAGGTAAAAAATACACCTATCTACAAGTAACTTTTGAATTGAACAAGACGAGAAAATATGAATTAAACTGACTACTTATTTTTGTTTAAGTATGTATAAGTTATGAAATATATCCATTTTGGTGTATAAAAACAAACGAGCAGTGTCCGATTAAACTTTTCGATCGCAATCCCAGGTTTTTTTACAATAACAAAGATAAATAATAATAATTATTTGAATAAAGTAATTAAAACTTAGTTATTTAGATTTTATATTTTTGGACAACTTGTATATCTAAGACAGTTTCCAACATTATGAAAAACTAAATTTTCTCGTAAAATGCAAAATAATAAAGATTACAGGTATAGTTACGTCCTTCCGGGCACCCACTGTTTAATCTGGAAGTTTTATTTTAAATACCTGTACAAAATTGGATGTCAAACTGATATAAAGCAACTGAAGTATCGATTTCCAGTTATCGGCCAAAGGCAAATGTTTACCAAATACCAACTCTCAAACTGTTTAAGGTCTAACCAATCTTAATTTGAATTGTGGCAATTGAAACCCTCAAAAAGTATAGCTTTAGGTCTCGCTCTTGTACCAGTTTAAACAAAATTGTAAACAAATATGAACTTAAAGTAAACTTTTAGGTTCGCAATCCGAGAATTTTTTCCAATAACAAGGGTATATAATAATTATTTGAATAAAAGAAATAAAACTTAGAAATACAATTCTGAATTCCTTATTGTTAGATAAATATACTGTTGCAGGAAAAGAAACAAGGTAATACACCTACCTACAAGTAACTTTTGAAATGAACAAGACAAGAAAATATGAATTAAACTGACTACTTATTATTGTTTAGGTAATTATAAGTTATGCAGTACAATTCAAAAATACATATTTTTGTACTATGTGTACTCTATTTTATTAAATTGTAAGTTATATATTATTAAAACACAAATACAAGTGTAACTCTTAAAAGAAAAATGTAATGTAACGACAAAATCTTAAAAAAATATTTTTCTAACCTTGCAATTTTATTAATGGTTTCAGGCCTTAATGGTAGATTATCAAGTCATTGATGAACGAATCTTAAAATAATCTTTAAAATGTATTTAAAGAAGTATTGTTGAAAGGTAAACATACATCTGACCCAGTTAAGGACAGAATTTCAAAAAATTCAAAAATTTTTAAATAAATATTTTTGAAAGCCGTAGACGAAAGACTCGTTTAAAAACGCATTTATTAGAAAGAGATTGTAAGAAGAATAAATTATTTTATTACGCCCTTAAAGGTGGAATTTCGAATATTACGGAAATTGTTTCTAAATAATTATGTTTAAAAGCCATTGGCAAAGGAATTGGTAGGTACCCCCCTTAATAAAAAAATTATTTTAGGATTAAATCTTTTAAGGAAGAAATGATTCACATTTCGTGCAATATATGTTGTACAAAAAATGAAAACACATTTCGCCATTTTTTATTTTATTAAGAGAAATGAAAAATCCAGAAGGCGGGTTTTCGGTTATTTTTTTTGTACGTCATTGACCGAAGAACTGTCCTAAGATCCCATTCAAAAGGTATTGTGAAACAGTAAAAACATAGTTAATCCCTTTAGTGGCAATTTCAAAAATATATTTTCTTATCTTTCACCTATATCACAAAAAACCATTCATGCCAAAAATAAACGATTTCAGAAATATAATTTTTTATGTATTACATAGGTATAGATAGATATATCAAGAAATATTTTTTAATTTTGATTCTGGAGTCAAAAATTAAGAAACTATCTGTTTGTCTAATAAATAAACCTACTTTTAAAAAACAAACCACTTTTAAGTCCTTACACTGGAACCTGTGGTGGAAGATAGATCAAAATACAAGAGCTCTAATCACACTACAGCACAACTTGTTACGTTCTGGACGCGCGTCCAGAACGTAACAAGTTGTGGTGTAGTGTGGTTAGAACTCTTGTATTTTGATTTAAACCACTTTTAAAATGTATAGTTAATTTAACAACCGACAAAAATATTTAATTCGCAAATTTTACCTTATTTTGGCCGCTTCAAGAATCGTTCGCCTTTGTGCATGCCCATAAGAACGGCCCTGATTGGTGATGAGGAGATAAATATATAGCGAGATTTAAAGCAAATGTACAGGGTTTTCCCGTATATTTTTCCACCCACCTAGAGAGTTTATTTGAATAGATACGGAAATATCGTAAACACAAAAGTTTTTGGGTTTTTTATGAAGATTTAGAATATTATATCATAAGTACGTTTTTTTAAATGAAACACCCTGTATAATAAATCATATTGTTGAAGATCTTTTTTTTTCTAATTTTAAATATATATACTTTTAAACTTTTAATATATTCTGCCAATTAGTTTTGGATATATAAGCGTTTAAACATTAAAGAAATGTAATGTAATGGTAATTTGCGCTAAAACATAGTGAGCCATGGTCAAGACAATTGCAATGAACGATGCCTTTTTGACGTTTACCGGTCAGAAGTATCTATTTACGAGAATTTTTAATATCTAATACGTTGGACGATGGGTTATTCGGAAGAAGAGAAACTCGACATGATAGAATTATTTTATTTACATGGTAAAAATGCATCGATAGCTCGTAATGAATATCATAGACGGTTGCCAGATAGACCAACACCAACTCGTAGCATAATATTAAACATCGTTAAACAATGACAGGTATCCATTTTGGATTGGAAGACATGGACCATTAAGATGGCCAGTAAACAGTCCCGATCTCTCTCCATTGGACATATTTTTGTGGGGTTATCTAAAAAACAAGATATACCACAATAGGCCAAGAACCATCCAAGCTTTAAAGCCAAATATAGTTCAAAAATCGACGATTTAAACACCCAATCACCTCATTTTATCTACGCATCCATACCCAGAAAATTTAGAAGAAATATTCGGAAATGCATTATAAACCAAGGAGGCTATATAGAAAACCAAAACTTAGTTCTTTAAGCTAATATTATTATTTACCTACTTTATATTATTGATTTTTTATGGTATTGTTTCTTTCCACTATTCTAACTTTTCGCTTAAGTGTTTTTGTTTCATTCAATTGTTTAACGATGTTTAATATTATGCTACGAGTTGGTGTTGGTCTATCTGGGAACCGTCTATGATATTCGTTACGAGCTATCGATGCATTTTTACCATGTAAATAAAATAATTCTATCATGTCGAGTTTCTCTTCTTCCGAATAATCCATCGTCCAACGTATTAGATATTAAAAATTCTCGTAAATAGATACTTCTGACCGGTAAACGTCAAAAAGGCGTCGTTCTTTGCAATTGTCTTGACCATGGCTCACTATGTTTTAGCACAAATTACCTTACCATTTCTTTAATGTTTAAACGCTTATATATCCAAAACTAATTGACAGAATATATTAAAAGTATATATATATTTGATATTAGAAAAAAAAGATCTTCAGGAATATGATTTAATATACAGGATGTTTCATTTAAAAAAACTGACAACCTGTCAAAATTTGACATTTTCAATAATATTTTCGCCCTAATGATATGATATTCTAAATATTCATAAAAAACCCAACAACTTTTGTGCTTACGACATTTCCGTATCTATTCAAATAAACTCTCTAGGTGGGTGGAAAAATATACGGGAAAACCCTGTACGATATAATTTTATATAAACAAGAACAAAATTTAACATCATTGAGAAAAACACTAAAACAATCAACAAGACATACAAAAATTAATATTTTATCATAACGCCTTCTTTGTGGATTAGTTGATCAGTCTGTTGGGCATTGAGTTAATTATGTTCAAAAAAGATTGGGATCAAGTTCTCCCCAGCACTGATGGATTGTTTCCCACAGTTCATCAAAATTTAGAGGCCTAAAGTTATGTCTATATATTTTTTTCACTATCAATCGCAAAATGTTCTCTATCGGATTCATATCCGTACTGTAAGAAAGCCAATGCAATATTTCCACATTATTATTCTGAAACCACTCTCTTTTATTATTGGCAGCATGGACTATATGTTTCAAAATATATAACATACGCTCAACCAACATTAACAGAAAGCTGAGCCGCTCGTATATATTTTTTTTGAAATCTGCTGTTGTCTCGCCAGTATACACGAATTTGGCCGTTATAGGTGGATTGAAAAGTCTTTTCATCGGTGAACACGATCCTGTTCCAAAATTGTGGCTGAAAGTATACGTAGTTCAAGAAAGCAAAGATTAGCCTTCCCTATTTTCACTCTTCCGTCAGCAACAATTTTTTTGCAGTTACTCGATTTTTTAATTCTGAATTGCTAATCCTCCTACTGGCTATGGGCTGCGATCCAGCAAATCCTGTGGCATTCACAGCACCCCTAGGCGCTGCAAAAGAATTTTGTCTCAGGTGACGTATGAGCTGCTTTCCTTTCTAATGTTTCCTCTAACTAAACGATTTTTGATTATTAAAATGGTCGATTTACTTTTCCTGTGTCGCTCTGCTAGGGCACGAATAGATCAAACTTCTTCTATTCTGGTAGTTATCTGGGCTTTTTCAACTACGAATAGTTGACTAGGTATTTTTATATTTATCCACACATGTAAAAAATATCTTTATATAAATTAGGTGTACCATTTTTCTCTGAACAGAACTTATTTTGGTGAATGATAATAAACGAGCAGTCTCCGAGTAAACTTTTAGGTTGCAATCCCAGAATTTTTCACAATAACAAGGCAAAATATAAAAATAATAATTATTTGAATAAAATAAATAAAATTCTGTATTCCTTATTACTGAAGAAATGTTGCAGGAAAAAAAAAACAAAAGTTGTTTAAGTATAAGTTATGAAGTACATCGATTATGGTGTATAATAACAAGAAACACTCTCCAAATGAATTACGTAGATATCTTAAAGAAAGTGACTAATTACTTTTTAGACTAGATTTAGAAAATAGTAATTGATATTAAGAAACTGAAACACCCAAAAGAAATTAAATTACTATAAATTTCTTACCGAATTACACGCTATGTTTTACTGAACTTAGACTGACTGGCCCCATTGATTTTGTTTCAAGGCAATACTTTAATTATTTTGTACATACTTACTTACAATGTATTATGTTTTTAGTGAAATACCATAAAACTATAAATAGTGTTAAGGTGCTGAGTGTTTTATTATTATCAATAATTTCACTCAATCGCTATATTATCCAAAGTTAATTATTTACTTTTAATGAGAATTACTGAGAGCACTTTACAAAATATTTAAATGAAACAGATGAAAGTCGAAAAAAGTTATTAGGATATTTAAATTACTTAGTATAGAATTCTTAAGATATGCTGTTTTTGAAATTGAAAAATGTTCAATATTTAACGAAACATAAATTAAATACAGCTTACTACAATTTAGAAAATTAGAAATTAATTTTTTTTTGGAATTTATAAAAAAATACCTACATTTTTTATCTGAGAACAAAGAACTTATTGTTCAATATTTATACCTGAATCCCCTGAAGAAATACGACGGGAAAGACAAATGATTCTGATGGTGATAGATTAATTCCCTTAGGGTTCAAAGCGTCCCTTCAGGAATGTTAAATGACAAGAATTTAAGTAATATCGCGTTTAAAATATCTTTTAATTTCCTTTAGGTTTCCTGCTTGATGAATATTTTAACTGAAATAAGAGACATATTGGACGATTTCTGAAGTGTTGAAAGCGTGAATAAAAAAAATAACGGAACCCATAATATTTAAAGAGAATAAGAAAATATTTGTGACAACGGACGCTCCAATAAGAAACAGTATACATACATAAATTGATATTTATACAAGGCGTGTAAAAAGTCTGGAATAGACTTAAAATCTCCCTAATTTCTTGGGCCGAACTAAACCAAATTTGATACAGTAGTGTAAGAGGTATTATGCACCCAATGATGGAATCGGCGTTGTTGCCACATGTGTAGATTTTCAAAAAAAAGTTTTTAATAAGTCAATAGTCAACATTTTAAGTTGAAATATGCATTTTTATTGCTTGCAGAATAGTTTCACAAAAAGATAAGAAAAACTTAAAAGAATTTTATAGAAATTATAGAATTATTGCCTTTGGGCAACGAACGTTACTGCGCTTGGAATATTAGGGATTCGTTTTTGTATGGTTAGTATCTTTTATTGAAACTATTTATTTTTTATCTCATCATATTTGCTTAAGCTTTGCCCTAAAAATTAATCACGTTTTGCAAACACTCAAGCTTCTGAAATAAGATTTTAGGAATACTATTTTATAATATTATTTTTTCCAATCCCCACAACTTTTAGAGGTAATTTTTTGTATTGTTTCAAAAGATATATAGATCGGCCCCACTTTTACACTCTGTGTTGCAGATAACATGAAAAAATCTACTCTACATCTCACAGAATATATTATAAATAAAAATAATTAAAGGATTGATTTTTATTTTCATGATGATTATCCCGACAATGCACAACAATAATATAAAGAATTCACTCTGCTCTCCTATGTTTGATTCTTTTACAGACACCGTCAATATTCAATAAAACAACAGATGCAACACAAAGTGTAATTTAATAATAACAATAATATTGGAAACTAACAACTAGGAAGGAGATATACAATAATAAATTTACTATCATAAACGAATAGACATATGAAAATTACATTTTTTCTGTCATTCTTAATATAATTGGTAAAATAAAGCTCACTATAAAATATTAATTTGGTTCATCCCTATCCTCAGTATTGTGATTCTTTTGTATGGTAAAATTTCAGGTTAAAAGCCAGAAGATGAAAATAAAAATTTGCAAACAAATATTGGCCTGGGGCAAAAGGCAAAACATATTTTAATTCTTAGCCCATAAATGTCTGGCTTATAGTTATAAGTTTGAAACCATTAGTTTTTGACTTCAAAAAAGACGGATCTATTGTAGTTCTGTATGCGTGTATATGTGTAGTCTCTATAACTAAAAATGTCCACAAAAGTATTGGTCAGAATGGGGGAAACGAGCAAAAATTGTTATAGCTTCATTTATTATTTAATAGCTGTTTATACTTTTTGTGCATATTAATTCATTTTGTTTGTATCATAATTAACCGTAGATTTAAAGAATATTTAATAAAAATTTAATTTAAAAACACTTTAATAAGATTCCCTATGGAGCTATGTTAGGCAAAAACATGTGAATTAAAATATATAATCACAAAAGTTTTTTGATGTGCAGGGAGTTAACAACTAAATAAAAATTCAAAGTATTCATCTTTTACTGATTATAATTAACACATTTTTAATAAAGATAATGATCATAAAGAAAAACAAAAAGTTAAATAAAGCATCACTTTAACAACTATTAATGTGCAAATATTGTGTTTTTTTTTAAATTATACAAATGAAATCATTGTTATGAAGAAATCAGTTAAGTTTTAAAGGTGATTAAAGTCTTAGCAAAGATTTTACGAATGTTTGTAGTGAAAATAGTAAATGTCATGGAAGTGTGATTCAACATGCAGATGATATGCCCATGTTTATTTAGTCTTTTTAGTGAAAGTAGCTATGCTCGATTCTGCAATCGTGCTGCTAAGTTTATGAATCTATGGTGTGTTAAAAATGGACTAGTCCTAAACGGTAAATCACTCAGGATGGAGTATGGAACATACTACTCACAACAAACGAATTGACACGCGATGTCCATTAGTGAAACTTCAAAATAAATCATTTTTAGTTACTAACAAAATTTTCTTTCTGGGCTTAAATATCGATAATCACCTAACTTGGAAATTTCATATTGAGAATTTGGCTGGCAAAACTAACTATCCATTATGCATTATATAATTTAAGATATACTGTCGGTCAAAGAATACTGATCATATTTCATAATGCGTATGTCAAAAGTAGATTAGGGTATGAAATTATCTTCTAGGGATCTTCCATACATGTTGAACGTTTACGTATACTTCAAAGAAAATCGTTAGAATCATTGCAAAGGCAAGCTTTCTACAACATTGCACACTACTTTTTAAGACATTAAAAATCATCACAGTTTTGTCTTTGTATATGTTTAATACTGTGAAGTATATAATGTGAAACAGGGGACTTTTTCCCGCGAATGAGGCACACAATAACGAAATACAGACGAGATAGAGGAGGAAACCTTCAGATCCTCTCCATAATCCCACTTGAAAAGAGTCTGCGGTAAATGTGCATTAAGATATTTAGGCATCTATCTCAAAGAATTGAAACTATTCAGAATAAAAAAATATTCGTGAACGAAAATCCTTTTTACTCGCTTGATGTATATTTTCAATCAAGATCCTAGTGAAGCCCACAAAACCTAGCACATGTATTATTTTTGTTTTTATTTTTTTTTTA
Organism: Kuschelorhynchus macadamiae; assembly: GCA_030620095.1. Taxonomy (NCBI): domain Eukaryota; kingdom Metazoa; phylum Arthropoda; class Insecta; order Coleoptera; family Curculionidae; genus Kuschelorhynchus; species Kuschelorhynchus macadamiae. Next base: position 160,019 of record JAUTXW010002190.1, on the reverse strand, counting down.
GCTACAATTTTGCATCTACAAAGTTTGTATTATTTGCCCTTTCTACCATTTTTGTGTTAACAAATACTATAACTGTTAGTTGATCTTTTTATTTTTCTATGTTTATTCTTCTATGTTTCTTGTACATATTTTCTGTATTATTTATATATACCATCTAGTGACGATCCTATATATCATATTGTAATCGTTGGTAATATACCATTTGAATTTAAATTTACACGATGAGTCGCAGACCCATATTATTATATATATCATTGAAATTGCTGTCTAATATTGTATTTAAATTTAAAATAACATACAAAGGCTGGTATTTAGAAAATTGCGTTACGCGAAATATGACAACGTCGTAACTTTTTAAGTCTTAAAACGTGAGAATAAGACTATAAATAAAATAGATTTCTATATGTTTTCTGTCTACAGCAAAATTTTTAAAACTTTAAAACTACTTTAATACCAATAATTTGAAAATAGATACAAAACTGAAGATAAATGCCCAAAAATCCGAAACAGTGCATTATAGACGTATACTAATATGTATCTCTGAACTCGGCTACCCTAATCTGTAATAATATATAGGGTATCCTATTTAAAACAAGAAAGTTCAGACTGGAGAAAATCCAATATCTTGTATAAATAAAAAAACAAAAAATAAAATCTAAAAACAAATAAAGAAATATTTGTCTTTGGACATTCTTCTGCCTATTGTGGTTCTCCAGATAAGAGGACAAAACGTTTCATTTAAGGCACCCTGTACATATACAAATTGTGTTTCCTTTCACTTTCCTGGAAAAAAGTAAGGATTCAGAAGGAGAATTCTCGGGCAAAGCAATTGGGTGATTCATTTCAAGTATCAACTTGGAAGAATAAGAATTAAAAAAATATACTGTATGAAAATTACAGTAATACAACAAAAACGCAACCTTCTCTTCCAGGTTATTTAATGGTATGTTCCATCTATAAAACTAATAAACTAAGTTGAATAAATTCTGGCGACATCAAAATTCATTAAATTTTTTTATACTTATTATATATTTTCTCAATAAATCATAACTGTACTTTTCCACTGTTAATTTTAACCACCAATAGTACAAATAAAAACTAGTTTTAAAATTCAGCCAGGTATTATTCAAGCTTGTTTGCATAAATAAATATATTATGTTTTGTCCCAACATTATATATAAGCATTAAATTGACGTTCAATAAATTCGAAAAATTGGTCTTCGGCGAATGCGCAAACAAATATTTTATGATATAATAATTTTCCTATTAAACTGACAACGCTGATTCGATTTCTCGTCACTCAAGATCATACGTTAATAACCTTAGAAGAACTTCAGCTTAAAGTGCAGAAGCAAGCTGAAACAAGCTGTTTGGTTTACAAGAAATAACGGCTCCTTCCCGGATGTTTACAGTTGGATGCAGTATTCAAAGTTTAATTTGATTTCTGATGAATAAAGGATAATTGTTGTCACTATCGAGATCGACAACTTCTCCTTAGAAAAAATAGACCGTGCCCCACTCTAGGACACACGATTATACTTGGTAAGGAAAACCAATTCTCCGAGGAAAAATCCACCTAGCGTGGGCCAGATTTGAGAAACTTAGTTCAATATGAAAAAAAAAAAAGGTACAAATAACTTCGAGTTGCTACTTACAAATTGGAGAACACCTAATAGAACAACTAAAGGTCACGCAAAGAGCTATGGAGTGAGCCCTGTTGGGATCACATTGAAAGACTAAATGCGAAAATGAAATCTACGGAACCGAGCAAGAACATGACAACAATTTTCATTGAAAGTATGGCAAGCCTTAAGTGGTAGTGGGTTGCACATAGCAAAACAGATCTTGAGACAGAAGGACATTGCATTCTGGAGACCACCAGAGGCCAAAAGAGGCATAGGAAGACCGCTGAAAAGATGGCCAGACGACATCCAAGTCATAAAAAAACAACTGATAAGAACCGCCAAAGATAAAAGAAAATAGAAATGATTAGAAAAGGTCTATATCCATCATGGACAATCACAAGCTAAAGAAAAAAAAAAAGAAGAAAAGATAAACAAATAAACTTTTATTTATAAATACAAATTTGTTTCAGTAACCCCATAAAAAGCAGAATCCTTTTATAGCAGCCAATCCTCTTGATCCTTGGTATACTACCAATTAATACCTCTGCCAAAACTCTTTTTTATCATTAATTTCTGTTCATGAAATGTTAAGTCTAAAGCAAATTATTTTGCAAAATTCCACTCTTAAATCTCCTCCTTATTGATCCTTTTTAAAAAATGCACAAATATTCTTTAAGATTAAGATAAGCCTGCCAAATTTAAAATGCACTAGACCATTTGAGGCTTCGAAGGTATGCAAGCTGCAGTTTTTAACAAGTCGTTTCCTAAACTGGCTCACATTCTTTTCATACTGATCCTTATTTCCAGTAACCTTCTATGTTAACCTGAAATGAAGTTATTTTGATCAATTAGATTACATAACTTTTTATTTCTTTTGAAGTAATTTTCAGTGAAATAGTATAGATTTGTCGAAGGTTTGTAAAAATGATGATTTATAAGATGTATGGCTCTGAGATTTTGATGAATATGATGCGTATGCATGCTAAAGGTTCCTATGTCTAGTTGAGTTATATCCGAGACACATTTCTGAAGGATCTGTGAGAGAGAAACAAAATAATTCCAATAAAAGGGGACGTAGAAATTGTATTATCCATCTTGTTTAGAAGATTTATAGTATCAAATGTTACTAGGTGTGTGGATTCAAGCCTGGGGTTAAATTAGGCAGGGCACCCAAACGCGTGATAAGAATCTGGGTAATAGGAATGGTTGTTTAATGATGCTGGTAAGAGATTGGCTCACTGCAAAATCGTCTGAGGTTTTAATTTGCTTTGAATCTTAACCAATCTCTGTTCTGTTATAAACAATAAATCTCTGATATTTTCAGAAGAATAAAATATGGGTATCAGGAAACCAACTTTGCAGAGGAAACAAAATGAAAAAAAAACAAATTTGATAAACATTTAAGGATGATATTTGGCCATATGCTATTAGATCTGTTAGTTTCAAAATTCGAAGGTCTTATGTAGGTGGTTAATTGAAGCTAGGCGCCACATGAAATGATGGCAGAAATAGTCATAAAAAAAGTGACTACTGTTCGGAGACGGATTTGAGTCAGCACAATTAGAGATTGTGATAGAGTGTTTGTAAGACATAACATAAATATATATTGCTTCCGAAATGTTTGCCTTTCTATTTAAACAAACGGTACCATTATTTTTTCATAAGTGCGAACCATAAATTCAAAGAAAATGTTGAGCACTTGTTTTCTTATACAAGGGTGAGTGCCAATCGAATCCCAAAAATGAAGGATATTTTTGACTTTAATGATAAGTACAGATACTTTTCAAAAAGAAAAGAAGCATAAAACAATTTTCACAGATACTTTACCAAAATGAAAATCAATTTTCACGAGTTATAATTTTGTGATAGTATTTCCCATGACGATAAAACCAAGTATTATTTCACCAAATGAACGACATACAAATTTCACACTAATATTAAAAAATAAAAACAATAACTTTTTTAACGCTTTGATTGACACTCCTAGAAGTGAACAAAAGGGCAATTTCCACCGATAAAAGTAGTTTACATTTTTTCCAATTTAAAACAATGGATTAGCATGGAAATTTTCCAGTATAAAATGCACAAATGAAATACAATAATAAATCAGACTCGGAGGTATTCCTTTGCATAAAAAAATTTGAAGCGGGGCGTTCGAATTAAAACATAGCAATTTTTCATGTTGATCAGAATATTAAGGGTCATTGTATTATTAGTTCTTTTAGGGTTATAATTAAAAAATATAATTACATGTATAATATATATTGTTACAAATTTGAAAAGGGGTTGTTTTTGTTGCAGACAATTTCAATAAAAATATTTTTATTTTCTATACATTTTTCATTTCAATAATTATTATTTCAAAAACATTTTTAATAAAATTTTTAAATTTTATTTATACGCAAATATCTTGCAAACGGCCACTCTGAGGGACATTTATAAAGTATACCTTTTTTGCGTAGAAGTGGAAAATACATAATCTAATAACATTTGAGTCAATTCACCTTGACACCAAAAATTTACGTTATTTTAAAGATATTTAATGCATTGCAAGTGGCGCCTTCTACAAGCACCATCAGAACTAAGTACAGATTTGAATTTCTCGTTTTCATTTCATTTCCTTAACAAATAGTGACAAAAATTTTTCTTTAAACAGGGTAGCACCAGGAGGATGAAAGAGCCCTTGAAAAGGAAAAAAACTCAAGAGCATTTAGCTTTTTTAACAAATGGTGACACCCGTCATATTTTTTCTATTTTTTATATACAAGGTGACCCTAAATTATGGGTCAATATTTTTACACAATAATCTATGTCATAAAATAAATATAAACATATTTCGAAAGTTGCTTTGTTAGGAGGCTACAACCCCAAGAATGAACCCCTCTGAAGATGGTTTTTACCAAATATTTTCGAAACGTTCAAAGACTAAATTATGAAATTTGGTTATTTTGATAACTTGTATACGCTGAGCCGAATCCTAAACTAGAAAATATCAATACTAAATCAGGGACGTCCCGAATGGAGGGAAAGGAGAAAAAGTCGCCATAACTTTTTTCTGCGTGAATTTTTTTAGTTTGCAATTCCAAATTATAAAAATAAAGGATTTTCTATCAAAAGAAAGGAACTCTTGGTTTAATTCGTTAGAACATACGTTTCTACTTTCAAGTGAAAATTGTGTGAAATTTTGCGTTTAATACCATGTAAAACAACTTTCAAATCAATTTTTTTCGAAAACGGTATATCCTAACGAATTAAACCAAGGGTTTTCTAGAAAACCTAATATTTTTATAATTTAGAGTTGCATGTCCCTGATTTAGTATAAAAATTACTCAAATTACATAACCTAGTCTTTAAACATTTCGATATTTAGGAATAAAATCATTCTCGGGGCTGTAGCCTCCTAACAAAGCAATTTTCGATATATGTCGACTTGGCATTTTACTCTTCTTTTATGAGAAAGAATATTGACCCTCAATTTCGGAACAACCTTTATATATAAATATATGTTCTTTTTTTCATTATACAGGATAGTATAGAGGTATTAATCAGTCCTAAAAAATCGAAAATATTTTTTTTTCTTTTAAAGCGGTTACCTTTAACCAGTAAAAAAAGCAAACGGTGAATTAAAATTTCTTTTTTGTCTGTGTATATAAAATATTTTTTTTTACTTTACAAGGTAGTCCTAGGGAATACACGTCCCTTAAAAATGCAAATAGTTTTTCACTTCCTTAATGCTTAGCTTTAAAAAAAATGGTAAAACAGGGTAAATTTTTTTTTTGTATAAATAATTATTTTATTTATTTTTTTCCCTTATACAGAATTAATCTAAGGGAGTGAGACAGCTCCCTGAAAACAGAACTAATTTTAAATTTATTAAAGGACAAACAACGCTAAATTTGGTAATTTGGTTTTTAGTATACTCGTAGATTTTGGGCTGCTAAGCTATCCACTGTCAAAACGCACATATCAACTTTTCACTATTGACAACATTTTATATAAAATAGTTGTTATAAGCAATAATTCACTGAAAACTATCAAAATCATGCTACAATAATAAATAGTAAACAGATTACAGCCCTTTTTTACATTTAAAATAAAAAAAAAAGAAATGGCGATTTTGGCACAATGGGATGGTTTAGCGTCAACTATTTGAATTTAAAAAACTTATAATTTTGTACGTAGCTCTGCTTAGGCTGTTTTTTCTGAGGACGACTCTGTGGTGAAAAAAGTGAATCTATATTAAAACAACAATTTGTTTAATAAAGCCTACACTATTAGGGGGATCTGTCCCGTTAGGCATTAAGTTAGCCGAGGTTCATTGATAAAACCATCATTAAAGCCATAAGCTTTTATTATACCTATAAAATAACACAGGACCTTAAATTCCATAAAGAACCACTCAATCATAACACAGTTTAGCATACACTTGTATTTCAAATTCGAATCTGGACTAACATAATGCTAACGGGACAGATCTACCTAACAGTATGTTTTGTCTAAAAAATCCTTGTTTTAATATATATCAACTTTTTTAAATCACCTCAAAAAAAAAGAGCTTAACGAGGGCTAACCAAAATGCAATACCATTTTTAAAAAACAACTACTTACAAAATTATAAGCTTTGTTAAAAAATATCTAAAAAAAGTAATCGTCTGAACCAGGATGTGAAAACACTTATGAAAAGCGAAAACCCTACCACTGAGCCACGAGACTCAAACTGAAAATTTAACGAAACTTGTTTATAATTCAAGGAAATAAACGACGAACCAATAGAAAACACATTAAACAATCTGTGTTGTGAATGGCGGCTTCGGTTTAGGATTAAAGATCTTAATAAAAAACACGTTATAAGCTAACCTCAAATAATCGAAAATGAGATTTGAAATTCGCGTGTACTTTAAAGTGGTGGTTATGGGGTTGCTGCTGCGCTAGCCGCAACCGCTCGTGAATAGTTGACGTTAAACCATTCAGTTGTACGCGGTGATCATTTATAATGTCCCCCCCCCTCTAACTTTTTTATTTGACGTTTAGTAGAAAAACGTCAAATATAAAAGTTTCACAAAAAACAATAAGCTATTTGCAGCATACATTTTTATATATACAGGGTGTTACCGAAATCCCCCACAGATTAAAGTTATATTTTTTTAAATGGAACACCCTGTATATTATACGCTAAATTAAATCCTATGAAAATTCTGCATATTTTTTGTATAACATGTCCTATACCCAAATACAATAGTTTTCGAAATATCTGCGATTTTATCATTCAGAAATAAAAACATTATTCTAAAGCTTATAATTTAGCTTAGGTGGCTGTGAAGTAGATCGATACCAACAAACAAAATGTTTGTTTATAACTGACAGTGACAGTTACACATTTAGCAACATTATACGTTCTTTTTATTGTAAAATGCCCTATTCGGAAAGAGAAAAACGATTAATTTTGGAAATTTTTATCAAAGCAAATAAGAGTGCTAAATTGGCTCAAAGAGAATTACGTGTAATTAACCCCCGGATGCACATTCCGGACAAAAAAACCTTTCATCGAATTTATGAAAAATTTCAACAAACATCCAGCCTAACGAGAAAGAAGAGAACAATGGAAATTGATGAAGGTAGTGATTTAAACATTTTACTAAAAGTGGAAGAAAATCCCAATATTTCCATAAGAAAAATATCGGGAAGCCTGAGAGAAGAGCTTATTGATCCAAAAAATACATCTTATGGGAGGATTCAAACCACTCTCAAAAATGCAGGATACAAGGCATTCACAATTAGGCCTACCACAAAATTAACGCCCAGGCATCGAGAAAAAAGGGTTGAATTTTGCCATGCAATGTTGGAAAAAGTTAATGAAAATGAAGATTATTTAAAAAATGTTTTTTGGACCGACGAGTCATCGTTTTCTACTAGTGGAATGATAAATCGAAAAAATAGCAGACAGTGGGCCACAGTAAATCCCCATTGCTACAGGGAATTTCAATTTCAAGGACGTCAAACTGTTAATGTGTGGTGTGCTATTTTAAACAATAAAATAATAGGCCCTCATTTTTTCGAAAATACTTTAAACGGTAATGGTTATATGAATTTTCTCCGGAACGAATTAGAAAACTACATGGATGAGCTCCCATTGGAGCAACTGAGAAACCTCGTCTTCCAACAAGATGGTGCTCCTCCTCATTGTGTCATATTGGTTAAAGACTATTTAAACCAACAGTTCACGGAATGGATTGGAAAAAATGGTACGATAAACTGGCCACCTAACAGTCCTGACTTGACGCCGATGGATGCATTTTTATGGGGAACTCTAAAAGATCGTGTGAACGCAAATAACATCGAAAATAGAGAACACCTAAAAGTCTTGATTAGAACGGAAATTCAAATTCTAAATCAAGAATATTCCCAGTCTATCACTGCCGCTTTGGATCGATTACGAAGAACATACATCAAATGTATTGAAGAAAACGGGGGACCAGTTGAACAATTCCATTTGTAAGAATAAATGTATTATATTATTATCTAAATTATTAATTAAGTTTTAGAAGTTTTTTTTGTTTTTGAAGCTTTCAGGCTTCCCGATATTTTTCTTATGGAAATATTGGGCTTTTCTTCCACTTTTAGTAAAATGTTTAAATCACTGCCTTCATCAATTTCCAATGTTTTCTTTTTTCTCGCTAGTCTGGATGTTTGTTGTAATAAAAATTTCCAAAATTAATTGTTTTTCTCTTTCCGAATAAGGCATTTTACAATGAAAAGAACGTATAATGTTGCTAAATGTGTAACTGTCACTGTCACTTATAAACAAATATTTTGTTTGTTGGTATCGATCTACTTCACAGCCACCTAAGCTAAATTATAAGCTTTAGAATAATGTTTTTATTTCTGAATGATAAAATCGCAGATATTTCGAAAACTATTGTATTTGGGTATAGGACATGTTATACAAAAAATATGCAGAATTTTCATAGGATTTAATTTAGCGTATAATATACAGGGTGTTCCATTTAAAAAAATATAACTTTTATCTGTGGGTGATTTCGGCAACACCCTGTATATATAAAAATGTATGCTGCAAATAGCTTATTGTTTTTTGTGAAACTTTTATATTTGACGTTTTTCTACCAAACGTCAAATAAAAAAGTTAGAGGGGGGGGACATTATAAATGATCACCCTGTACAAAAATATCCATCCAATATTCAACCAACAAAAACTGAGCTTCAACCTTTCAAATTTCTAAATTTGTTTAAATATATAATAATAACTCCAGTAAGGTGTTTACTCATCATTATTCTAGTATTATTGTGTTAGTTGTGTTGTTTTCAGTGAATTGTTACCAAAACCAACTGTTTTTTTATAAAATGTATGCGGAAAATAGTGAAAAATTGAGATCTGCACTTTGACAATAGATAACTCAAAAACGGGACCTTGCCGACAAAATCTCAGTTCAGATTCGTGATCAACAGCCCACAATCTACGAATGTACCAAAATTCATAAAAATCGCCAATGGTTAGCTCAACCGACAAATTACTCTTAATTTTAATAAACACTAATAGTATTTAAAAAAAAGGTAAGACACGCTCAATTTATTATATTTATTGGAAATAAACCTCAACTTGAAAAAGACGTACATATAAATATGGCGAAGTACTATGTTTGCCAAAACAAATTTTGTATTGTGTATTGTTATTACAGGAAATTTTGCTGACATTTACATAAATAGAGGCAAGATACATTTTAGCTCGCAACTGCATCTTTAAATTCCCGTGGCTAATAACAGTAATAAATGCCCTAAGGGAGCTAGATTTAAATTATTCATAAAACAATTAGATCCAAATAGGTAAAATTCCATAAGCTGGATTTGGTCTAATGTAATTCTGTTACGACTACAATCCTTTGTTTTACTAAAATATGGTAACTAATTTTATCAATTATCCCCTTCCTTGCTTTGAGCCTGCTTCTTCGTATACCGGATCAATTTGAAAAAATAAGGTTTGAGCTTTTGCCAATTTAAATTTATCTCTTCATGAAATATTTTTATTGCTAAAGTTTTTTCATTGTGACGTCAATTACATTAAGGCAAATATTTTTTAGAGTTTGTATACTGAAATCATCAGCATATACAGTTTCTCCGCGGATAGATGTGACAAAACGACAAAAAATATGAATTTCAAAAAAGTCACTATTTATAGATGATTCTGTTTATTCAAAAATGCCAAAAGTTTAATTTTCTCATACAGTGCGCATAAAAAAATGTAAAAAATATAAAGTATGTCAAGAGTGAAATAGCTTTTTTTCATTTTAAGACAAAATGAAACATAGGAAATATTTCAAATTCAACAGATAGGTGTCAAATTTAAAATGTTGAATATTCAGAAAAATCTCATAACTTTGCATTCTCAACTTCAATATCTACTTTACCCTATACTTTAATAATTTTGTCCTCTTGTGACCTCTATCTGCGAGCATACTGTACATAGAAAAAAAATAGAATTGGTAATATATACCAAATAGTGATCAATAAAAACACTAAACTAAACAGCAATGAGGCAAGACGAGATCCCAACTGAAGTATGTATAGGAATAAACTAAAAAATATTTCACTCGTTTGTTTTCGGTTTGTGAGATATTTCTGGATCTAGCATAAAAGTGTTTCAGAGATTTCAGGCAGTAATTTCAGCCAATAACATTACATGATTGATCTTATCAATGGTATTGGAGAAGTCAGCGTAGTTTGCATCAACCTGACACTCTCCAAACCCTCTAAGAAATAGATAGTGTACATATATATACAAATAAGTTAGCTGCCGTAGATCGGCCACTCAAGAGTCCGTGTTACTCATGTCATAACGTTTTATAGTGTATGAAATTTTGTGTATAATAAATTAGCTTAAAGATTTAACTGAATAAAGATATTAGAAATTGCTAGTTTTCAATATTGCCTTTAAAATGGTAGCGACAAAACTAAATTTCCACCCTTTAAAAATGTATCTATTTTTGGTGGTATACAGTAGAGGTGTAAAGGATTTGGCAAGAACAAACAGTTTAAATAACTTATGCGATTTTGGTGGTGCTTTAATTTGTTTAAATTTGATAATCACTTAAGTACTCACCCTGAATATGCTAAAAACACAAAAGATCTAAGTCAAAACATACACAAATTATAAACTTAAATTAAATTTCTATCAGGGAAACAAAGTTTTTAAAAATCGGATGAAAATTAACAAGTTATACAGACGTAAAAAAGAGACCAGATTCTATAAATAACTATTAATAATAGTATTATTTTTATTTGTTAATATATGGTAAATAATAATTAGTTACATAGTTCTAACTGGCGCGGCTTGGTTTTATTGATAAATCTTCAAAAAATTATGCATTCAAGCCAAAAGCGATGAATTGATAGACTCTTTATAGGGGTTAAATTAAACTAAATACGTTTCGATTAGATGAGTTCATGTGAAAAACAATATGGACTCGCGAAAGCCATATTTTTTCGTAATCAGCTACGTTTTTTTTAGTTTAGTTTAGTATGAAACATTCTGGAAGATTTAAATTACCTCGTGAGTATTTTAATTGGTTTTGAGTTGGCATAACGCATTTTTTCTTTTGTTTATAACTATACTTCACTCAATCGAAATCGCTTCAATAAAATCGTACCTGTCAATTCTTAAAATCGCAATATTTAATAGGGAATTTTCTTTTTTTTTGCATTTTAGCTTTCTAAAAAAATATTTCCGTCAGTTTGTCATAGCTCAAAAACCACTTCGAATGATTTCAAATTTTAGTCAAATATCAGCAGTCATATGGAGATGATAAGGATACATTTTGTTAAAAATTCAATATAGCGGAACAAAATGGCGACCTCACAAAATATTATGGATTTAATTCTCACTCCAATATAGCTTTTACGACGATGCTCCCAACCTCCTCCTCCTTAACACAATACCGATCTGCATACTGCCTCCACTATTTACCGTTACCGATCCACCTCTGTACCAAAATATCTATAATAAACTTTACCAAAAACTGTTACTCTGTCGAATTTTTATTGTAATTATTTACTTATCTTTCCGGATGATTTTAAAATTAAAAATTTTGCGAATTGCACTTCCAATTAACTTTCATTCATTTGTTTTTCACAGTATTTTTAAACGAGAGTAAGATTTCAAAACTGCAGTTTTGTTAAGATTATCTATGAGAATAGATGAATTTAACATGTAACATAAAATGTGCTGTTAGCAAAAAAAGTATAACATTTAAACTCCCAGAATTGTATTTCAATACAAGGTGTTGTCCCAGCCTAGAGTGACCCATTTTAAATGCCTATAACTTTTAAACCAGGCCTGCAGCTATCTACGGTTTGCACCATTCTACGTCTTTTGGTCCAAAGTTTATTTTAGTTGGTCGTATTTTTTGACACTCATACAGAGCGAGAGGAAAACCTCAAAATTCTTAACTATTTTTAATGGAACACCCTGTACATCACAACGTCCAAAAAAAAAAGAGTGGTGTCTGAGGAATCCGTATACTAATATACAGCAGACTTGAAACTGATAATCTTAGCAGTAAAAAATTAAAACAAAAATCTTGGTATTTTTATAAACTAATTTTTTATTACAAATTACAAAGCGATTTGTTTGGGCCTAAAATTTTATTTTCGTTATGTTCAGTTTTACAATTACTATACAGGGTGTCCCAGCGGACTCTTTATACCAGGCGTGCTACTTTTGCAGAGGGAATGAAAAAAATTGCCGTTTTTCAACATCTAAATTTTGTTTTTGTTAACTGAATGTTTGATAATCAAATAAAAACTTAAAACAAATGCTGAATGTGGTGTCGATTTTGTTCAACACACTTTTGAAATCGTAACGCCAAGTTATCGGACGAGTTTTGTAACAAGTCCTGGGGTATTGCTTGAATCACACTACAAATATTTCGCGTGAGGTGTTCAAGATTTTGTGGAATTGCATTATAGCATCTGTCCTTTACGTAACCCCACAAAATCAAATCTGATATTGTGAGGTCTGGGGAATAAGGTGCCCATTCAATAGGGCCAGCCATCCCTATCCACCTTGCTTCAAACGTTACATCCATACACACAAAAGTAACCTCATTAGACATGATCAGATGGGTACTGTTTAGGACCTACCCGACGCGACGGTAGGTCCTAAACAAGTCCGATAAAATTTTGCATGTAAAGTCTGTCTCATTTTATATCGTCTTGGCTTTTGGCGGACCCAAACGCAATAAACTGTTTACCAGCTTCTTATCTTTATTTTCTTGTCCTTACCTATTGTTAGTGGGTAAACCCATCAATAAATAATTTATTCATACTTCAGGTACCAAACAGGGGCGGGCCAAGTAAATGTCGATTACGTGTCGCTTGATGTTAGTATAGCAGTGTTGACTGAGCCGCTTTACTGTGCGTTTCGAAAATGCTTCTTACGAGTATATCATTGATTTTTCCGTTATGCCTCATCGAAATCACTTGTCATTAGATGCAAAACAATTTGTGAAAAATGTGTATGAATGTTTAATAAGTAGAGGATTCATTAAACAAGAAGCTTTAAAAGAAACCTATCTACTTACAAAAACACCAGTATCCTCGATAAAGGATATTGTTAATAGTGAAGTATTGCATAAAAGAAAAAAACGTAGTGATGTTCAATCTCACCGTCTGGACAAGATATAATAAGTGAACAAGATATAATAAGAAGGAAAATATATTCTCTTTATCAAAGCCAGATTGTCCCTACTTTGGATAAACTGAAAAAGAAGTTAGAAAAAGATGAAACCAATATAAATATTAGCCGTGCCACCCTACATAGAGTTATTTGTAAAATGGGATTTAAATACCGCAAAATAGACAAAAAACAAGTGGTAATGGAATAGTACAGATTGCGCACTTGGAGATTTAATTACCTTCAGGATATTAAAAAGTATCGATCCGAAAATATATGTATAATTTACCTAGATGAAACTTGGTTTGATACACACGATAGAGTATCTAAAGGAGGTTGATTCCAGTAAAAACTGTTAGACTAAAGCACCTTCAAATAAAGGAAAACGCATCACCATAATTCACGCTAGATCAGAAGATGGATTTGTTCCAAACTGCTTGCTGTTATCTGCGAAGAATATTAAGGATTTTAGCTTGGACTATCATGAAGATACTAGTGCAGAACTTTTTGAAAACTGGTTTCAAAATTATCTTTTAAAAAATATTCCGAAAACCAGTGTTATTGTAATGGATAACCCAAGCTATCCCTGTCGCCTGCTACAAAAAGTACCAAACTCATCAAGTACAAAAACTAAAATTCAAGAATATTTGTTACAAAATGATATTTATTTTGAATCCAGTTACAAGAAAGGGCAACTTTTGGAAGTGCTAAAATCATATGATATAAAAAAAATATGTATGTGATAGTTTAGCTGAACAGATGGGGCATACTGTTTTACGGCTTCCTCCGTATCATTGTATATTTAACCCCATAGAATATTTGTGGCACCAAATCAAATCAAATGTGAGAGCAGAAAATGTTACTCCTACTCTAAGTCCCAATGTCATAAATTGTATTAAAAATGTTATTAATAATATATCTGTTGAGAGCTGGAAAAATTCCGTGCAGCACATTATAAAAGTTGAAGATTCGTACTTTACATACAAAATAACATAGAGCCCATTATAATTAATTTTAATTATGACTCTGAGAGTGAAACAGAATTAGATTTAGCATAAAAGCTATACTTATATGTAAAGTAATTTTTGATAATTTATATGTATTTAGTGTCATATACATATTTTACCTAAATAAACATGATATAATATTTAATCTTTGTATTTTTAAAACACCTTAAAAGGCCGTCCCTGATGGTCTGCCCCACAATACCTACTGGTCAGGTAATTTATTGCCGTCGGCAGGTATCTTCGATAATTGCCGTCGAAAGCCAAAACGATATACTTTGAGACAGACTTTAAATAGCTTTTTTTCGTAGTCCTGCTGATATAGTTTGTGAAAACTCTGAATTTTGTTCGGAAATAATTTTAAAACTTTGGCACTCACTTTTGCAGATATCTGTCATAATTTGAATTTTTCTTAATGATATTCTATGGTTATTATTTGTTATTACCTCATAAATAGCTAAATGCCGATTTAGATAAGCTGGATCAAATATGTCCTTTTCGACCTTCTTAACTCCTCTTCTGAACAATTTTTTAATACTATTTTTGGATGAGGGATGCTTTTAAAACGGATTTCTAAATCTCCTTCTTTTAACTATTACTGATTTTTATTCGTTATAAAGCAGTACCGTATTAGCTTTTTCAATTAAATCGTAAATCATTTTTTAGAACGAATGCTGTTCGAAATTATTTAGTGACAGTGACACTCAAATTTTATAGTCACCTGTGGAATGTTTTGATTTTTAATTTTCTCAAACATGAGAGATTTTAATTACGTAATCATGTTGTGGTTTCTCCCGCAATTAGTGAATATTTTAATTACAAAAATGAACAAAACGAAAATAAAATTTTAAACCCGAACAAATCACTTTGTAAATTCTAATAAAAAATTAGTTTATAAAAATACCAAGATTTTTGTTTTAATTCGCCTAAAGTTATCAGTTTCAAATCCGCTGTATATTAGTATATGGATGTATACAATATACGTCGCATATTGGTATACGGATACCTTAGACACGACTCTTTTTTTTGACCATGTGATGTACAGGGTGTTCCATTAAAAATAGTTAAGAATTTTTATGTTGAAAAACGGCATTTTTTTCTCTCGCTCTGTATGAGTGTCAAAAAAAATCTGTGACCTACTACAAAACACTTTGGACCAAAAGAAGTTGAATGGTGGAAAACCTGGTTTATAAGTTATTGGCATTTACAGTGGGTCACTCTCGGCTGTGACACCCTGTATTTTCAAAACGAAACAAGTTATACGGATGCGCCACTAGTTTCGCATACCCGGTACACTCTTTATACAAGGTGGCCTATTCGAATTATCTGGAACAACCAATAAATAGATTACTTTGGAAATTTGGCTCTGGTCATAAGTGAACATTAAGTTTCTATTTACAATATCTTAAATTCTGCGGTGTTGCCGCTTCTATCCTGAACTAGTGGCAACATTTTGACACTAATTTGTAATTTAAGGAAAAATGTTAAATTCTGATATTTCCTGTCAAACTGAAACTTGATGTAGAATAATTGATACATTAAAAATTAAGAGAGGAAAGTGAAATCCATATTGCTCTAAGTTAAGGCGTTTGGCAGTTACGGGGCTTCAAAGGGGCAAACATAGCAATTTGCAAGAGTCAATTCTTGAAAATAGTTGAATTTAGGTGTAGGAAAAACAATACACAAATAATATAGAATGTTCAGGAAAAATATTTTACAGAGCATTATATTTAGAAAAGTGATGTTGCTACTGTTTTAGTTGGTTTAAAGTAGAAGCGACAATACCGTACAATTAAAAATATTTTAAAAAGAAAGTTTATATTCACCTACGACCAGAGCCAAATTTTCAGTCTAAACGATTTATTCGTTCTCCAGATACCTACTCCTAATAGGTCACTGAGTTTGGCGCCCCTGGTATATTTGAACTTGTCTGTGTAAATTAGTTTTGACTGCACCTACATAAATACTACCAGCTTTACTGCATTCTAGCAAACAATTTATAAACTCACTTTGCAATCCTATTACTGAACGTTGTTGTCTTGCAGAACATGTGGTGAACCCTCAACAAATCCGAGATGCTTCATTTATAATGGGATTTAATCGTTTATGTATTTAGTTCAGGATGGAATAAGGTAACTTCCAACGACATAATTATGAATATTTCGCTTAATTTTAATGGAATCACTTTATGAATTTTAGTGAACCAAATTATGATATAAAATTCGCATCTTCCATGATCAACTCTCATTCATTTGTTTTTTTACAGTATTTTTAAACGAGAGTAGGAGTTCAAAACTGCAGTTTCGTTAAGGTTATCTAATGGTAAAAAAACTTAAGGCAACTTAGGTTTGACTGAGATGTATTATTTGAAAAAAAAATTCATTGCCGTCTGAAAGCCCTAATTTTCCTGCGGAAATACATAATTTCCATTTTCCACATTTTAGAATACCTGAAATCAGATACATAAAAACTTTGCTTTGCCTCTCATTCCAAACACTTTTCCAAACAATAAAATGCCAAAATGTTTCTGTGGAAATTTATCGTTTCCATTTTCCGGAGAAATTTTGTACACTTTAGAAAATCCGAAATAAGTTATACAAAAAAATCTGTTTTCGTTGCCTTTTAGAAGCCCTCCTTAATAAAAAGAAATACAAATTTTCCTGCCTAAATGCATCATTTCCATTTTCCGCATTTTAGAAGACCTGAAACCAGTAACATGAAGACTTTGTTTTTCTTTGCATTCTAAACATAAAAATGTAAACATAATCTTGCGGAAATCCGTCATTTCCCTTTTCATTTCATTTCCATTTTCCAGACTCTAAAATAGCTAAAACCTGTTACACAGAAACTTTCTTTTGCTTTGCATTCTACACATTTTTCTAAACATAAAAATGTTCCTGCGGAAATACGTAATTTCCATTCCGAGGACATTTTGTAAATTTTAGCTGAAATGTCATATATCCACCAAATATTTTTTTTTTACTTCTATAAAGCCTCCTGAATGCCGTATTTAAAAAAAAATTCTCTACGGAAACCCTCAATTTTTAACCTAAATAAATAAATATTTATATTTAAACTTTTTCTTCACTGAAAAATTATTGTGATTTTGTAACTTAAATGATGATTTATGGCTTTAAAGATAATTTTATCGCCGAACCTGGGTAACCTAACACCTAACGGGATAGATCCACCTAAAAGTAGGTTAGGTTAGGTATATGCACGGAATTCTGTTGGTGCTTTACAGCAAACCTAACGTAGGTCGTATATATACATATATATATATATATATATATATATATATATATATATATATATATATATGTATAAATTTTAGAAACAAATTTTATATTGTGGATGGTGTTAATGTTCGTATCATGTTTTAAAAGAAAATAATAATGACTGATGAAGGTCACATCGTGACCCAAACGTTTTATCCTCAGTAAAATAAAATGACTTTTAAAACATGGATTGGATTTTGAACCCTACTTCCAAGAAAACAGACTTTAGAATATAGTTAAATATATATATATATATATATATATATATATATATATATATATATATATATATATATATATATATATAGAAAAATGGTGATATTGCGAATCAATCAAATCAAAATCAAAAATATCTATAATATCTAGGAAAATCAAAATAATTAGGAATTTCCGCAAAAACATTTTTGCTTTTATGTTAAGAAAAACGAAAATAATATTTTTTATGTAGCTGATTTCGAGTACTCTAAAGTGTAAAGAATTTCATCGAAATAAAAAATGTCTGCAGAAATATTTTGGCATTTTTATGTTCAGAAAAATGTTTATAGTGGCAAGCAAAGCAAAGTCTGTAACTGATTTCAGGTATACTAAAGTGTGGAAAATGAATTTCCTCAAAAAAAATCTTATTTTCGCTATTAAGAGAAGCTCCTAGAAGGCATGAAACTAGTTGGTTTTGCTTATAACTGATTTCAGGTGAACGAAGGTTGATCTAAGTGTTATCAATTTCTTGAATAATGTTAACAATTTCTGGGGTTTTTGTATAAATTAACAGGCAATCATCTAGAAGTTAATATGAAAAGCGACACAAAACTCAATACCACCGGCTGAGACTTGAAGCTTATTACACCCCTCATCTATCAATTTTCAATATCAAAGTTCCTTCACTGGAATAGTCCCGTTGATACGTTAAGTATGGACAGGAAATTTTTTCGATGTATCGAAAGTTATCGATTTATCGAATAACAATAGGTAGATTAGGAAATATCGATAGTTATCAATAATTATTGATAAATATCGATATATCGAGAGTTATCGATTTATCAGCTACAATAAAATTTTCGATTACCGACATCTATCGGCAATCTTAACTTGTAGCGTATCATACTCCTTATTTTTTTTTTACCTCAGCTAACGGCAGCTTTTCATCTGGAGAGCACTATGGGTTCGGGGGCAAATGAAAAATAATTTTATTTAGTTAACTTTGATATTAGATATTAGAATTTAATTATTAAATTTCTGTGTGTTCTTTTAAAATCAAAAGTAAATCTAAAAAAAAAATACATTACATAATCCAAATAGACTACTAAAAGGGCGCCACGCTGTTTTTTTTTATATATTTAATAAAGGAAAACCGCGAAACCAAAATAAATAAACTTTAGCCTAAGCTAGTTCCTATAGCAAAAAAAACTAAAATAAAAATTAGGTGAGTGTGGGTAGGATAAATGAAAATATGAGGTAAATTTCCTATACTTACGACGACACAATATATTATATAGCAAATGTACAATTTAAATAAAATAATTTTAAATAAAAAAAAAAGGAATTTAATATGCCAAGATTTTCATAAAGAAAATTAAATAACTCCATAGTCGACTATAGTTCACATAACTCATTAATAATTTTAACACCTTTAATTATTGTTACATAAATTAAAGTTAGAAAGAATAATAATTAACTGGTTCACTTTTAAATAGCATAAATCGTTTAAACTTTAAATCAAATGTAAAAATGTATAATATTAAATAATGCTTGTAGTAAAAAAAAATAAATAAAAATGGATAATTAATAAAATAATTTTATCTGGCCTTTATAAATCCTTCCAGGGATGTCAGGACTTCAAGGGCTGCATCAAAACATCAAAAGAGGATCACTTCAAAATCACAGGAACAGTTACAGTGTCTGGAACTAACAGCCTTCGAACAGAACTGGATCAAATAAAGAAGTCTAGGCGGGACAACAGATTACGTTTCTTTTAAGACCATAATTCATAACTCATGGTACGGTACGGTACGGTATGCCAAAACTTAGGAGTCGACTTCCATGTGGATTCTAGAAGGAGAGGGAAAACCATGGATGAGTACTCCAAAAAAAAAAACGAAAACTGGGAAATACATAACATTTTTCAAAACGAAGAAAAAGGTATGTGAAATTATTATAAGCAGCTTACCTTAACTAAATCCCAAAGTTACTATACAAAAAAAAAACTCCAAAACGTCTGATTCCGACATGGCCAAAGATTGCTGGATAAAAATCCAGGTTTTCTCCAAAACACAAACTTTACTTTAGCTCTCAGATAAAGCAGATAGTTAATCCATGCGAAGAAACAAAAATTCAAATCACTGGGTATATTCGGGATGATTCCCGATTTTTCTTCGGATCAACACATGGAGGTGTTGTAAGTACCTCGACTACCAACCGGAATGACGATACCAAGGGATGAAGTCCGTTGGCCAACCAAGAAGGTCGAGCATGGAAATAGTCAGTAAAGTGACTCGTGAAAGGAAGCGGCAAATTCAAATTCACCATGAAACTTAAAAAAAATCATTAACTTGATTCGGCAACACTGCAACTGAAAACCGAAAGTAGAAACGCAAGCCGACGTCGACGCCGTGAATCCATGACTTGAGAGTACCAAAAGGATATGTTTATATTAAATATAAAATTCCTTTACCTGCTTTGAATATTAAAATGATTGGCAAATATTGTGATTTTATCTGGATGGCAACGTAAAAATAAATATGAAGTAAATTACTTGTTTTGATTTATCTACAAATTATAAAGAAAACGACATTTCCACCCTAAAATTAAATATTACGTTATAAATCCCACTTATAGACAACCCAAATTACTTCTAATATATATATCGGCGTGAATTAAACTGTTCACCAAATGAAACAATTTAGCTCATGAAAAATATAATGCTACAAACTGCTGACTTAAGTTCCCTGAACGCTGGTAATCAAGGCCCTTTTTAAAGTTTTCAGGGGGACCGCCTATGGTTTTCCGGCTTCACTCGACTCATAAGCCTATATTAGTGTGTATAAGTAAGAAGTATTTTACCGAATGAATACTATGGACAATGCATTCAATGTTTAGCCTTTAAAATAATTAAATACCGAAACTGGACACATTTTTCACCGACTTATGTATTTCTGTATGTACACCGATTATTCTCTGGCGGTTTTTCCAAATTGGATTAAGTTTTTAGGAAGCATTTAAAGTGGTGCCAGGGTGGTCCCATAGCCAGCATATTGAAAAATATTGGCGGAATGGCGCCATTTTGAATTTTTTTCTGCGAGAGAGTTCTGATGATAATTTTGGAATCCTTTAACATATTGCCTTAAAAGATTGTGTATGAAATATAATTAACCAAAAAAATAATTTGGGGGTATCTTGACGCAAATCCCCGGGACCTAGGAGGGGTATCTCTTTCTTGTAAGACTATTTCTTTATTCTTAGCAAAAAAAATTTCTTATGTGAATAATTTAAATGTACGGGACGAGTGTAGAGGGAAAAAAGAGGGTTATCTAAAAATATCGAGTTTTATATAGTTTTCGGAACTGTTAAGTGTACGAAATTCAATTTTACTAGTCATTATAATTTTTAACAATTTGTGTTGCTTATTTTTAAGCATATGTATAGATGGCGCTTATATATAATATTAGTTACCGTGGTTCTTCGTACATTCAACACTGATTCCGAGGTGATGTGACCAACTTAGATGTATTTTTGACCAAGAGTATATATATATATATATATATATATATATATATATATATATATATATATATATATATATATATATATATATATATATATATATATATATATATATATATATATATATATATATATATATATATATATATATATATATATATATATGTGATAATGCTTGGGTCATCATCATCTAGCAAGCATATCAAAAGAAATAAAAACGGAGAAATGGCGCCATTTTTTTCCGCGATAAAAAATGTTTTAATATATTAATTTTAAATTTGGTACATATGTAAATAACCAAAACAACTAGATAGCTACATCCCCTTGACTTAGTGGGTGGTGACTTTATTTCTTGTCAGGTTATTTCGATAGGTAATTATAAATCTAATGAATGTTGATAATCATTAAAAATTTTAATCTGAACCCAACACATTTGTTGTGTTAGTAACTGAGGGTGTGGTGGGTGGGCGGTAAAATTGAAAAAAGGGGATTACTAAAATATAGTGTTGAAATCAGGATTTAGGGACACAAATTTCAATTCTACTAATCATTTTGAATTTTAGCAATTTGTATTATTGATTCTTTAGCAATAGCTATTTTAATAGAATAACTATAACACCATTTTCTAGCAAAATTTTAAGGGCAATGCACTTTCAGTACCCTTTTATAGTATTGGGTAAGTCAAATATTTTAACCTAGATTTAAGAGTCGTAAATTTGGACCTGATCTTTTTTGATAAGACATAAATAAAAATAAAGATGGTGAAATAAAAATAAACTACTTTTTTTCTGCAAAAATGATTACAGAGAAATGAAAACTACCAATAACTGGGCAACGAATATCAAAAACTATCGATATGTATCGATAACTATCAGTATATCGATAGCTTTAGATATATTGATAACTATCGATACATCGATAAATATCGATAGTTATTGATATATCGATAAATATCGATAGTTACAGATACATCGATAACTTTCGGTAAGTATTAATACATAGCTTAACTTATTGGAAGGGTGGGGCAAACTTTATTTCTTGTCAAGGTATTTCGATAGGTAATATAAATCTTAATGAATTTGTTTTGTTTATTTTCTATCATAGCACTTTTTATAAAATAATTAATACCGTTTTCTAGCAAAATTGCAATCAACTCTACTTGTTTATTTTGTTGGGTAAGTAGAATATTTTAACCTAGATTTAGGCGTCGTAAACTTCGAGTCAGATCTTTTTTTAATAAGACTTATAAACAGAAATAAAGGTGGTGAAACATTTCTGCATACATGATAGCATCAGAGAAATGAAAAAAAACCAATAAATGGCTACAAATATCAAAATCTATCGATACTTATCGGTAACTATCGATATATTGATAGTTATAGATATATCAATAGATACTTATCAATAGTTGTTGATATATCGGTTTTTGAGATTTCGATAACCATGGACAAATCGATAAAAATGTATATATAGATGATTTACTATCACCTGTTGATACGTCAAATCTGTTATCGCTCATCGCTACTCTTACTAGCACAGGAAAACTAAAAATTGGCAAATGTATCTTAAAGTTTTCGATTTTTGTTTATACATTTATCGCAGGATAAGAAAAGTAAAAATTGTATAAATTAATTTAATTTCTTTACATTTGATAATGTTTTAATACGTTGCGATAAGTATAACGTTATCATCCAAAGGAGACGAAAATGTTTTAACTTGGTTCTTTATGAAAAATTCAAATGTATTTTCGGTAAAATATTGGACATGAAATAAAAAAAATATATGTCCTATGTAAAAATATGACCCTTTTGGATATATCTAAGGTAAAATATCAATTTTTTAACTTCAAACACGCGTAATGAAAAATTTTTACCTAAATTAGGCATATTTTATAAATAAATATAAAAATATGACCATTTTCGAAATATTTTAAATAAAACATCCAATTTTTCTTAACTTCAAATACGCGTTTGAAAAAATCCATACCTAATAGAAACAAATACAACCCATACTCCTATTTTATTTGTTTATAATTTTTCCGAAAAAATAGTAAGATAGCAGCATGGGCTTCATTTGTTTCTATTAGGCATGGATTTTTTTAACCTAAAATATTTTGGTCATATTTGTACATAAAACATGTAAAAATGTAAAATATGCTAGTTCTTTCCGTAGCTTTAAAATAATATTAAAATGTAGGTCATTACATTTAAAATAATAACGATTTTGTTTGATAGCTTTTAGAAAATAAATTTAAATTCTTGATAAAAATCCAATTTACTTTTCTATTTAACATTTTTTATATGTCTTATTACAAGTAAAATATACAGCATTTTTCCCCTCCATTGGATCACCTTGTACATCTGCAAACATAAACTAGAGACACTATTCCAAAAAACTAAATAAGTAACCCATATGTAAAAGTCAGCTTTTATTACCTCTTATCTAAATCACTCTGATAAATTCCTAACTCTTATACAGTATTCAGGGAAGCTAAATCACGTAAAAAATATTTCACTGCTCTATGTAATTCATACCACAGAGCCCATCAGGGAAACAAATTGCCACAGAGACTCAACAGGTCCATCCAATATTTTCAGGTTTCAAGTCGAAATACATTTCTGTTCCGGGCGCAGAATACCGGTGAGGCTTTTCCACTAAATTAATTGCGGCTATTTTCTAACTAAAAATGTTAGTTCAGCCTGCATAATTTAAGAGAAATCAAATTACGAGATGACAAATGTACCTCCAGCACTTACGGAAAGATTACTGCCGGTGTGCCAGTGGCGGATTGGGCCCTTTGGAAGCCCAGAACGTAACCGATTAGATTTAGAGTTTTAACGGCTTGGAAAAAAACGTTTGGAGGAAAAACTCGTGGATTAAAGATCTGTCGTGCAATCGAAGGCGAAACGTCGGATAGTAGTTCCAATTGGTCACGGTCTAATCCCAAGAACCATGATTTCTTGATAATAAATTATCTTACTGAATAGAACCGGAACACCTATTCTTACAAATTTTTGGAAGGGATTTGGAAATGTGTGGAACATTTTTAAAAGTATTCAGTTCACTTGTTGCATATTTATTTGTAAAAATGATTTTTCGGCTTTTACCCAATTCAAATAAAATAGTCTACACTGACTGAAATTTTTTTAAGAAAATTATAATAATCTGACCACGATTTCGATATCTAAATAAAAAAAACGGATATTAACCAACATGAAAAAAACAAATTGTCAAAAAAAATTTAGATGCATGCCACCATTCAATTTTTAACTTAAACTTTATTTTCTAAGAATACATTTTTTAATATTATGTATCAAAGCTACTTTACGAAGATTAGTCTGCATGTTGAGGTTGAGATACGTATATCTAAGAAATTTTCAGATAATATATAGTTGCGAAAACCAAAAAAAAACTGTTTTATAATATGATATATTCTGAAATCAGAAGAAAGACTTCTATCGGCTTTGACAAAATGCCATGAGGATAAACTTATACAAAAATTCTGTTTCGGTGCCGTTCCCTGATAAACCGGAAATGAAATTTAATACCCGACTAAGTAATAATTCTTCTTACACTCCTAATAGATAAATCTTTTATAACATATAGATTGAATCATCAGGTTGGTACAGTTTTATTCAAGCTGAACCATAAGGAAGTAACAGCAAGCAGCGCCCCCTACAGGTTGTCCCATTTCGATACTTTTACAGGGTATCTCAGTTATTATTGAAGATGGAGGGATGATGTTTTCGCGGCACTGTGCTGCTTTTTCGTAAAAAGAAAGATGCATGGTCTTTTTAGTTTTTAAAATACAGGGCTAAATTATTACGCTTTCCAGGCATCCTTCTTATCTTATTTATATATAATACGAGCTAATAAAAAAGTAAAAATGGACTATTAGTGTTTTTTCCGTAGAATACAATCGCGTAGTTAGCTTTTTTCGTAGGGACCTTAAATGTTAAGTTACAGACCAAACACTACGTATATTTTAGAGCGGCTAAAAACACATCCCTCCACGCTTTTTAAAAATATATAACACGTAATATTTATTTTAAACAAAAAGCCCGCAATTTGAAATTATTAACGAAGTACTAACAGGATATTTAAAAAAATCACTTTTTTAAACTATAGAAATTATTCAAAATGGTTGCCGTTTTCTCGAATGATGTATTCACACAATTTTGTATTTATTTTTAATGCATTCAGAATAAATAGTGAACAATGTTGCAAAAACTGAAAATATCTAGCTTCACGAAGTCCTTCTATAGAGCGATGGCGAGGCTTGTAATTCTTATTTTGAAGAAAAACCCACAAAAAGAAATCTGAGACTGAAAGATCCATCTTATCGGTCCATGATTGCCAATCCATCTTTCGAGCAAATTATTGAAGGTTCTGCCTCCACAGAAGTCAAAACATTTCTTGATTTCCTTTGTTATAAAGATGATCTTTCACTTCTCTGTATCCGATCGTTACACCAACCTGTAGCTCTATAATCTAGTAATTTTTTTATGATTACAAACGTACAAAAATTCTCCAAATCTATTTGTTCTACGATCTATGTGGAAAGAGAGGTAGAAAAATTTCCACCAAGGTGAGAGAATATATGAGCTTTGTCAACAAATTCGGATGTGACTGAAACTGTTTCAACTTTTGCCAATCATTTGTTTCAGATTATGATTTTTCCATTTCTGACGTTGATGTTTTACTTGAATGTCCCAAGGGGAAAAAGCTTGACCTGCTACAAAAAATGAAAATAACCAAAACTATAAAAAGTCCTATTTCCACTCGCATTACCTACGTTTTTAATTTCGAACCTCTCCTAATATTTAACAATTTAAAGTAATATTATTGTAGGCAACCTTCAATTCATCCATTTATTTATAGAGTGAGAGTTTTTAGTTATTTTCGTTGATCAGTCTAGTGCTCTATAAGCACCTACTCTGCCCTCCCATTCTGGTGGTCCGGGTTTGATCCCAGCTAGGGGCGTGCAGCATTTTTAATACTTTTTTAATATTTTATTTTGTTTATTCACGTGCAGCTAACCTCAATTTAGTATCGATCAAATTTTTATAAGTAGTTGTTTGTTTTGTTGTACTTTGGTGTGTTTTATTCTATCTATTTGTAAATTCTTGTTTTTGGATTTGTGAGTGCGATTATTTACTAAGGTTCTTTCTGTTGTTTGTAGATCTGATGATGCTCGAAAGGGCGAAATACGTGTCATGTTAATAACTGTAATTTACTGAGACCGAGACTTGGAGTCTTTTCTGTGTTTGTTATTAAAACTAGGTCTCTTTGGAAAATTTCTTTGATTTTTTATGATTCTTAAAAAATATCCATAAACGGCTTCTTTCTGGGTATCAGCTATTAAAATAAAACCGGAAAATTGTTTTTAAAAATTAGTAACTAACAACTTAGGACTCGCTTATTTAAATATAATTCAGTAGCTTCATTTGCGTTTTAATTACATTGAATAAAACATAGATTCTGATATTACTCTTTATTTAAACAATAAAATATGACGTAAAATACTACATAACAAAGAGATCACCACATAAGTTCAAAATGAAGGCAGTCATAGTTGTCATTAAAGCTTTTGTTTTCCACCACGAACCTACAACCAAACAAATAAATAGTAAGTGTTTTTTTTTTTTGAAAAGCATGAAAGGATGTGCTACTAGATGCTTTAAAATATATAGGGTGTTCCATTCTAAAAAACAACACATTTTGTCTTAACTCAATAATTGAGACCTGTAGAAAAAAATAACTACTCCATTGCATTATAGGTACTAAAACCCTATAATAATCCGTTTTTACTTTTTCATTAGCTTGTATTTTAACTTAGATACGAAGGATTCTTGGAAGTGTAAATTTTCAATTTCGCCCTGTATTTCAAAAACGAAGCCATGCAAATTTGGTCTACGGCATCTTTTTCACGAAAAAGTGGCACAGTGCCGAAAACAACATCTCTCTGTATTCAATAATAACTGAGATAACCTGCAAAAGTATCGCAAATGGGACACCCTGTACAGCGAGGTCATCTAAGAGAGAACGTCGGCTATTTCTCAGAATCCTTTCATCTTAGAGCACCAGAAAGAATATATAATGAAATGGGTCAAGACAAAGAGCTGAAAATTAAATAAAAGTTTAAATTATTTCAAGTGTTTATTTCTTCTAGCGTCAAATGTCGTCCATACAAATTCAGAATAAATGCGTTTGCATCTTAATTTCTCCATCATCCAATTTTGCAATTTTCACAATACATTTTGAAGGTTTTAGTTTTCTTTTTAACCGTATAAAAATACCTGTGAACCCGCCTTTAAAATTATACAGAAAGTTCACATTTTTCTTAATTTCTAAACCGCGCCCTCCTAGCGTTAACAAAGAAAACCAAAGCTTTATGAAATACATCACAAAGCAAAAAAAAAACGATATTTTCAAAAAGATGGATTTTTTTTTGAATGTTAGTGCAGACAAACCGGAATATTTTTTCTTGCCCACTTTTATCTAAACATTTGCTTCAAAAGCTGTACATTTTTGAAGATATACGGAATGAGAATTTTTGGTAGACCAAACAGCAAGTAGTACATTAAAACCGTGGGATTGAAGTGCCATCGTGACAGTTAATCTAATTGAACTTATATCAAAAACTTTTATTTTGCGTTTAAATACTAGGTGTTAATTTTTTTATTTTTAATAATGATTACTCCCGCAGAAAAAAGTGGATTAACAATCTATGACGAATTTCAAAAATGTCCTTCAAGAGCTGTTTTGTTATATCATGAAATATATCCAGCGCGCCACGTTCCTGATCAAAAAATATTTCCAAGACCGGAAAAAAACCCTGCGACAAAACGAAGAAGCGTTTTCTTCCCAAAAAAAAAAATCAGAAGAAGGGTTTGTGATGATCAGGCAGCTGATGGAAAAATGGCCTTCGTGCAACGAATTTTGAAGGTAAATTGTAATCACGATTACAAGCTGCATAATTTAGAATATTTCACATGTAACTAAGAAGCAATTTTATTGAACAAATAAAGATACATCTGGAAATTACTGACATTCAGCTTAATATTTAATTGGGCCGTTCTTTTATGAAGCTGTGTTAGATGGAAGAAGTTATCCGCAATTTTTAAAGGTGTGACAAAATGGCGGCCCAATAAACTATTTAAAAAATCGGTAAAATTTCAGTTTCTGGAATAAAACTGTTTTATGGAGGAAAAAACGGCATCATTTATTTTTTTAAAGACTATATATAACGTTATGAAAAGCAAAAAAAATATATATTAAAAATAATAAATTAGAAAAGGATAACAAACAAAAACACAATAAAATGTGGTATAATGAATATAATAGGTATAGAAATATAACCGGTGGTTTTATTTGATTCAGCATGGTATGTAAATGAATGCACGTATCTATGTATGTTTAATCTGGTTCAAAAAAAAATATAGATAGAATGTGTAGAGATGAAAAATATGTATTCGTCGCAATCTAAATAAATGTTAGATATTCGAATCAAATAGATATATTGCCATACATTTTATTTGCGCATGCTCAAGATGACTAAAAGAAAGACGATTTTCGGCTTAACAAACAACATACAAATGTAGCACATTATGCACCTATATGCACTGTTATATATTTCTCTTTTTTTCAGAAAACGATCTTTATACCTAAGGTAAGTTTCGGCTACATAAGTAAAAGATAAATAAAACCCTTTCAACATAACTCTCCTCCTAATTTTCGCTGTGTCAAGGAAAGAGAAATATATTAGAAAGGAAATGACAACACATATTTTAACGCAGAAAAGTACGGGCCACACTAAAAAATCTTTTGTGTGCTAAACATTTTATTCGATTTATTATCCAAAACTGTTAATTACATCTACATTAATTCAATAATTAAAGTTCTTGTTTAAAATACTCGCAATATATAAAAAAGATTTAACTATTGAGTGACTCTTATTTGAAAACGTAAAATCCGGCAACCAGAATAAAACTTATTTGCCGCACTGATCATTTTTACTACTATAAACGCAAAAAAAACATTAATATATATATATATATATATATATATATATATATATATATATATATATATATATATATATATATATATATCTATCTATATATATATATATATATATATATATATATATATATATATATATATATATATATATAAGATAGAGTATATATTTCATATAGTGTGTAATTGGTGCAAAATTTAAAAAAGTGTAAGTGTTTCTAATTAATTTGTTATAATTTATTTATTCAAAAGCATATATATATATATATATATATATATATATATATATATAACGCCAGCTCTTGAGTATTGGGTCCCTGTTATCTAAGATTTTTTTGCTCTAGATCACGTGTACTTTTAGCTGTTAAAATATTTGCAGTTATTTCCTCTTCACATTGTATACTATGCATAAAATTATTACTAAATAAAAATCCGTTTGTTAAAGAATTCGTTCCGTCACTATCGCAGGATCCCGGAGGGGTGATAGGGTCTCACACTGAGACCTTGGGATGCCTCTAGCGACCGATCGCTCCCAGAGATGTAGAGAAACTTCAAAAATTGTGCAAAATAACGGCCGCTTTAAGGTCCTTTTTAATACTGTAACAAAATAAACAAATAAAATATTTAACTTTTGCCGCAATTTATAGAAGTTTCTATACACCGTTTCAGTTAATTACTGGATGATAATAAAGACCTACGGGCTTGTGAGTTAGACATATTTCCAATTTTTATGTTTTCTTTATTAGCCATGTTCTCTTGCGCCACTGAAAGGGGTTGTTTATTGACGCAAATGTAGATTTTGAATTTTTTATGTCAAACACATCGTACACAATGATAATAACACTATTCAAAGTTATATTTTCGCTGTTATGACGTTAAGAAATTAGGTATATAAAACTTATATAAGCATTTAGGTCTTAGACCGATAAGAAAAACAGCTAAGTTTTAAATAGCTCAGAATTGATTAATAAACCATAAGAATATTTTATATGTATAGTCATTGACTTTATAGGGAGCCCTATAAAGCCAATGATTTAAGTTGTATGAACATAATATTATTAAATATTTTCCAATATGGATAGTTTATAGGGAATTTAAGATAATATTTAAAGCGGGTTCATATAGCATGACATTTTCATTATCTTTTTCTTTTTCCACAAGTTTAGTAATATGGAAAAGTTCTAGATTCGAGCATTCATCTTTAGTTTCAATGTTTACCTTTATGCATTAGCTATAAAGTTCATTTTACTTTATGTTTTTACCCCTAAATACTAAAATTTGACGTTTAAAGATTAACGGATTTGAGGAATTATTTTTAGCTTCTACATGTTAATTCATTTGCTAGTGTTTGTTCGTTAAGTGTCAGTAAAGTAAAATAAAGACATTTATATCTTTTAACTTGTAATTTTACATTTTAACTTTACAAAATAAGCCGCCATGTGTCATTATTACAACTAAAAATAATTTCAACGTAAACACGGCCAGCCATTTGGAAAAACGTGTAACTAATATTACGGAAAAAGAAGAGGGTGAAGAAAAAGTCATGTTACATGAACCCACATTTATGTTACAATTTCTTAGTAAAAGTCAGTTGATAAGTGTTACAAAAACTATACGATCAGGTTGGCACTTTCATAATTTCTTCGTAATCATGGAAAAAATCACTCCCCGAGATCCCTTGCAGTGGCAGCTATTCAGGTGAAGTAGGTGAAATGCTACTTCATCAGGAAAAATAAACAAGCAAACAACTATATTTATTATATATCTCTTAAAATTTTAGTTTTTACATTCCATTATTCACCTAATTGGTTAAAAATAAACTGTACATTTCGAATAAATATTTTACTTGACCGTTGGCGGCATGTCTTTTTAAAACTTTCAACCGAACTTTATTATAACAACTATAACAGTGGCGCAAACCACTTTGACTTTGCTGAAGGTGCTATGTTTAGTTTACGATTTTCCTACTATGTTGCCATGACAACGCTTATCCGATGACGTTGTGCCCAGCGCTATACAACGCTCTCGGTGAATTGCAGGCGCAGTACACTACACCCACGTGTCGTTCAGTTTGCGGTGTTGTTTACTTTTATTTTCACGGATTTCGCTGCAATCGGTGAGTTCTTTTGCAGTTAACTTGACTGTTTTGTGTTATATTTATTTATGGTGTTGTTTCAACATCAAATTCGAAGTTAGTAAATGTGACAAATCTGATGAAAAATCAATCCGCCTTGCGAAAGGATTTTTAGGTGAGATGAACGATTTTGAATTCAGGTTTCTGGCATTAGTGTTTAATGACATTATCTCAACCACGAACATACTATTCAACGTTCTTCAAAAAAAATCGCTTGACATTCATTTTTGCATATCCAATATAAAACGCTGTCGTGAGGCGCTCTGTAAAAAAAGAAATGAACATTTTTTTAATACCATGTTTGATAAAGCAAATTCTATTACAGAAATAAATCATTACAAACGTGAGCTTGCTAAGCTTTCACCTGAAGAAATTAGGGCTAAGTATAGAACCCTTTTTTATGAAATATTGGACCATATTTAATGGAAATCACACTAAGATTTCAAGACTGTGGAAAACTTACATTTTCGTGTTTGGCAGGTTCTGGTAAATTTTCCGAATATAGTTTAAATTTTCCGACTGGCCCGACCGAAAATTTGTTACAGTTATATGGGGAAATATTTTCAAAAAGTCAACGAGTTTAAAACGAGCTTGGTCTTATTTTTGCCAATGACAGTAATTGGAATATAACGCCGCAAGAGCAAGAGAAAAAAATTAATAAAAATAAATATATTTTTACCGAAGCATATAAATTGTTTTCCCTTATTTTGACAATACCGTCGACAAGTGCTTCAGTGGAAAGAAGTTTTTCTTGCTTCAAATGTGTAAAAACTTATATATCTCAAGAAAGACTTACTTCTCTTGACAATATTTCAATTCAAAAAAGGAATTTCTGGAGTAGATTAGGGCAACTCATCTATTTTATAAATTTGCTGCTATGAAGGATAGGAGAATTGATTTAGTATACAAAATTTAGGTAAGTCGTAAAAAAATATTCTACCCCCTACACATATAAAACAAATTTGGAAAAAAAATTATTGCGATATTTGCTTGCTTTATTTACACTTTACTTCTTCACCCGCTAGCCGCCACTGATCCCTAGCACCTTGCAAAGACGGTCCATATTATACCATAAATTTACCATTTTTAATCGTTTATGTGGCCGTTTAATTGAGATATTACCTCGCTCGCAACTAGACTAGAGTTGCCGAGTGCGTAAGGTAGGTCTATTTGTTTAGAAATATTTGTATGCGTAATTCAATTAGGAGGTAAGCGACTGCTACGTACTGGCAACACTAGCCGCGAAATTGTGCCGAACTACGCGGAAATCTCTCGATGGAATGTAATGCAAAATTGGGATCTATTTAGGGGGTGTTATTTAACATTGGATGGTTCGTTTATACAGAGTTTTATCTGTATTTGGTAATATGTCCAGAATTATTGGTTATAAATGCACCTCTCCTCCCAATATCGTTCGTATTTTATATCTATACAGAGTGCCCCAAACTCAGTGGCCTATCTGAAAGTATCTGGAGAACCATTGAATACAATACTTTGAAAATTTAGCTCTGACCGTAGATAATTGTTAACTCTCTTTTAAATCGTGCGGTGTTGCTGCTTCTACCTTAAACCGATGGCAACATCCATTTTCTAAATGAAATGCCCTGTACCTTATTGCATTTTTTGTCTTATGTTTCCTATAACTAAATTCTACTGTTTTCGAGAAAATGTCGGTTGGAAACTGACTTTTTTATTATTTCAAACTCTTCAATGACTTGACTTACAACAAAATGGATTTCACTTTCCTATACCAGTTATTAATTACCCCCCCCCCCCCCCACTAACAGTTCTAATTTGAAAAGAGGTGGCAAAATTTGACATTTCCTGCCAAAATAGAAATTAGTTTCAGGAAATAGATAACTAAAAACCAAGATATGAAAGTGCAATCCATTTCGTTGCAAGTTAAGTCGTTTTAGAGTGACAGACCTTCAAAAAGTCAAAAATATCAATTTTCAGGAGCCATTTTCTCAAAAACAATTGAATAATAGGAAATATAACACAAAAAGTGTTATGCCATAATATATATGGCATCTCATTCGAAAAACGGATAGTGCCACCTGTTTAAGGTAGAAGCAGCAATACCGCACAATTTTAATTATTTTAAAAAGATGGTTTATATTCATATATTGACACAGGCAAATTTCCAATTGAATACATTCAATGGTTTTCCAGATGCTTCTAATAGGCCTTTAAGTTTAAAGCACCCTGGATAAAAATAAAAAGTTTAGTATAAAAGTTTCTTCAAATTATACATTTTTTAAAGTATAATTTGCTGATATACAGGGTGTTTTATTTTTGTGAAATTAATAAAACAATAAAAGTTTAAATGGGCTATCCATGTTATTCAACATATAATATTTACGAGTCTTAAATTTTCCAGATTAGCTCCCTTTATATCAAACTGTATGTGACACCTCCATGTTTTAACCATTTAGAGCATTGTTTTTTTGGTTTGTTGCTATTTGTCACCATATTTCCGGAAATATTTTCTCTTCGGGGTACCCTAGGCTATAATAAGTGGGAATATTTCTGTCACAATACTGACACATGAAGATTATGAACATGCCTTTTTATTTTTAAATGAAAATTAAGATTTCTTGAGATTTTTTTATTTAGTGGTAAATAGTATATAATTTAAAGAGTAAATATTTTATAATATACCACAAGTACGGATAAAACGTATTGCGTATTTGGAACATTTCGCCCATTTTAGTAAACAAACCTTAATTGCTAGCAATAAAGTGGACTTACTTTAAACAAACAGATCAACAAAAATTAATTTTTTTCACAATTACAATACTTCCTTCTTACGAGGTGAAGTAAAAGAACAAGGCTCCTCCTATTTTAGTACACAAAACTTTGAAACAATAAAATAAATTTGTTTTAAACAAGTTTGAATAGTTTTGTAAAACTTAAATTGGTGGGACATGGTTTTTCTCTATTGTATGTTTGTGTTAGTTAGTAGTCATCGCCAACAAATATTTTCGTTTTTATCTTTCAAATGATTTAATTGACAGATTAAATTAGTTATTTTTTAAAATTTCTTTAGTTTAATTAAGAGCCGGAAATATTTTCTCGATTACAAATTTTTTAGGAAATTTTGCCTTGACTACAAGCATGTAAATAGAATAAGTAAAGTTAAAACATTTTGTTGACGGCTCCAACATTACCGACACCTCTATTCTTCTTCTAAAAAATATAGGGCACGACAAAGCCTGATTTTACTCCACTCTCCAAGCAGGTAAATGTGCGGATCAATATACATAACTGCTTCGTCTTTATGGGATATAAATGAGTTATTCTCTGGAAAGCGTAATTTTTACAGTTTAAATTTAGGATATATTGCCTGTCAATAGATAAGAAAAATTTGTGCTGTGGAAAATTTAACTAAGAATTTCAATAGAAAAATAAATCTTAAAAACACATGATTGCGATGAAGATATTTTCCAGTTAACAGTTAATGCTACATCGAAGAATTTCGTTGATGGTAGAATATAATAATGGAATCAATCCATTCACTGACGGTTTGATTGTTCCTGACATTTTGCCAGAATCTCAATCAGCATTTTCAAGTTTTGGAATCTCGCTTGTAACGCAGGAGTGTGACAGGTCGGCATTGGTCATCGACACACAAAACATTAGTATGGGTTTTTGATCTTGAAAAAATTGTTTTGTTTTAAGAAAAAAATTGTAGTAATTTTTGAAAAAGTATATAATAAACTTTGTCTAAATTTTACACGAAAGTCCATAGTTTTTCAATAAATAAAAATATACCCTTTTTTGAAACAGCAAGAAATTTAAAACAAAAAAGAATTGTGAGTATAGTTTATTGTTCATGAAGATATATCATATGGTATTTTTTTCCTCCTAGGTAAATATCCTCTAATATTATAATTTCAGCACGTGAACTTATCTAGCCAGAAGGCGGAAAGTAAGTCTAAAATGATAGAGTTTAATTATTTTTTGCTGTTTTAGACTATCGTAATCGCAACAATTTTCAAAAAACACAAGCTGGGTTTTATGGACGTTCTTAACGCCCTAGAGCACGAAAAAATATCTTTCTAAACAAATAATAATGATGTTTGTATGGACGTTTGTGTCTATTTTAACAAATTTATACCAAAACTAGTCTAGGTCAATATCTGGAGGATTGGATTTTGAGTGCTATGGGCGCATATCTTGGGCATTTTTATGAAGTATACACAAGTAAAAAAATAATACTTTGAAAATGCATAAACCGATTTCCGTCAAAATAAAAGCAAGATATTTTGACTATTTGACTGATTGACTTGACATGATTTTTTTCGACTGAATATATTTACAGAAATAATAATAAAATATTTTTAAAAAAGGGGAAACACGTCAAATTTATTCTTCTACTATACAGGGTAGCTTTAAAATGACGAAACAACTCCCTGGAAACAAAAAAAAAATATTCAAAAAACGGTGAAATCGCATTTTCACTATAGTTGCTCTAGGGTATAATTTTTAATAGGGTGACCTAAACTGAGTTTTCCCCACCTCTTGCAAATCCCGACTAAGTGATATGAGGCTTCCTCAGGTTTCATGTCACTTGCACTCTTGATCACTTTCTGCCCTAGATTCAAATAGGCCCGTCCTCATAAAGGCTAGAAACTTGTTCCAATCAAGAATTGTTAGCTCCTTTCTGGATAGGGTGGCTGATCCAAACGTTTTTCTTCTGAGTCTGCCCCACCTATAGGAAATATCTATACCACTTAATAGGGATTTGTGATAGATGGGACAGAGTCAGAAGGAAAACGTTCGGATCAGTCACCCTATCCAGGAAGGAGCTAAAAACTCCTGATTGGAGCAAGTTTCTGGTTTCCATAAGGAACGGTCTATTTGAATCCAGGGTGGGTGGACACGGGATGGTGATAAGGGCCTTTTAGTCCTTCCTGCCTGGCTTCGTGCCCCCCACTTTTACTACTACCATTACTTACCATTCGAAACTGGTCGAGATAGAGACCTTTGGTTTGAGCACAAATGTTTGTCTTTTAAAGGCTTCGAAAATAAGGTAAAATTCGATATACAGTTGCATTTAAAATTTGAAAGTTCAACCCCTAGAAGGGGTAAAAATGGTCGTAATGGATTCACTATAGTCCTGAAACAACGAAGCAAGGACTGCCATTCGGGAATATTTTTTACCGAAATTTGCACAATGTTTGACTCAATTGATGCCGCCCGTGGTATCAGTCTCTGTCGACGCCTCGCCTAATAATATTCACGGCTAGGCTCATAATGATCGTTATTTTGATCCTTATAACATTAATAACTGTTAGCTTATGTTGCGAAATAGCCAACAATATTTATTAAGGTCAACTTTATCTCAAGAAGTTTTAAAATTCTTAATTATAATTTAACGTTAAACGAGACATTAATTAGGGGATCAACTTTGGGAAACATTTAGGCCGATAACAATGAGTCATGATGGTTAAAAGACCTGACCAATTCCATGTAACACAAAATCTTTTTCTTTTTTTTCATTTGTTGTCTTTTATGAACAAAAAAGCATATTGCTTTTATACCTATACTTATTTCTCATTTAACGGGTACATGTACAAACAAATAGACGGAGTTCCAATGGGATCCTGATCATCACCAGTGGTGGCCAATCTATTTATGATATACTTCGAAAAAGAACCTCTTGAGAAAGCAAATCTAAAGCCCAAAATTTGGCTCCGTTACGTGGATGACATATTTATCATATGGTAATACGGTAATGCAGAACTTGACAACTTTATAACTCACGTAAATTCAATACATCCTAAAATACAAATTACACTAGAGTAATAGGAAAACAACAAATTCCCATTTTTAGGCTTCTGCTTACAAAACGGGACAATAGATACATTGAATACACCGTTTATAGAAAATTAACACATACTGTCAGATATTTGAATGCTGGGTCACACCATCATCCAGCACAAATTCAAGCCGTGGCCAATACCCTCATATCTAGATCCGCGCGATTAACTAATATACAAACGAGACATGATGAACTTAATATAATATCTAGTGCTTTAAAGAAAAACGGTTACACAAAGCATTCAATAGAGAAAGCCATTAACAAACACGTTTCCCGAACAAACAGCAAATATTATGAACCCGGAAGACAACAAGTAATCCCACCATATGTAAAAGGTATCACAGACCGTATTGGCAGGATTCTTAGAAAACACAATATACAAACAATTCATAAGCCACAAACAACCATAGGTAAACTTCTTGGAAATCCAGAAGATAAAATAAAATTGGAAAACCACGGAGTATAGAGCATCCCCTGCCAGGACTGTGAAAAGTTGTATGTTGAACAAACAAACAGATGAATATCAGTAAGAGTAGAAAAACATAAAGTCAACATCAGAAATAAACAAACCACCTCTGTCTTATTTTTACATTATCAGGAAACAAGCCACAAAATAAACTTCGAAGGGTGTAAGGAGATTGCCAATATAGAGTACTATAGGACCAGAATAATCCGAGAAGCCAGAGAAATAGAAAAACAGGGTGATTTGAATAAAACGGAGAAATCATTAAAGTTACCAGCAATATGGAATTCAATCATACATAAACCAAAAACCACAGAAAATCAAGCGGTATTAGTCCAACAACAATGTCCCGATAATATAAACAATGACGCACGACCGTTTAGACATAACCTTCGGCCAAGGATGGGGGTATAAAAGGAAGCTCCGCTGTCACTAACACTTTCAGTCTTCAATAGGACGCCAAACAAGAAGCTTCGAAAATGCCAAATGCGATTTTGGCGAAACGCCTGCAAAATTATTCTTTTCAGAACGAGACTGATGAACGGATGTCCACCCGGAATGAAAACACATCAAATATATGTATATATATATATATTTCAGCAGCATTCCTAACAGTGAAATATGTTAAACTTATTTTATCCTTTTGTACAAAAAAACATGTTTTTTTCTTTATACAAAATAGCCCTCGGCGAAGGATGAAACAGTCCCCTGAAAAACGAAAAAAAAACTAATTCAGGAGCTTTAAGCTTTTTTACCAAATGGTGAAACACATCACATTTCTTCTTTTTTTTATATACAAATATATTTTTTTAATTATTCAAGGTAGCCTGGAGATATGAAGCAGTCACAAAAAAAATATTTTTTTGTTTAAAGGCGGGTTAATAAAAAAAACCAAACCATAACACAATGTCATTTTTTAAATTTCCACTATACAAGGTAGTCCATAGAGAATACAAGAGTCGATCTTAAATATGCAAATATTAATATTTCGATTATGATGCTTCCTATATTTCCTGAATATAAACCTCCATTTAAGAAAATCAGTGATGAACATGCATGTATAGAGAAGTACTATGTTTGCTAAATAATATTTTTTTTTTACTTCGTCGCTAAATAGAATTTATAAATTTTTATCAAGTATCTGGGGACTCTATCCAGATCTTAAAGACAGTTCATTGTCGAAATTCAAATATTTTCTGATCCGGCCAAACCTGTATAAATATTTATCAGTCGGAAAACCCAATATTCAGCCCCAGGTGAGTCGTCTTCACAAAGATAAATATTTGAAAATATTCATAACACCTTTGTGCTTTATTTTTTCGGAGCGCTCGTCTAAAGCGTGACGTAGAAATTGATTGCTATCAGTGGACAAAAGGGTGGCTTCCTTAACAGGAGTTTATATCCTTATATTTTTTGCTGGTGTCCTTAGATGACTTAGCGATATTTTAAGTGAAATTTATTCCTAAATTCCTACCTTGATATATAACATAAAATAAACTAAAAACACTTATAAATTAAATTTAGTTACTATTTTTTAAGTTATAGACTAATTTTTTCGTCATTAGAAGGAAGTAATGTAATCGTGAAAAAAATCACGATGTAATATTTTTGCAGATCTTTGAGTTTTAGAGTCCTTAAATCCCTTTTCGTTGGTGTGTCGATCTGTTTGTACGTGACATAGCCCCCAAACTACTTTCCAATTTACTTTGAATTTTGGTCTAAAAATCAAGGGTCAATATGGGGATAAAAAGGTAACCTTTTGATAATATGACGGAAGAAAATGGTGGCACAAACGGACAAGCGTGGAACCTGAAAGATACTTTCGTCCCGCAGGGTTTTTATGCAACAAAATACGTTCGAGGTTTAGAGACGAAGCTTTAGATGCACTTTCGAGATATTTATTTTTAAACATTTCACTGCATGATTAATTTCTGCGTTTTAACTTATTAGAATAAAAGTTAATCAATGATATTGCAATTTTTTTTTTCATGTCTAATTCTGGGATTTAATCCCTGAATTATGCAAGCAATCTCGAAAATTTCGGGGTTAGAAAAACTCCTCGCGATTAACATCCCTAGTTGACAAATGAGTACTTAATTTGAATATTTTCTTAAACATCGAGTGTAACTAGATATGGAATTTTCGAATAACATCAGTTTTAGGAGTCCTAGTTTAATTATTTGTTGCTGAAGAGCTAATAATATTTGTACTAAAAGATCAACTTTTAACGAAGCAATGAAAATATGTGGCTTAGATGTCGATCAGTGCATTTTTGGAGAACTAAGTGATATGATATTTTTAATTTAAAATCTGAGACGTCTTTTCGCGACGAAAGAGTTTCTCTAAAAGATTCATAGACGTTTACCAGCATAAAAATATTAGGATTTTATAAACAACATGAATACCTGCGTATTGGCATTGGCATTGTTTTAGAATTGCCTTAATTAAAAAAAATAAAATAAAATAAGTATGTTTGTTTGAAATTTCCTTCTAGTGCTACATTTTAACCTTCGTAATCTATATAATAATAATAATAATTTTATTGAGAAAATTACCGAAAATAAATAATTTGTACATTTCAACTGCCCTTTTCAAAACATATATCTTAAAATGAGCCGGAATTCAATCAAACAGATTGGTTACAATATTTCTTGGTTATATGCTGTTTTTTAATTTATCAATAAATTATTGCTCAAATATATAACAGATAAATAATATAAAAATATCAGATACCTACCAGTTACTAATGGCCTTGCTGTATCAGAATCGACTGTTATCTCATATCATCCTAATTTTATTTCGACCATGCTTATTTTGTTATCTATAATTTGAGTGAAACGTGAAATTTTTAAATAATACAAAAGAATCCACAGCCAAATTTGATCCAACATGAATATTTCATCCATACTTTCATCAATTTTTATTTGATATTTTCGCATGAATTTCATGTTCGAAAATACACAAAAACAGAAGATTTAATTCGGACGAATGATTCGCCGAAGTCTAAGCCTACTTGATTATCCCCCTAACAGACTGAATCGCCGCGGAACGTATCCAACGGATGAACCTGACCCTTCACACTATGCAGACGAATCACTGAATAGTGAATAGCGGGCTTTAGTCGTATTCCTTTTTTTTGTTTAAGTGAAGGTCT
The DNA here is from genome assembly GCA_030620095.1 of Kuschelorhynchus macadamiae. NCBI lineage: Eukaryota > Metazoa > Arthropoda > Insecta > Coleoptera > Curculionidae > Kuschelorhynchus > Kuschelorhynchus macadamiae. Next base: position 119,112 of record JAUTXW010002190.1, on the reverse strand, counting down.
CTAATAAAGTAATTTAATAAAATTATGTTAATTAAATAGTTAAACTAGGATCCCTAAAACCGATATTATTCAAAAATTCCATTTCCATTTAAACTCGGAGAAATGAATGCCGAAATTCACGAAAAATTCAAATTATTCATTTGTCAACTAAATTCAGTATCTGAGTCAAACTAAAAAAAAACTCGAAAAAAATTAATGAAATATTTCATATAAACTCTATTTGTACCTTCAAAATAAAAGTACCTTACTGTATACCAAGGAATGATTTTTCCGGGAAGTCACAGCTAAATTTTGATAATTATTTATCATATTTCGAATCGTCTAATTGTTAAACAAAAGCCACTAAATTTACTTCGCTCATAGAGACGTTACCACAACTATACAGTTAGTATAGTATAGTTAGTTTAAGCCGCTCCGTATATTGCAGCGAAATTTGGAACGATAATATATGAGCAAATTATCCTTTTCTGAAAAAAAATTAATTAAAAAAAGAAAAAGTTTCGAAACTTTTTTTAAATGGAAGGGGGGTCGTGTGAAACATCGTTTTAAAGGCCTTTTTAGTCTTAATTCAACCCCCGATTTTGAAAACATTTGATTAAGCAGTTCTCAAATGATGACCAATAACAATTTTAAATTTGATTTTCTGATACGTGGTTTCATGCTGCACTGTGTTCTACAATGTGCAATAATTAATCGTCGTTGCCTTGGTTTTCTGATATTTGACATTTTGAAACGTGCTTTTCAAGTGTTCTACAAGTTTCCGGATATATTATTTAATTGACATGGCTCGTTCCTTAGAATATAAAATCGAAGCAGTATCATCTTTGGCGAGGCTAACCGGAATCATCACGCTGCAGTTGGCATCATCAATGAAGACTTACCGGAACGATCAATGTGCAGGAAATACTTTCAGAATTTATTGTCAATATTTCATGTAATAGGGAAAAGCTGCCCCAGATCTAGGAGGACCAAAATTACCGAAAACGTGTGAGTTCAGTTCGTAGTTGAAATGATCGTAAATCCTAGACAATGTACTAAGCAAGTAACTGAGACTTGCAATATATCGCGTTCGTGCGTTAAGAACATTTTAAAATCCAATAAACTTCATCCTTATGAAATCAGAATTATCCACGAATTAACCAAAGATGATCCTGACAGGCGAGTTAGTTTTGCGATATTATGACAGAAAGGATCACAGTAAATCCCAATTATATGCGCCATATTTGTTTTAGTGATGAGAGCACCTTTTTCCGAAATGAAAAATAATTGTAGATGGGTATTTTGGGTGACCATATCATAGGTTCCCATATTTTTAGAAGGAAATTTAAACGGTTCCATATATCTTCGAATGCTGCAAAATACCATTACTCCATTTATTGATGATATTGTTGCTGAAAACCCATGTAAGTTCCACTTTGGTCTTATGTTTCAATAGGACGGTGCCACGCTATATTATTTTAGAGATACCAGAAATTACTTGGATGCAACCTATCCGGATTGGTCGCCGAGGTCTGACAGAATGGCTAGCTCACTCGCCAGATCTCACACCACTTGATTATTTTCTATAGGGCTCTGAACGAACTGGGTGAACGAATTTTCTACGTGTGTTCAGGAGTAAACCCTGAAACCCTCCATAATGTGAGGGGAGAATTCACTTGTCAATAGATGCAAGACGGGCCTTTATAACATCTATTTAAATGAAAATTTGAAGTTTTTCTTTTTCTGCTTGTTTCAGTTTTTAAATATTCGTTTTATCAGTTTTTTATTAATTGTTATATTGTTTTAATAAAATATTCACCATTTCATTTTCATTTTTCGTGGTTCACTTAGTATAACTTAGGTAACGTCAAAAAAAATATCCCAAAAGTATAAAAATGATTCCATTACGAAACATTGTCATTGGTCATCATTTGAAAACTGCTGAATTAAATATTTTCAAAATCGGGGGTTGAACTGAAAATAAAAATACCTTTAAAACGATAGCTCACTCGACCCCACTTCCATAAAAAAAAGTGTCGCAACTGCTCCCAGCTGTCTTCTGGACATTTAAAGATGTCTTTTTTTTAAATGAGAAATTTGCTCATATATTATCGTTCAAATTTCGTTACAAAAAACATAGCGGTTCAAAATTAGGTGGAAGGTGGCGGACTTATGCCCTCAGTGTATGAGATTATGACACTGCGATATTGTTAATTGTTATAACCTATTATTTACTAATTACTGAAGCTAATAAAAAGCTAAAAAATTTTTCTTTATGTGTCTAGATAATATCATAATTTTTTAAAAATAATTAATATTTAATAGTTATTTTCTGTTCGTTATGACCGGTTTTATAGCATCCTAACAGCTTAGCGCTCATGGAACGGAGCTCTATTTTCAACGTTAAATCAGAAATATTAATAATAGAGATAGAGTTCCTAGAGTAAAACTTTTCCTCTTTACGAATATTTTATTAAAAATTCCTTAAATATAAATATTTTCTGAATGATTTGCAAAAAACTAAACTCTTCCTTTTATCTTAATTTGTTAATAACTTTGGAAATTGTTCATGTGCGGGTTTAAAAAATTTGCACAATTTTCTAAACGTTATTCCGGATCCAATGAGCCTCACTCCTATTTTTACTAGCAGTAGCAAGAAATAACAACATTTTAAGTTGGTAGACTATAACATTAGTCTACTAATACTGGCGGAATACCAATTCATTTTAATGATATTATTGCTTTAATTGAAACATATTTCAAATAACGAAATTGTTATCTCGCAGCATTGAAGCAATTAAGGGCGGCCATGTAACAATAAAAGGTGCTAAAATAATAACAGAGAACAAACTTAACCGCCAGCAAAGAAAATAAATTGCCCGCCATAAATATGTATTCAGGGCCAAAAAAATACAGATTGCGTAGTTTTTGTAAAGAATATTAATTAGTTAGTAATAAAATTAAAAATTACAAACTAAAAAGTTTTCCATATCAGCTTTAACTTAATAAAACACGCTGTATAGTCGAGTTAGTAAAATTTTGAAGCGAATCCGATTTGGCAGAAAAATGTGACGGCCTAATGAAATATTTAAGCCGTGTGAAGCGTCAGTTTCAGGTTTTACGGATTGTAAATTTTTTAATATTTTTATAAGGATTGTAGAGAAAAAAAGGTTTTTACATCTTTGGAGAGTCTCTCAAGTAACATGTAAATATTCATAGCCTAATTTTAGCAAACCCATGATGAATAGTTAACAGCAGAACATAAATTTCTTTATAGTTTCAAATAATATTTTTATCATTCGTAAATTTACATTGAACGTTCAAACGAGTGATTTATAAAAGCTCATATATTATCTTCAAGCAGTCTACATTCTATCTGAAGTTCATCTTCGCGCAGTTTAATCCATACGATATCTGACTTTTCCCCGAAATCTATTTGCTAGGCCTGAAGCCAAATATAAGCGCTTTGGGAGTTGTACTATATAACGTAAATTATAACCGTAGCAGCAATCGGACTTTAGAAAATTATGAAATTATATTAAACTTAATAGACAAATTACTGTCTCACGATATAAGTGAAGTAAAGATCTAAAGACAGCTTAAAACTGGTAGTTTATGGCCACATTGAGTGGTTGGCTTTCTCCTTCCTCATAAGAGGGAAGTATTATTGTAAGTTCTTGAAAGATAAACATATCCAGTACTTCACAAAATATTTTTATTAAAGAATATCCGACGCGTTTCTGCCCAACAGCCATTGTCGAGAATAAAATTATAGAATCTGTCAATGATAAGGATCAAGCTAGAAAATATGAAAAATAATAGATTTTGCACTTACAAATACCAATTTCACACATTTCACAAAAACATAACAGTGCTCTTTTTAAAGTTAAATATACAATGCCCTAGGTAATTCATAAAATATAATACTGAGGTTAGAGAACATAAACAATCTAAAATGTCAAAAGTTGGCGGTAAAACATGTTCCATGCGCTAAAAAGAATTCGGAAGTGTCAATTTAAGATAGTTAATATAATAAAATATAGTAAGCAAGTTTATGTTTTTCTTCCCTCGTAAAAGGGAAGTATTGTAATCGTGAAAAAATCACTCTCCGAGATCTACACGTTTCAGGGTCCCCAGATGACGAAAAACATGTTTTCTCAATTCCGTCGGTCTGTCTGTCTGTCTGTCTCTTCGCGGCGTAGCTAAAAAACTACTTACCCGATTGACTTGACATTTTGGTCAAAAATTAAGGGTCATATGGGAATGACCTGGTAACATTTTGGTGAAAATCCAATATGGCGAAACAAAATGGCAGCTTAGTGAAATGGTAAAAAAATTATTATTAAAAAACTACTCATCCAATTTATCTGAAATTTTGCAAAAAGATCAAGTATTATGTTGGAATCAACTGATAACATTTTGGTGCGAATCCAAGATGGCAGAACAAAATGGCGGCTTCATAAAATATTTAAAAATTCAACCTGAAAAAACTGCTTAACGGTTTGATTTCAAATTGTGTACCATAACTAAATATGGCATAGGGAACAACTAGGAAAATAGTGGTACTAATTCAAGATGACCGAACAAAATGGCGGCCAAATAAAATGTTTGTAATCGTGAAAAAGTTACCCCCTTTTCACACATCTTTACGTTTTAGCGTCGCTAGATGCTAAAATATATGTTTTATGAACTCCGTCGGTCTGTCTGTTGGTCTTTCTATCTGTCTGTCAGTTCGCGGAAAAGCTTAAAGACTACTAACCCGATTGACTTAAAATTTTGGTCAAAAATTAAGGGTCATATGAGCATGGCCTGGTAGGATTTTGATAAAAATCAAATATGGCGAAACAAAATGACGCCTTAGTGAAATATTAAAAAATTATTATTACAAAACTAATCATCCAATTTATCTGTCATAACTTATTGTGGTACAGGGATCAACTAGTAAAATCGTGGTACTAATTCAAGATGATCGAACAAAATGGCAGCCAAATAAAATGTTTTTAAGCGTGAAAAAAGTCACCTTCTCACTTTTACAGATCTTTGCGTTTTAACGTCGCTAAACGCCAAAAAATATTATTTTATCTGTCAGTCTGTCAGTTCGCGACATAGCTTTAAGACTACTTACCCGATTAACTTCAAATTTTGGTCAAAAATTAAGGGTCATATGAGGATGACCTGGTAATATTTTGGTTAAAATCCAATATGGCTAAACAATGTTAAAAACATTATTAGAGTGGTGTATTATTTGGGGTTAAGATCCAGAAAAAAAAAACAAGTTTTTTTTAAATTATCGACGCTTCGGAATTTAATTTGTGCATTCTCAGGATACATATATATAGAACCTATATCCTGAAGGAAAGCCATTAGATCACTGTTTACCTACTCTATAGGTCCGTAGATATTTCCTAGATATTAAGTTTCTAAATGGTTTTCGTTATTATGTTACAGTGGTGTATTATTTGGGATTAGTGTCCAGTAAAAAAACAAATGTCTATTTTTAAGTAGTCGATGTTTCGCAACTTTATTGTTGCATCCTCAGGACACATATAGTTTTTATATCCTGGATGAACCCCATATTATCAGTCTTTACTTACTAGCTTTACAGTCTTTTTTACGTTCGTCTGCAGATATTTCCCAGATATTATGTTTTCATGGTTTTCGTTAACGATCACCTTGTTGTTATGTTAGTAGTGTATTATTTATATATTTTCCAGATATTAAGTTTCCAAATAGTTTTCTTAAACGATCCTCTTGTATTTATGCTACAATGGTGTATTATGTGGGATTAGGATCTAGTAATAAAAACAAGTCTTTTTCTTTAATTGTCGATGTTTTGCAACTTTATTATTGCATTCTCAGGACACATAGATTTTATATCCTGCATGAAACCCATATTATCAGTCTTTAGCTACTCCGTTGTAGATATTTCCCACATATTAAGTTTCTAAATGGTTTTCGCTAACGCTCTTCTTGTTGTTAGAGTGGTGTATTATTTGGGGTTAGTTGGTTGCAGACCAACGGAGTAAGTAAAGACTGATAGTATGGGTTTCATGTAGGATATTATATCTGTGTCCTGAGGGTGCAACTATAAAGTTACGAAACATAGACATTTTAAAAAAGACTTCTGTTTTTTTACTGGATCCTAACCCCAAATAATACGCCACTTTAACATAACGACAAGAGGATCGATAACGAAAACCAGTTAGAAACTTAATGTCTGGGAAGAATCTACGGACCAGCGGAGTAGGTAAATACTGATAATATGGGTTTGAATTTAAGGTGGCGAAACAAAATGGCGGCCAAATAATTTTTTTAAAAAAATCAATGTAAAAAAATATTGTTCAATTGATTTTGCAGAAAAATAAGATGTGAAAATGGCATAAACTGGTAAGAATTCAATATGACGTAGCAAAATGGCGGTATGTGTCAATGTAAAAACTATTTATTAGATTTATTTTGTTATGCCCAAAGGAATCCAATATGATGGAACAAACAAAAATGAAAATACAGTATGTGTAACAAATATATACTCTGACTATGTACTGAACCAAATTGGGTAACACTTCACTATTCCTAACAAATAGAAAAAAATTATAACGAGGGAAGTTCCGGGTAAAATTGTATTACATTATACATTAAAGGCAAGCCTTTAAGAAATAAGACTGAATCCAAATTTTATAAAGGTGTATAGATATCTGTCCGTAAGTTTATCTATGAAATTAACATACATAAAAGTTGGGGAAAATGGAGCAAAATGGACGCAATCATTCATCTGAACAATCGTGTTAATTTGTTGGATCTTTAAAATGGTTGTGTATAGGATCATTTAAACATAACACATTTTGATTTATTTCTAATTTAGTCATTTCAATATTTTCCAAAACTGAGAGCTGCTTTCCTTGGGAACATGGTGCAGCATGCTGAAGCATTTACGTCAAAAGAATGAAGCGTCTGGCGCAAAAGTAATCCAAAAGCTGAACTTTGTCAAATGGTGATTTCAAAGTGTTGAGATGTTCCTTAATTCGAGTTTTGATAGTTCTGTCTGCCGGTGTGTCCGACGTATCTTGCATTACAAGAGTTGCACGATAACTCCGCTATGTTCAAAAAGAGGTTTTTTTTTAGCATGAATCGATTTTAAATTGGAAAATTATGTAAAAACTATTCTAAAACTGTCGAAGACACCTTTAAGTATATCTTTCAGTTTGTTTGAGATCGAACCTAAGAAAGAAATTTTAATGTATTTGGATGGTTCTCCAAGTTGAAAAACCTAAGTTTCTAAGCAAGAGAGCTGTCTCACCAATTTGTTGTATTTTTTATTAATCAAGTTCTGAATTGTTTTTACTTTGTATCCCTTGTTAACTGCAATTTGTTTTTTTATTTGAAAATCTAGAGGGAGTAAGGGAATTCTGAACATTATATGTAAAAGTGCATTTAAACGATGCTAGTTTATGAGATATGAAATGATTTGAACCTATTGGACTAGCGGGTTCTGTTTCTGTTTATTTTCGGTAAATTTGATAGAAATTGTGAGATACAAAAATGAGTTATTTTTTCTATATCAATAGTAAATTTGATATTATTGTAACCAATTAAGATGGTCTAAAAATTCGTTCAACTTTTTTTTTGTACCTGTCCAAATGACAAACGTGTTATCCACGTACCTTCTCCAGAGAAAAAAAACACTTTTTTGGATAAATTATGTATGTTAGAAAAAAAAGCCTATGCTTATTGCAATCATGTAAAAAATCACCCTCCCAGGTTTTGTACAGATCTTTGAGTTTGCCGAAAAGCATGTTTTCCCTTTTCGGCCAGTCTGCCCGTCCCTTTGCCTGTTCGCAGGAAAGCTAAAAAACTACTTTTCCAATAAACTTAAAATGGTGCTCAAAAATGAAGGTTCATATGGGAATAAAACCATAACACTTTGGTATAATACGGCGAAACAAAATGGCTGCCTAATAATATATTTCAAAAATCAGTCTGAACAAACTAGAGTGTGGCACACGAATCTAATGCTAGGAAAAAATGCGAATAACTATGAAAACGGTGCATATTTCATTCGCGGTTGGCTACAAGTCTGCATATCATATCTATGGAAACGTCCTGCTTTTGACATACCTTTCCTTTTCGTCGCGGCTTTAAGTTCATCCATAGTTATTCGGCTGAGTGCAAATTTTGCAAAAAAATCAAGTGTTATCTAGGGATGAACTGGTAAAATTTCGGTACAAATTCAAGATGGCGTAAAAAAACAAAAATCGGTAAATTTCACACAGAACTTTCCTCGATATGAATCTTGATTTTATAAACTGAGTGGTTTACCGATTGGTTGTACCCAATTATCTGGAGTTTCTCTCTGAGTAAGAGTCCCACGTTTTATTAAAAATTGCAATATACATTACTTGTACTTTTTAAGTACTTGTACTCTTTAAGTTTTTTTTGACTTCAAACAAAGACCTAATAATGACACAAATGACATTCTAGGCATAGAGATAATAATATATTTTCATCTGAATGATTACTAGTAAATGAGTATTTTTAATTTCACTCCGTCGTTACGCCACATTATATTGAAAAACGAAGTTTTCTTTAATTTAATAATTTTTAAAATATTCTAGAGAGTTTCACTGATATACTTCGCCATGCCTTTTGTTCTCCTGAAAATATTAACAAAGTATCAAAGGCTGCAAGCGACCCTCGGACCGCATCTTTCTGAAGCCCTATTAATATTTGCATTTTGGAAAATAATTGTATAGAGTTTCTTGGAAAATTTTGGACGCTTTATTTTTAAAAAACGTTGCTGAAATTTTCAGTTATGAAAGTTGAAGGACTGTTTTCTGAATTACTAGAATTTGTCATTTGAAAAATCAAGTATTGAAATGGAATACTCTGCATGTTATACACTAATTAATTGGTTCTTGTTTTCTGATTATAACATTTTTTTTGTATGACATACTCTTTGTTGATTTTCTCCGTACTTTTTTTAAAATATTTAGATTTAGACGCAGTAACATTTTAAAAATGCAAGAATTCTGAACATATAATATATAGGGTTTTTCATTAAACATAAGATGATATTTTTATAGTTTTTTATGAGTATTTGTGTTAAAACAGAAAGGTATTTCAATAAAATTAATAATCACGAAATATTTTTTGTAATTATTTCGTACATTCGAAGGAAAACAATGTTCATCAAAATGTTTCTTTTGTATTCTGGTTTAGCAAAATATTTATTTTGTTTTTATTCAAGTTTGTTGCTATTAATTCCATAGAAATTTACAATTTGTCGATGTCTGTGACAAAAAATATAAGATTTGGAAGTGAATCCATATCAGATACTGAAACAGCGGTAGCCAAAAATGTTCCTGTGAACACACAGAGATCGAAAAAGTGCAAATAAGAAGAAATTTTCTGGAAACTAGAAAAATATATCAATGGAAAACGAAGCTACGGTGAAAACTATAAAGAATCCTGTTAGAAATCCATTTGGAATACTACCGCAAAAATGATTCAAATATTTCAAGGCGTAGTTTAAAAATTGATCTATATACCGAGGAAAGCAACTTCAGGGCTGCCCAGACAAAACGTAAGTTGAGTTCTAAAGCCCTATCCTCCGAAGAAATTATAGAAATGAAACGAAGTTTTGACAAGAAAAGCCCTGAACGGCTACAGAAAAAGTTTTTCCATGTGTTACTGTGCTCATTTGAACTAGACGAGAGGTAACGAGGTTGTAAAAGGTTGAGTATTTCCAAAGAGAATTGAATTAAGGGCCGGTTCACAGGAAGAATAGATTCCAAAAGCCTAGCAAGCAGTGATTGGCTCGTTAAAAACAAATCTACATCAGAGCTATGCCGAGCAGGACCATTCCCCGAGATCATAGAAAAGCGCAATATTAATCTCCAAGGGCGGACTTTTCCTGTCTAAAGTCATTTTTACAGATGGATTTTGATCTTGATTCTAGAATAATACAAAACCTTCGAAGAACAAATAACAACGATGGTGAAACATTCTATGCTACAACTCCCTCTTCTGAAAATCTGCAGTTTGGTAAAACAGAAAAGCAATTTTCAGCAGTTGAGAGCAATGAAGAAACTGCATATTGAACGCAAATCATTTTAATAATTGGATAATTTATTAATCAACCAAGTTTTGTCTAGTAAAATATGTCTCTTGTTTTTATTCAAGTTGCTATTTGGCAATATCGTTCATGAAATTTTTGATAAAACAAATGTCATTCACAAAATTGCCTAGCAACAACCTTTCGTAACAATTCTGCGTTTAAATACTTTATAAAATGTGAATTGAATTTTTCAACTGATATTTATTATGATGATGATGTATGATGTATTTTTTTTTTGTTTCTGGTTTTTGTCCTTACAAACTATGATGTATTTAAATGATGCGGTTTTCAGTTTTGTTTTCCCGTAATGTTTTTAAACAAAATACTACAAGAATATAAAAAATAAGAATATTTATATATATGTTTATAATAAATAACAAACAAACCAACAAAACAAATAATAAAACCGAGAAAGTATTAAATACATAAAATAACATTCATTATTCTATTATTTTCTTGGAAAATCTTTCTCTTTTTCCGGAAAAGCGTATTTTAATTGTTTTCCGTTTATATTGTGCTGGACGACAGCATACAACAGTAGTCGGCCATTATTTTGACATCCTAACGCCCTCGATATCGCCTTTCCACCTCTTTAATGTCTTCGTGAAAGCGCTTCCCTTGCTCTTCACTGACATCATTGAGGTTATCCGAAAAATAGTCAAGATGAGCATGTAGAAAGTGAATTCTTATTCTAGTATATATAACAGCCTAATTTCCTAAATGTATACAACAAATATGTTTTTAACAATATTTTTAAATTCTGACTCTTTTTCTCTCGATTTCCTAGAAACTTATTTATAACTTCTTTTAAAACTTTTCAGGCTCCTTTTTCATCTTCCTGCATAACCATCTCAATTACATTAATTTTTATTAACTTTCTTATTTGTCGCCCAACAAGAATGCCTTCTTTTGTTTAGCTTCAGAAAGACCCAGAAATAGTTCACACAAGTACTTAAAACAACCACCATTTTTATCTGGAGTTTTGACAAATTGTTTCATCAGTCCCAATTTTATATGAAGAGGAGGAAATAAAATTTTTTTGGGGTCAACTAGGCTTTCCCAAATTACATTTTTTGGAGTAAAATGTTAAATTTTTTCTTGGTGGCAAGTTTTTTTTAATCCAGTGGTCGTCTGATGCTCTACTGACCCAGTCACACAAGAAACATGGGTATTTGGTATATCTAGATTGTTGACACAAAAGTAATGTTAAGTCTTAAGGTCGCCACATAGAATTGAGTTGTGTTTCTTACAGTTTATTTTTAAGAGCAGCTCTTCAAGATTTTCATAATTTTCTTTTAGTTGGGTTGAATAACCAATAGGAACAGATGCATATAAATTGCCATTGTGTAGTAGAACAGCTGCAAGGCTTCTTTTTGATGAGTCTCTAAAAAGTCTCCACTTAATAAGTTTGTATTCAGAAGAACCAAGGTGGATAATCAACTCAATACGTTTTGGAAATATACAACTAAACCAGCTGCGGCAAAGTAATCGACAAATTCACCCTCACGATTTCTAAACCAATAAAATGTTTTTGCTTAATCTGGATCCTAAAATCTCAGAAAGATCTTTTAAAAGTCCTAAATCTTTGACTAAATGATTCAGTTTTAACTGAGAAAATACCTGCGGTACACTGGTTCTTGAGATAGATGCTTCAAAACTGTCAGACTCGACATTAGACTGCAATACTTTAGGTGGAATAAGTACAGGTATATCAGCATCATGTGCAACTGGTCGTATTGCCGACAAAAGATTAGGATAGTAATAATACTTTAGTGATTTTGTGACCTCTGATATCATAAAGATAAAAAATAGCAGTCGTCGATGTTATTTCTAGGTCCTCTTCAGACCATTGATATTCCAAACGGTAAGGCTTTTCTTGCTGCTTTAAACCAACGTCTAAAGGCTTCTTCGCAAGTCTTGCAGCTACCATGTGGTGCCCAAAATTTATCTTGATCTCTAAGTTTCATTTTAAAGTAAGCAAAGTATGCATTTTTTATAAAACCAGTAATGTTTCATTTACTTTTTCACTATGACCTGTCCACAAATATAGCAAGAGTAATCAGGTTTATTTTTACAACACCTACTAGACATTTTCTTATGGAAGTGCACAACAAAACACAGATAGAACTAGACAAATTCATTGACAACGCCCGTTTGAATATCACTTAGTTAACACTAAATAATATCGGCCTCTGTTCGAAATAAACCTAGTCTCGGGGAATCCCCAACTGTGGTCTAGTTACTGCTGATAAATTTTCCAATAAATGTTCAATTTAAAACGAGATTTTAACTCGTTTCTCAACGTGTAAAAAACATGTAATCTAATTTTCTGGGAAATGGATTAATTAAGGTAAATATAAGTCCTAATTATGCGAAAAAAATTGAAACAGCTTGATCTCAAAAAACAAGCCTGTGTTATTTTATTGATAAGTATAAAAAATATCTCTTACGTAGTAACATCTCCGCAAATCTTCGTCACAGAGATTTACAAAGAAATATTCTTTTCCTTTCAGTTTTCAGCCGTTTTTTTGTTTTCGCACCTTTCGAATGAGTAGCAGGAGGTCTCATTTTACGAGCAGAGGTAAGCTTAAAGGATGGAAGTTGGACGTAAAAAATGTAGAAAGCGTTTAATAATTGAATTTTCTCAACACGCAAACGGGAATTTCTACTGAAGTTGGGGACAAAGTCTGCGTCGGTTAGTTATTTTATCGAGGGAGATTCATCCAACTTAAAATTCTGATGTCTTCTGGGTTGTTGGGAAGCAAAGCATTTCATTAAATGACATAGTAAAGCAATATTAATTAACTTGCTGTATAGTCTGTAAACTGAGGGTTCAGTCTTACGTCACGCTTTTTGATGTCATATGATTTTGGAGTATTTCCTTAATTATTCTATAAATTGTTTTTTGAATTCTTTTTTATAAGATACCAAAAAGTCGTTAAATGTCTACAGAGTCGAATTCCGTAATGTAATTTGTCGGATTTTTTTTCTACAAATAATGATAAAATATTTCAAAATAGTGCATAGTTTTACAATTTGGTACAGTTTGCTAATTGTGGTTCATATCAACAACGCAAAAAAAAACACGTTTATTAGTTATATGAGGAAAAATCGGTAAATTTTCTTTAGCCGGAACTTCCCTCGGTATGAATCTTCCGTTTCATTCAAATTTGAAGTCAACTGGGTAAGTAGTTTTTAGCTACGCCACAAGCTGACAGACAGATAAATGAAATTGAGCAAACATAATTTTTGGCATGTAGGGACGGGAAAAGGTAAATATATGTGAAATTTGCAATTTTCTTCACGATTAAAAACATTTCATTTGGCCGCCATTTTGTTCCGCCATCTTGAATTCGTATCACAATTTCACCAGTTCATCTCTATACCACAATGAATTGTTGCACAAAATTTGAAATCAATCTATTAACTAGTTTTTTCAAACTGAATTTTTAAATATTTATTAAGCCGTCGGTTTGTTGGGCCATATTGAATTCGTACCAAAAGTTTACTAGGTAATTATTATCTAATAGTTGATTTTTGTGGGAAATTTGAGGCAAATTGGATAAGTAGTTCTTCATATTGGATTTTCATCAAAATGTTACCAGATCGTTCCTATATGACTTTTAATTGTTGACGCGAATAAACAGACCAACAGACAGACAGACCGACGGAACTGAAAAAAAAAACATGTTTTCTATGCCGGAAAGGACCTCGAAACGTGAAGATCTGAAAAAAATTCGCATATTATATTATCAATTGAAAAGTATGTAAGGCCAATAAAGATACCCCCCAATGTGGAACGTATCACATAGTACAGAGAAAGTATTTACAGAAAACGTATTTGGAAACGGACAAAACGGAACGAAACGGACAGGAAAAGTATTTATAACGGTCCAACTTCCTAGCAAAATATTTTACTGGTTCTTTCTTTTATTTTCTGCTCTAGATAGATAAAATGCAGTTTTTGTGACTAGTTTAAAAAAAATATATTTTACCATTATTTTGTCAAATGATTTTTCAAATGTTTTTCCGAAAAATATATTTCGAACGAAAGTGTCTACCAAAGGAGAAGTAGATCATCTAAAAGTTAAATTACTTAAACCGTTGTATTAAACCACATCTAAGTAAAAAAAAGGTAAATATGGGAGAAAACAGAATATAAAAATATTTATTTCTGAAAGAACTCCAAACCTTGTATGTCCAATGTGCAATATTTTCAAAAAATAAAACTGCATCGTTTCCTTTAATTGTTTAAGTAACATAATCGTCATCATCCGAACCTATATCAGTCACATTAATAATTACAGGATGAATAAATGAAGCATCAATCAGTCTTTCCTGTTGCCAGTATGTATGTATGTATTATAGTGTTAAATTGATGTAGTTTCACCATTTTTGAAGTCATATGAAACAATGTTTTTTTATATACGTATAGTTTCAATATTTTCTATTTTTTTTAATGTTGCATTTCAGAGACGCAATACCACATAGCCTGTAACAGCATGAATGGTACTAATATTAGTATTGTAGTGACGCTTTCACTTTTACCATCTCGATGGGACTGAAATCTCAAAACACAATTTCCGTGCTACAGGGCTAGTTCGCCAATTTGCGAAGAATTGTGAGATCAAATTGGTAAATTGTCAATTTATGTTCTTAATATAAGTATTATGAATGGCTCTGTTCTTTCTTAAATATTATAGATTTCGAAATTCTTTAAAATTTGAATACGTTTCGGGTCAACTTTTTTCGAGGGGATTTATATTTTTTGTTTCAGTGGGATTCATTGCGAAAAACAATAAACAAACTGTTTTTTATCGAAATCTAGGACTTTTTGTTGGTTACTTGGATATGTTTGCATAATTTTATATAATAGTAACAATAATTATTCGAATTTTTAAATTCAAAACTGGCAGTATTATTTGAAAAATGTTAATTTTGAAATATTTTTTGAAAAGTTGTAGAGTTAACCTTGAAAATTTGGTAAATTATTTGATGATTGCTAGCACTGGTGTCTGTGCTTATAATCTGCAAACCAAGCGATTTGATATATAGTTAATTATTAAATATTTTTAGTCATCTATCTGTATGGTCGCATACTTGTCCAGATATAAAAGAGCCAGTTTCAAAATTGTTTTATATAAATAAACTTTTCGACTAGTAGCAAGAATACAAGTATCGCGGACTCCGATAACTAAATATTGCTTGTTGCCGTTTTAATGCTCAACATTTTAATATGAGTATTAAAAGCATAAAAATGATCCCAGGTGCAGCCTTTACCCTAAGTCGGTAGTACCTAGGATTTTGGAAGATAGTTTACTGCTGGAGAATTATCCAATGGTGTGAAGGCTGTTGGCAGGGAACAGTGATGGTAGGTGTGCACTGGAACTGCTGCTGCTGGACTCTCAAACTCTTTTGATATCACTAATTATAATCTTTTGGATATTAAACTAAAACATTAAGTTATCGAGTATAAATCATTACATTTTTTTACAAAAAAAAAAGATAAAAAAGGATTAAATCTTTCCATTGGCGCAATAAAGCTTGGAAAAACCAATTTCTTCAATTTTTCGCAAGACAATGATATTATCTAAATATGGGGAAATAAAGTTAAAATTTTTCAACTGGTTTAAATAACCTACAACTTCGACGAACGAAACTGATCACAGCAAGTTAAAATAAGGATTTAAAAAAATATACCTTAAATAAATTTAAATATCCACGTCAGTCGATGTGCAGTGTATTTCTTCTAGTTTGAAAAAACGTTTTTCATAACAAACAAACGAACTCTTCTATTTTTATATTTCAGTTTTATCACGAATGAGATGTTTGTTTTAAAGCGGACCCTGCTCTAACAGGATTTAAATGTCTCAATACAATGCATGACTGGGCTTAAAAAGCGTACATCGCATCGGTTCCGTTGAATCGTTTTATTTGATTTGGCTGAATGGAAGTATTATCTATGGATTACACGAAGTTCAAATTTGGGGAACAGAATTTTAAAATATGGCGTCAAATAAGGTTATAGAGTAAGATTTATGCAACTTTATCGCAGAGGTAATTTTAAAGAGCCTTTTTCAGTTGTACTAATGTAAAGCAATAGACACGGATTAACGTCTGTATGTTATAATCAAAATATCGAAGATCAGTAAACCTACGTTAAAAGAAGTCTGACTTTTATGCAAATGATTAACTTCCTTTAATATGGTTAATATATCAGTAACAAATGATATATTAATGAAACAAAGGAGTCTGTCTGTGTAATGTGTATAATCAGCTAACATCATACAATTATAGCAAAGCGTCGCACCCCGAAGAAAAAACACCTTGAAGATTTTTCCAAAAATGTACTTGACTTTATTACATTAGTCATACATAGTATAACGTGTACCAATTTAATTGAAATATCTCTCACAATGTACGAGATCCATAAAAATCGAAAAATATTAACATTTTAACTGTTTCTCGAAAACCAACGATAAATCACCTTCTAAAGTTGTGGACCTCAGTATTTTAAAGTATAACCACCACATCTTAAACGATAACCTCTGAATTTTACTTACCATCTTGTACCATTCAAAAAGATGTTATAGTCGGAGAGCTCGTAACAAAAAACTGCAAGAGTTTTGTAATGGCTCACTCAAATTTCAATATGATATGATATTAAGTGTGTAGATGAGTGATAGTAGGACGCAATGGTGTATGCTCGATATCCACATTTTAAGCGACTGCTGACTGCGTCTGTTCCATTAAACTGAGGTCTGACTCTTTTTTTCTTTAATTATATATATAATAATTAAGTAGTAAACAAATTTTCAGCTATTACAAAATTGTTGTACTGACATCGTGATCGCGAGAACTTATATTATGCGGTATGACCACTTTCTCACGATTTTGCTTCCTTCGTAAAAGGGAAGTATTGTAACAGCGAAAAAATCACCCTCCGAGATTTTTCCAGATCTTTACGTTTCAGGGTTCCTAGATGCCGAAAATCATGTTTTGTCGATTCCGACAGTCTGTCGTTTACCTGTCGGTCTGATGTTCGCGGCATAGCTAAAAAACTTCTTACCCAATTGACTTCAAATTCTAGCTAAAAATTAAGGGCCATATGGGGATTTCCTGGTAACATTTTGGTAAAAGTCCAGTATCGCAAAACAAAATGGCGGCCTAGTGAAATGTTAAAAAAGTTATTGCTAAAAAAGTGCTTATTCAATTTTGCACATAAATCAAGTATTATGTAGGAATCAAGTGGTAAAAGTTTTCATCAATTCCGCCGGTTCGTCTATCGGTTTGTCTGTCTGTCTGACAGTTCGCGGCATAGCTTAAAAACAACTCATCAGATTGACTTCAAATTTTGGTCAAAAATTAAGGATCATATGGGAATGACCTAGTAATATTTTGGTAAAAATCCAATATCCGAAACGATTTTAAAAAAATTTTACTGTTTAAATAGAGAACGCCTAAGGAGTTCATACATAAAATAACAGTTAACTTAAAAAAAAGGCTCTCAAACGAAAATGCATTTTTAAAAGCTAAAACTAGCTTCATCAATGCAGCCGCATGGTGATGAATCCCGTTTAAATACCTTTAAAATACGCTACAAAAATATTTTTAAAAATATGAGGGATTTCGAAAAACGTCCTAATTTAATTATTTTGCTTGTTTCAAATCCAGAGGAGCTTAAAGCGCAATAAAAAACAAGAATTGACTTTTATAAACGTTGTAGTGAAATTAAACATTTTTACGAATTATTTGAAATGAAGGAAATGACCTGTGAGTGAACATGCCGTTTTACCTAAAATACAATTGATAATATTTAAAGGGGATCTGACTGATATCACTGACTCATTCATAGTAACCGAACTTGAAGTAATATCGAAAAATGTACTAACTGCGTTGGAAGGTCCACCGCTTAATTTCAGACACTTAAGTAACAAATAAAAATTAAGTGCATATAACATTAAGTATAGAAAGAGATAATAATAAACGTTTATAAGCTTTTAATTATTGGAAATTGATTGAGGAACATCCACGCTAAATCTCTGACAATACAGTCTGATGAAAGCATTTGTTAAACACATTTTCGAAAAATGTATTTGCTTAAGAAAATTTGAAGTTTGATATACTATCAAAATGGAATTTTATTCTCGCCTATATGTTATTTGATAGGTAAGAATCAATTCCTCAAAATTCGCAATAAAATATTTTGAAATCTCCTCGTAAACCAAACTAAATTTCCAGGAAAATAAATGTTGCTAATGTAAAGGAGATCATATAATTTACAGAAACTAAACGTTCTACGTTTTCTTTTGTTTTGCGATATGAACGGAGGGCAAAATTGTCTATACGTGCTAGGCTAATGTTAAAGATTTAATCAGCGCGAAATGTTGATTTTTTCACGGATGGAAAAATACAATGTGTTTTCATTCCGGGTGTACATCCTTTCACTACTGTCGTTCTGAAAAGAATAGTTTTGCTGACGTTTCGCCAAAATCACATTTGGCATTTTCGAAGTTTTCTTTCTCGCGTCCGAATAGAGACTCAATTCTCTCTCAGTCTCTATTCGGATGCAAGAAAAGAAAGCTTCGAAAATGCCAAATGTGATTTTGGAGAAACGTCAGCAAAACTGTTCTTTTCAGAACGACAGTAGTGAACGGATGTACACCCGGAATGAAAAGTATATATATATATATATATATATATATATATATATATATATATATATATATATATATATACATATTTGTGGAGAAATAGTAAAATTGTTCGTTAAACACTGCACAACAAAATTTGAAAAAAATAAGAAATCTAAAGGCCGCGTTGATTGCCTTCCAATCTCCCATACTACAAGTCATTATACTTCTGATGAACGTTGTCACATAAATAAAAAAATCACAATATATGCTTTGTTTTAGAGATAATTTATATAATTCTGGCCATAATTGACTTCCGAGTAAATCCAGTTTGCAAAAAAAACTAGTACTGCTTCCCCTCCGCAAAAATACTACAGCGCGAATGTTACTTAACGATCGTGAAGTTTTAATATGTACCGTCTTATCGCTAATAGAACATGCTTATAGAAATTTGCATACTATAAAGGCTGATGATGACAGTGGAGCTTAATCTTCGTTTAGAACAAAAAAACTGTACAAACAGACTATATTTAAGAAAGTTTAATGTTGCAGTGTCTGGATTCTATGTGCATCAGGGCTAAATTCGGCATTCATTGTTCAATTCATATTACTTATATTACTATATTACTATCTCTATCGTTTTTTACTATAAATATTAATTCGATTAATTTCCCAATAATTCTATTACCAATAATTAAAATATTTTTTTATTAAGTTTGTTATTTGCATTCAAAATTACGGGGCTACTTTTAAAGTTGATTAAATATTTTTAATGTTTAAAATGAATCCACTCTTGTTGACCTACCTATATTTTATTTTCCCTTCCTTTATTATCCATGCAACTTTTCAATCTTCCACGGTAAATCCCTTTTATGTTTTACGCATGGACCAATAGTACTAGGAGTGAGAAACGGGGACGATGGATGCGACATCAGATTGAATATAGAACGCATACTTACATTGTATCCTACAATTTTGCCGGGGATAATTTTTTGAATTCTCTTAATCTCTCATTTTAAATATTGTGTTTATATTTGTTGATTTATAAGTTGCAGAGCTGAGGGATGATTTGCCATTCGAGCAGGTTTTTAGGGACATGGTTTTTGAACCTTTAAAACCCGCAAAATAAAATACAGTCCAATCTCTATAAAATTTTGGACATAATATCAAACCCATTCATACAACATCAACCAGTAGCATTTAAACTCTTTTATGATAGTTCAATCTATGTATTTTTGTTTGTTTGCTTTATTTATTATTATTTATTACCTTATATGTATTCTCTGTATTACTTTGTTTGTTATGAGAACTATTTCGTTAAAGAGTTGACAGGGGTAGTTTATTTCTAGATTTGCATCTCCATTTGATAACCTAAAAGGCAAATAAACTAGTCGTATGGTAAAGTAACTAAAATACTAACTAAAAAATCACCAGTAATGGTGATTTAAGCACGTTAAAACACTTGTTTTTGATCAAAACTTTTAAAACAAAACAGTTTAAAATGAATATGAGGGTTAGTTGTTTTAAACTATTATGATGATATGCTGTCTGGTACAATAACCAGTTGTCTTTCCTCTAGTAATAGTGAAGTGACCTGTCCTAATTTATAATCACTTTAATGTTTTTGCAAATATCGTAAAAGGTTTTCAGACTGTCCTTACAAAAGTCAAAGGACTAAAGGCGAATAAACAAATTTAATAGCGGCTGGTGACCTAGATTCGTATCATATGAGATCCAAACCTATCATTTTACTACATTAATTAATCGTAAAATTCAAGTGATGCTTTAGCAGCAGCCTATAGAGATGAAAATGGCACCCAAAACCTTTTAGAGTAATTATTTTATACAGAGACCTTTACGGACTGCTATAGTGGTAATTTATAACGTTTTAATATAAAAGAAACTATTAAAATTACGAATTTTTATATAAAATTATTTGGCGACTAAACTTTTAGAACTTGGATTAAATTGTTATATAACAAAAGTTCATAAGGGATATATTTACCGACAACTTCGCAGCATTTTTTATCAATGGCAGAGTAGACAATTTTACAACAACTAGTAAAAACAACAAATTGAACAAGACGATGCTGCTTTGTATCAGAGCACTGCACGAGTTCTTGGGGATTAAAGTATGTCAGTGCAAAGTGTGCAAAAATCTGTACTACTGAATTCCTAACCTCTGTTTTCATAGTCAAAATGTTGTTTTTTGTGTATTAATTGGCGTGCGCCGTACAGGATTTTCCGTATATTTTATTAATTTGTAAGTACGGTTAGTTACTTGATGGTTAATATGATTTGTAATTGTTATTTTATCGTTCTTTTCAATTTAAAATTGCATATATGCACTGTTTTCTCTAAACTCATAAGTTCCGAGGCAAAGCTGATATATGCAGATACAGAAAATACAGGTATATAGATATTTCACATTAAAAATACATTTCTTACAATAAATTTATTCAAAATACTGCGAGGTAAAATAGAGACGTTGTTTTGCAGTCAGAACAAAGTAAACAAAAATAAATAAACTTACGTACACGTTTTTATGAATATTGTAAAAAAATAGAATAGGTATGTTATTAAATATGCCCGCTGTGATAATACATTTTAATTTTGATTGGCAGTTAAAGGATTTTTATACAAATAGTTTAAAAAATATTACTATTACTAATATCACGCCCATGGCCATTAACATTTTATCTGCATTATAACTTTAGCATCATTTCTTAAAATTAGGTCCGACAAAGAGGATCGATTTTTTTTCTTTGTTACACTTGCAGTACACGTTTATTTACTTTAACCATTGCATCAAAACATACACGAATTTATAAACGAAACAACACAATATGTTGGGTCTTATTATGTCTATGTTGAACCGCCCAAGTTAAAACACAATTTATATAAATACAAATAGGTTTTTCAAATTATATTGTTTATACAGAAAACAGTTGATAAAGTTTGTATCTATGACGTCATGTTTTGAAAAAAATTTAAATCACAAATTAAAATAACAGGCTATTTTAAATAAAACATTGTATTTTTAGTGTATTAGAAAGAGTGGTTGTTCTTATTTCAAATATATATATATATATATATATATATATATATATATATATATATATATATATATATATATATATATATATATATATATATATATATATATATATATATATATATATATATATATATATATATATATATATATATATATATATATATATATATATATATATATATATAGATGCCAAAAAATATGTTTTATCAATTCCGTCGGTTTGTCTGTCTGTCATCAGTTTAAAAAGTCATGCTGTAAAAACTACTTAATCGATTAATTTCGATTAATTGTGTGCGAAAACTAATTGTGGTACAGGGATAAACTAGTAAAACTAATTAAAGATGGCGAAATGAAATGGCGGTCAGATAAAATATTTGTAATAGTGAAAAAAATCACTCTGTCAAGTTTTTACGTATTTTCAGGTTTTAGCGTCCCTAGATGCCAAAAAATAGATAAATTGGTACCTATAGAATCCCAGAGGTTAAGAAAATAGCGTCTTGAGTATACAACATTAAGAGGAAAATACCGTTCTGAAAATTGTCCAATAATTTACTGGATGACAGATAGTTTGATATAAAATTATTATAAACATATCATACGAGTATCATTACTTATGTTTCTTAGAACCGTTTTTCGCGAAATTTTCTATAACTAATATTTTAAAGACTACAAGGAAAAGAAAAATTAAATCCCTAATATGCGGTAGATTTTACTTTTGTTCGATTATTTTATCCCAAACATAAAATGATAACGCTGTTTATAGGTTAAAATGCAAGAAATTAAATATTTTAATATGCATTATTTATAAAGTTACATTTTACAGAGGGTGAAACCTCCTTCACTGTTAATTATAAAAATTACTAAAAATAAATAGAAAAACAAATATGAAATGTTTAGTATTAAAACTGCCACAGTTAAGCAGGATTCTTATAAAAAATTGCAAGTGTCGTTAAAAAACGGCGTGGTACCTATTTAGAATTTCCGTTTAAGAAAAACATCCATATTCACCATCAAACTCAAGGATTCGGATTAAACACGCAGTTTATTTTTCTATAACATCATTATACTCTCGTCACTTCATACTCTTACAACTGTATTTAAATTTCATCTAACTTAACACTAAGCAGCTCTATTTTAGTGTTACAGGAAAAACGCACATATAAATTTTATTTTATGGGAATTTTGTTTTATGTTTTCGTAGAGTAATATACTGAATTTTATATCAACAAACGCTGATTAATTTAATACTAATTATGGATGGATTATTTAAATATTATTCATTGTTTTTAAAACTTCTGAAAAAAAGTTTCTTTATTCTAGTGCAGGTCAATACTATGGAATATGCATTGTAGATTTTTCCTAAACTAGTGGCATAATATAATGGCTTTTTATATCAAAATAGCTGCGATATTGAAGAAGTTTATACCAGACTGAAGCGGTCCCGCGAAAATGAAACAAAAGAAGTTCTACAACTGACAAAAGCAATGGATCAAATTAAAGGTTAAGCAAAACTCGTCAAAGCAATTTTCATTTTTTTAACATAGAATTACTTCTATTTTAACCAGAGGAGGTATTAGATTTGTCTAAATTTCAAAAATGTGCATCCTTACCAGTTATTAAACATACCCAAACCTTAAAATAGTATTTTAATAACTCACTATTACACTGTATTCGTAATGTTTAACATTTCTACGAAATAACACTAGGTGGTAAAAGATTTAACCTGCAAATATGTGACTTGCATAACGAAAACAGGTCAGAATCAACAAGAGAAACGAATAAAAGAGTCAAGGGAAAAGTTGAATATTCTGGCGGAAGTTTATTACATTCAAAAAAACATTTTCAGTTTTAAAAATATCATGTTATGTTACAGTAGAGATGATAATAGAATTTACTATGTTTGGGTAAAAGAGAAACGCTGACAACTGAAAGCTGTCTTATCATCTTCAATGCTAAATATTAGCAAAGGGGAGCGATTTCGTTATTTCGGTTCAAAATACTGTTTCAGTTAAAACGCAAACGTGTATATTTGTTGCTCGCGTAGGACTACATTTATATAAAAAAGAAAAAGCGAAATTTCAATTACTTATCTAAGGTGTTCCAAAGACAGCAATTGATGGATAGTTTGGGCTTTTTAGAGATTTTCTATTGTGTTGGTAATGTTCTAAAATTGAGATTGAATCCAATAGATAAATTTTCTCTATTAAAATGCTACTTTAATACCATATATAATTTTGATGAAAAAATGAGCACTTAAATACATAAGCAATCAATAAAAATAGTATTAAAGGTATTAGGTATTAATGTATGTGATTTTCTTAAAAATTATCCCTTAATGTACTAACGGTGGAAAAAAAATACTATAAATTTAAATGACAAAAATACAGGGTTGTACTCAAAAAGTAAAAACTTTTATTAGTATCAAGTTTTCCCGTTATTTTTAGAGCTTCTTCAGTTTCATACACGCCATTGTGCTCGACTCACTAACCATTTGTTAATAGCGGCACCATTTTGAATTAAAATGTCCCATCTTCATTTTTTAAGTCATAGATTCAGAGGGCTAAGTGAAGTAAAAAATAATTTTTGCAAAAAAACGCGTTATTTAAGTGCAGTGAATATTAATACCTAGATCTCTTTGAGTGCGAAAAACTAATATGCATCAAGTTAAAGTAGCTGACTGCTTTAATAAGGTTTCGCGAAGTGGAATAAGCCGGCTAAGATCCAGATTTAATAAATCGAATGTATCATATGCTTCTGAACTTGGGTATTCCAGGGACACTGTTAGAAAACCTCGTTTTTCTTTTAGTGTATTTGGAGAGACTCGGGAATTGAGATCAAGGAATACACCTTATTATTTGGAAAATGACCAAGATATCCACCCCTTCCGTGGTACAAGATATCCACCTCTTCCGTGGTGATACAGGCGAATCAACAGGGGGTCCGGGTACCGAAAATTTTATACATTTGGTACCTATATCTATATTTGGTAGATTGGTACCTATACGAAATAAAAAATTTAAGTAAGAGAAACGAGACGCTTGATCAAACCGACGATCTTTTTTTTAATCGTTGATTTTCATTAACGAGCTAAATTTAAAAATTTTAATTTACCCTCCCTCTTAATTCAAATCTTTGGGAACCCAAGGGGGCCGGGACTATATCCCTGCGCTTAGACTCAATATTAGTAAATTACGAAAGTTACCACACTGTGATGATGATACTATTGAAAAAATTGTCGTTTCTTTAGAGCAGCAAATAGGATAAGATTAAGATTCGTGGAATTCATACCCCAAAAAATGTTTTTTATTATTAGGAATAATTCAGATTTTTAATGTAAGTTTTTATTTTTCAATGAGAATTCTTTAAATTTTCAGTTAATTATCTTACGAAAATTATTTCAATAATATTAATAGGCATAGTCCTTTAGCGGCCTACTATAATTTATTTATCAAAGTGAATTCGTTAAAATTTACCTATTGTTTTTAGTGTAACTAACAGCGTGTAGATGAAATTAATTTGCTAATTAAGAGCACTGGCTTAGCCAGGTCGCAAATACCCTAACCCTAGACACATGTTTGGTGCTGGTTTTGATGTTAATTTGGTTTTGAATAATAATAGTGTTCAATATATGAACAACCTATTAACTAAGTATAATCTTAACCAGATTGTCAAAGCACCTACGCGCATAGCCAACAATAGTGCCACGCTAATTGATATTATAGTTACGTCTTCAATGGGGTTGGTTAGCCATTCTGAAGTGGTTTCTGTCGATGATATATCTGATCACTGTCCGGTTTCGTGTGATGTCAAAGTAAAAAAGCAACCCGTTCAAATAAAGTATAAAACTTATAGAGATTATAAAAGCTTTAATTATGAGCTATTCTTAGCTGATTTACATAATACTAGGTTCGACGCGTTGTATTCTATGAATAATATACACGAAATGGTAAATTTTTTTAACGAATCCGTTATTAATTTTTTTAATAAACATGCACCATATAGAACATCTCGAATTACTAAGCCTCCTGCTCCTTGGATCACTGATAATCTGAAGTTTATGATGAGGCTAAGAGATAAGGCTTATTTAAAATATGAAAAGAACAAAACCGATGCTACCTGGGCTGAATACAGGCATTTACGTAATTTGGTTACAATGACAGTAAGGAACGAAAAAAAGGCTTTTCTTACTCATAAGTTTGGTACGAGTCCAAGAGAATTTTGGCGTACGTTAAAATGGCTTAATATTAATTCTTCTAGAAAGCCTTCTAATGTTTCTACTGAATTTGTTGTTCGCTCTATAAACTTTAATTTAAATAACGAGTTCCTACAAAAGTATTTTAATTCTTCTGATATTAATGAATTTGATTTTGTATAGGTAAGCGAAAGTAAAGTTAATACTATTATAGGCTCACTTAAGTCAAATGCATGTAGTATTGATGGCATTAGCTTAAAAATGATTACTTTTCTATTACCTTATTTGTTAAGTCATATATTATAAATTTCTGTATAACACATAGTTGCTTTCCTACCATATGAAAATTCTCCAATGTGACGCCAATTGCAAAGACTAGTACTATCGTAGATGTTTCTTCCTTTCGCCCTATAAGTATACTACCATGTATGTCCAAAATTTTCGAAAAAATTGTTTTTAAACAACTCAACGAATTACTGTTACGTAAAAATATCTTACCTATAACGCAATCCGGTTTCCGTGCTCGGCACAGTACCACCACTGCGTTACTTAAGGTTAGTGATGATCTTTTCGAGGCTACAGATGAGGGCAAGAATAGTTGTCTTGTTCTACTTGACTATAGCAAAGCATTTGACACACTAAAACACACGCTCCTATGTGCTAAACTCAAGTATTTTGGTTTGAATATGCCTTCGCTGGAATTGGTAAGAAGCTATTTGAGTGGAAGACGTCAAAGAGTGGTCTTGGGCACTGAGTGTTCTGCGTTGCTAGCACTTCTGCGTGGCGTACCACAGGGTAGCATTTTAGGTCCCCTTTTGTTTTCTATATATACCGCCGATTTCAGTAGTTCTTTGAAATTTTTAACATCCTATCAATTAGCCGATGACACCCATCTGTACCATTCTTTTAATGGGGCAAATATACGCTTGGCTGAAGAGCAAATTAATTCAGACGTAGATTCTATATACAAAATATCGACTGCTCATGGTCTGGTCCTAAATGAGTCGAAGACCCAATTTCTTCTATTTGGTCCACCTAGATCTCGATTGTCAGATGACCAATTGAATATTAAACTCAACAGTATTAAACTGAATGAATCTCTTATCTCTCAGGTTTTCAAAACATACTTCTTATCTACTTCTAAAAAGTTACGGGAAATTAAAATCACTGTATTTACATAAAGATTATCTCAGTAATGACATCAAACTTAGATTGTGCGATTCCTTAATTCTATGCTTCCTGTCATATTGCGATACATTGTATTGGGCAGCATTACTGGGCAGGGATAGGGATAGTTTGCAGTAATTACAGAATAATTGTTTAAGATTCTGTTATAATGTTAGAAAATACGATTATATTTCTGAGTATTTCACGTGTTCAGGATGGCTAAATTTGGAAAAACGGTATTTGATTCATATGAATAACTTGGTATTTAAAATTACCAATTATCAGCAGCCTCGATACTTATACGATAAGTTGGTGAGGGGAAGGGATACACGTACCCTGTCAACTCGTTATGGTTATTTGTGTACTGTTCCGAGACATAAAACTGCACTATACCAATGCTCATTCTCATATAAAAGTAAGTAGCCGCAAAGTATTTTAATGCGCTACCGTTCGCAGCGAAACAGTGTGTCAGTGTATCATCGTTCTATAGACAACTTAAAGAGTTTGTTAAATATTTGTAAAATTTGTATCTGTACTGAGCACAGGGATCGCGGTAAGATGTGGTATTTATTGTTTACAGATTTTTCTCTTTCTTGTATTAGTTTTGTTTGATTTTTATTTCTTTTTTATTATATTAATTTGTTTTAAATACTTACTACCTTTCAGGATTCTCTCAAACTTGGTTTAATTGGTGTCTTTGTTGATTGTTTGAATAGAATTTAAAAGTGTTTAAATTCTTATAAGAATTATGCTTATAATTTTTATTTCTTGTTTATACTTGATACTCTTGTTCAATTCTCTATATAATGGGTGGTTAGATAAGTAGCGTTGCTAGATCTCGCCACCGCGTTATACCATTTATTTAAATTAAAAAAAAAATTGTATGTACAAAATCTAAATAAAAGCATTTATTATTATTATTATTATTATCATTTTAAATTTGTATCAAAAATATACTTTATGGTGCAAATACGACGTAATAAAATATACAACTGAAAATTGCTTACAACGCGCGCGATGGAGCGGCATAGGAAAATAAGTGTATATAGGCAAAGAAAATCGCTAAATTTCCTTTACCCGGAACTTCCCTCGTTATGAACCTTTCCTTTTATTAGGAATAGTGAAACCAGTTTATTTCTACTTATGCCACACTTGATTTATGGGCATAATTTAAAATCGCCATCTTGTTACGTCCTATTAAATTCGTACTAGTTTATCCCAATATCACATTTAATTTTTCTACAAAATTTAAAGTCAAAGATTTTTTACGTTGATTTTTTAAAAATTTTATTTGACCGTCATTTTGTTTTACCGTCTAAAATTCGTACCACAACTTCACCAGTTTATCTCTATCTCACACTTAATGCTTGCACAAAATTTGAAATTAATTTAATAAGTAGTTTTTTAATGCTGATTTTTTAAATATTTTATTCCATTGCCATTTTGTTTTGCTATCTTGGCATGCTAAATTTTTACTAAAATATTACCAGGTCATCCACATATTATTATGATCCTTAATTTTTGCCTAAAATTTAAAGTCAATCTGGAATGTCGTTTTTAAGCTATGCCGTGAACTGACAGGCAGACCAACAGACGGACCGCCGGAATTGATGGAACATATTTGTTGTCATCTAGGGACACTAAAACGTAAAGATATCTAAAACCTAAGAAGATGATTTTTTCAGGATTACAAACATTTTATTTGGCCGCCATCTTGAATTACTACCACAATTTTAATAGTTGATCCCTATACCACAATAATTATGGTACAAAATTTTAAATTAATCCATTAAGGAGTTTTTTCAGACTGAATTTTAAAATAATGTATTAAGCTATCATTTTGTTCCGCCATCTTGGATTCATACCAAAAATTTACCAGTTGATTACAATAATACTCGATTTTTGTGCAAAATTCCATAATACTTACTTGATTTTTGTGCAAAATTTGAGATACATTGGAACATTAGTTTTTTTAGTAATATTTTTTTAACGTTTCACTATGACGCCATCCTGTTCCGGCATATTGGATTTTTACCAAAGTATTACCAAGTCATTCTCATAGACCCTTAACTTTGACGGAATTGATAAAACATATTTCTTTGCATAAAACTTGAGATAATGATTTTTTTCACGGTCAGAAACATTTTATCTTGAATTGGGATGGTCTGTCTGTACGCGGCATAGCTCAAAAATGACTTATCCGATGGACCTCAAATTTTGTCTAAAAATTAAAGATCATAAAAGAATGAATTGGTTACATTTTGGTAAAAATCCAATATCGCGAAACAAAATGGCCGCCTAATGAAATGATTGAAAAAATGATTACTAAAAAACTGTTTAGCCAATTTACCTGAAATTTTGAACAAAAATCAAATGTTATGTAGAAATCATCTGGTAAAATGTTGGTATGAAAAAATTGTTACTAAAATCTACTTATACCATTTTCCTGAAAATAATAAAAATCAAGTATTACGTAAATCAATCAAAAATGGCGGCTTAATAAAATAATAAAAAAAATCAGCCTGAAAAACTAGTTATTAAATTGATTTTAAATTTTGTACAAGAATTAAATATGCTATAGAGATGAACCGGTAAAATTGTGATACGAATTCAAGGTTTTACATAGCTTCAAGATTTAGCGTTTCTAGATACCCAAAACATGTTTTCTTAATTCCGACGGTCTGTCTGTCGGTTTGTCAATTTACGGCATAGCTAAAATTCTACTTACCCGATTGACTTCAAATTTTGGAAAGAAATAAGTGTCTTTTGGGAATAATCTGGTAACATTTTCGTAAATATGTAATAAAGAGATAGCACATTTTGTGAATAATTTATTAGATAAATTACAATTTATATAAAGTAATTACCAAATATTTATATAAATATTTGGTTCTGGATAACGGCAAACATTTTTTATTGAATTTAGAAGCTATAGGACCAAATTTCAAATCCTTTAATTTTGCATCGCAGTAAAAAAAAAACGAAGTTTGGTTTCTAAATATAAACATAGTGCGCCTTGCTTGAAAATATACATTTGTAAAAACATATTTCCCAAAATTATATAAATATCCGCTGCATTCTATTAATTAAAATATGTATGTTACATATGTATATAGTTCTGTTTAATCTCAAATATGCTAGTCAAATCTGGCGAAGTTCGTTTCACAAACATGCACAGAACACGAATAATATTTATAAATTTGCGCCTAGGTTATTTTCGTTTTATTAACTTAAGTTAATTGCAAAATGGATTTTAGTCGTTATACCTACGTAATGGCGTTCAAAATCAAGTTTGTAATGCACCAAATCACCATCGTGCTTGAAGTTATTAAGTATTGAATCTAGTTTGACTTATATATTCGTCAGTAATTGGACTTTTAATAATGCGATCCCCTGGTATTGAATGTAACTCTTTGACATAAAATGGCAAATATTACATACCCGGGCAGCATGTGGTAAAGTCTCTGGATACTTTACTAAAATTAAACTACTATGTGGATTTACGTCGAGGGTCATAACGCAGCTACTATAAAAAGGCGTTCTCTTTTCAACGTATTATTTATCGTCGAAGAAAAAGTCAATAATTTTTTATTTTAATTTATTTCCGTTGCTTTAAGTGAAGACAGGGAAAGATCAATGCGGGATTTAAAGACTAGCAGATTAGGAAAAGAGGGTGTGCTGGTAACACATTCCATACTCAGCAAATAAAGGTGCGAGCAAACTGGGAGGTTCTTGGACTTTGAAGGGATGTATGTGGGTCGATGTTCGTGTCTCTCTGGCGGGAATTACTGCTAAGAAAGGCACATGGATGATAATTCATTCAAACAGCATCAGTGGTAGTATCTGTATAATAGAGACTGATCGCCCACAATATATGCAAACAATATTCAAGGCTCTGATTGGCGAAGTGTAACGGGTATAAAAGTTGGCAGAAGAAAAGTATTTTTGAGCTCGAAAAAAAAACCCAATTTCTTCTAGGCTGCTGTGACAATTCAAATGATGTGAGCATGCCAGCGAATATCTTTCTAAAAGAATCAGGCATTCAGGCATTTGATTTGAATGAGGTGGGTGAGGTAGTAAACCTGATTGTGCCTTAGTGCCGCTAAATTGGCCAAGGTTTTTTCTTCCCCATTCTGCGATTTTATGGAGACCCTAGATTAGGGATAAAGGCACGTACTCTACGCCTGCCATCAGTTTCAGCATTGAAAATAGGTTTGGAAAATTGTATTTGGAGTTGACTGTACTATCGTCTGCATAGTTATGAATAAGAAGAATCTGGTAGGTAAAGGTAGCTTATTTATGTACAGGAGAAATAGGGTAGGTGCCAAAACTGAACCCTGAGGATAGTTATGTTCATCTTAAAGTGAAAGTCAGATGAATAGCCACTACAGATACACTTCTGTTGGAAAGCAAATGGCAATCCAAGTGGAATTCGATGGACTTGTTTCAGTAGTGGTTTAAGAAGATATGAAAATCTGCTGTGGACCTTTGGTGGCGGAAGCCGTATTACCTGTCATTGATAAGTTTATACCTTTCAAGGTAATTTACAGAATCAATATTTAATATTCTTCTCCATAGTTTTACTCATAATTCTCACAATTGGGAATAGAGATATAAGTCTGGAGTTAGAAAAAATAGAGTCTCGATCACTTCTTGGGAGCAGGCTGTACACAAGCAGGTTTTCAGATTTTAGGAAATATGCCCCTGTCATAGAATACTTGAAATATCCTAGTTAGTATAAGGGCCAGGGATTAAAATAGAACTTGCGGCTAACTGTTTTGCAGAAACGTGCAGATGATTTCACCACCAAAATATAAGGGTGGAAAAGAGGTGTCGAAGAAATTTTGATTAATGTTCTTGGAAAGCGACCAAAAATTTTCACTAGAACTATGGATTTTGATGGTAAGGAACCATATCTTTTCAAATAATTATTTTAACAGTTGAGGTAATAAAATAAAGTTTGAGCATTAGGCAAACTATTGGTTTTATTCTCATTTCTGTGAGAGTTCTCTGGATTAATAAAGAAATCGAAGCCTATTTAGGTACTAGTTTAAAGCTAGTTATTACTAAATCGTAATATTTGTTTGTTTGATGTTACTATATGTTTACTTTATTTTCGCGGATTTCGCTTGACTGTTTTGTGTTATATTTATTTATGGTGTTGTTATAACTTTATTTGGTGTCGGGTTTATTAATTTACATTATGAATGAATGAATGAATTTGCTGGCCTTGTTTACTAGTTTCCAATAAATATTCAGTGTGGAATAAGGAAGGATTTGCAGGTATGTTAAATATATGAAGGTCTTTACATAAACATGAAGACTCGGCGGAGCATTTAAAATGCGAAGTAATGCTAAAAACATTTGTAAAAAATCAAAGCCCTATAACTGACACTTTAAAAGAAAATGCTAAACTATATAAAATACATTTTAACGAAAACGTTCGGTTAAATAGACTATTTATGTGCTTGGTAATTGACGCAGTTTTGTACTTTGCAAAACAAGAGTTAGTCTTTCGCGGCCATGATGAGAGCAGCGAGTAAATAAATAGAGAGAATTTTAAAAATCTTTTAGGTTTATTAATATCGAGAAGTTCCCAAGAACTAAAAGATCATCACGAAAAAATTTAAAATGTTTTTACTGGTGACTCGAAAACTATTCAAAACGAAATAATTGAATGCATTTCTGATTATTTAAATAATTATGTAAAAAATTAAATAATGAACACACAGTTTTTTCTGTGCAAGTGGATGACACCACTGATATTACACAAACCTCCCAGTGCTGCATAATTTTAAGATACGTTAATTCAGAAGGTTCAGTAGTCGAGAGATTCTTAGGATTTCATAAGGTCAGCTCCGATAGAACGTCGGAAAATTTATATTTTCTATCGTATCAAATTTTGGACCAATTTGACTATAAACATAAATTAATAGGGCAATGTTACGATGGCGCAAGTGTGATGTCTGGCCATCTAAATGGCCTTCAAAAAAAAAAGAAAAGACCCCGCAGGCTGTATTTGTCCATTGTCTTAACCTTATGATGCAGCAAAGTTTTAAAATATTTCTAAATGTCGAACTTTTTTTGTAAGTCTGGTATATGGTATTCCCTCAATTTTTCATCACTCAGCCAAACGAACGTATGCTCTTACATCTGCATCTACGAGGCCTATACCAACAATTACAGAAACTTGTTGGTCTTCAAATTCGAAGTTAGTAAATGTGATTGTTCAAGACTGGATTAAATTAAAAGACGTCTTTGAATTTATTACAAACTGTGACAAATCTTATAAAAAATCAATCCGGCTTGCGAGAGGATTTTTAGGTGAGATGAACGATTTTGAATTCACGCTTCTAGCATTAGTTTTAATAACATTTTTTCTATCACGGACATACTATTTGCGTTCTTCAAAAAAAATCGCTTGACATTCATTTTTGCATATCCAATATAAAACGCTGTCGTGAGGCGCTCTGTAAAAAAAGAAATGAACATTTTTTTATTACCATGTTTGATAAAGCAAATTCTATTACAGAAATAAATCATTACAAAAGTGAGCTTGCTAAGCTTTCACCTGAAGAAATTATAGCTAAGTATAGAACCCTTTTTTTTAATGGAAATGACACTAAGCTTTCAAGACTGTGAAAAACTTACATTTTTATGTTTGGCAGATTCTGCTAAATTTTCCGAATATAGTTTAAATTTTCCGACTGGCCCGTTTGAAAATTTGTTACAGTTATATGGGGAAATATTTTCAAAAAGTCGACTTAAAAATGAGCTTGGTCCTATTTTTGCCAATGACAGTAATTGGAATATACCGCTGCAAGAGCAAGTGAAAAAAATTAATGAAAATAAAAATATTTTAACCAAAGCATATAAGAAGTTTTTCTTGCCTCAAACGTATAAAAACTTATTTAAGAAATACTTACTTCTCTAGGCAACATTTCAATTCAAAAGGCATTTCTGGAGGAGATTAGGGCAACTCATCCATTTATGAGGATGTTATAAATAAATTTGCTGCTATGAAGGATAGGAGAATTGATTCAGTATACAAAATTTAGGTAAGTCGTAAAAAAATATTCTACCCCTTCCACATATAAAAAAAAATCTGGAAAAAACATTATTGCGATATTTTCTTGCTTCATTTGCACTTCAGTAACTTTATCACCCGCGAACCGCCACTGATATAAACATAGTGCGCCTTGCTTGAAAATATACATTTGTAAAAACATATTTCCCAAAACTATATATAATATAATATAATATAATTTAGATAACAATCTTTGATCTAACGGACGTTTCTAATATATTTCTTAGTTCCTAAAAAAATGGGTTCTATCAGTTTTTGTCGCGCACTTATCAAAATCAATATATATATATATATATATATAGATTTAAAACTTAATAAGGTTTTCGAGACCCCGAGTCACGGCGAGTTTATGTTTTGTATAACATATAATGCCTTTAAGACAGGCCTCAATAGTTTTGAATTTTAACTTTGTATTTGGGTGTGATATTTAGTCTCCGTCAAACCACAGTTCGGTCACTAAAAGCTTTTTTTTTGGTGGCATTATGTAATTTTTGAGATTATTTCTTATAAACTGGGTTAGGGAAGATGCAGTTTATCATTTAAATTTTGATTTGTCTGTTTATTAATAATTCGACATTAGTTATATATATTTCGGGGGTTTGCATCAATCGTGCACCTAAAGAAATTTACAGTTTTAGGATTTAGTTTTCTTGTTCGTTTCAACATAACGATTTAAATTTAGCAATAATCATTTCTTGGTATTAAATTTTTTTTTAAAGGATACGTAAAGTGTATCTAAAGTAAATTGAGACAGCGCAAAATTTGGGGTACGCTCAATTTACTACACCACGTATAACAAATAAATTTATTTTTATTCAGTTAATCGGTTTAAAAAAGTAAGTTTAAATTTCTATCAGGCCGCCCCACAGTGGATCGAAGCATAGGGACCAGCGGGACATTGGTAATATGTTTTTTTCTACTCGTTCGATTTTGATGATTTTGTACTTTCTAGGCAGCTGACGCCTTCACTTTTAAAATTTAGTCATTAAATATGACATTTTGCTAAAATTCAAGATGGCGGACATCATATAAATTAATTTCGGTGTAAAGTACATTGACTGGGTATATATTATATGGAGTTCTGGGTCTTAGTAGATTTTTCTTTTCCTATTTTTTTATACGTTGCTTTTATTGACCTGAGTATCACTAAAAAGGATGTGCGATTTTAATAACTCTACTGGGTGTCTTTAAAAACCATGCCAAAATTGGTATTGTATAAAAAATGATTTTAAAAAATATTGTTTATATTTTTTTTAGAAATTATAGAATGTGAAGATTCAATTCAGCAATGTATACAAACTTAAAAAAAAACTTGTTATACAGGGTGGTTTTATTACCCATCATGACCATTTTTACATAGTTATTTTACCTTTTTGATACTACATACCTGTTACTGCTGTAGTTAGAACTTATATTATTAAACTATTAATATATAGAAACGTTGCAAATTAAATGTCCAAAAATATATACAGAGTGTCCCAAATTATGCCTCCAGAACAACCAAATTAAAATAAAATAATTATAGACAACTATATTTACCTTTAACATTGAGAACATCTCAAAATATATTAATAATAAAAAAATCAGGATAACTAAAACACGATTGATGTATGATTAAAGATATGAAAAATCAAATAAAAAAAATTAAGTCTTACAAAGGATAATATGAAATCTTACCTTTTTTGCTATGGTTATTTTAAAAAAATGTCTATAAGTATGGGACATACAATTTTTTGATCCATGAACCATTTACACAGAAGTCATACACTTCACACTAAAGTTATCGCATAACTATACATTTTCTCGTTCTCCATAAACAATATCTAACTGATCATATACTGGGAAACAATCTAATGCTTAAAATTTTGAATTAACTAAAAAGTCTCTACAATAACAAAGATTTGGCTTTTTCGGTTAACTCAGAATTAACCTTCTTTGTGGAAAAATTTAAAGATATTCTCAGGTTTGATATATATGGATCAGAGGTTAGAAGAAGGTTATGTAGAATATCCTCGTTTGTAAACATTCTATTACTTTTTCTAGATTTTGTTTCTCTATAATTACGGAAATGTTTATTTCGTGCCTCTGCAGCTTCTTCTGAGAGGTAGCCAATAGGAAGTTGAAAATTTTTAATTATTAATGAGCCATGTACTAAAATTTTATGTAGAGATGCAGGCATATGATACCATCCATAACGATCTACATATAATTTTGCCGTTATTTTTGCATGAGTATGGAATTTTTCGGCATCAATCTCCTCTCCCGCTGCTAAGACTTGGAGTACTATATAAATATTCTCTATCAGTCTCTGATCAATCCCTGTTATTTCAGCTGTTTTTTCGAAATTTTGAAAAAATCTTCTGGCAGTATTGCCATCGTTAGATGTTCCATGGCCTTGTCTTACGAAATCAACATTTAGTCCCATTTCATTTCTGAATCTAAAACCAGGGAGATTTGTTTTATTATAGAAATATATTCCTTGATAATAATAGGTTTATTTTAATGGAATATTCTGGAAAATGTCCTAGCTATGGATATTTTGCATAGACTACCCACCTCTGTTGAATTTCTTGCTTTTTATTTTCTTTCAGTTGCTTATCTTCAACACTGCGTGCAGACCACTTTTTAAATTCCAAATTATATAATATGTGCAATAAACATTCCATCGACCTTATCCAGGAATGTAAATTGGAGATTCCCAGATTATAATTTTCTTCATTTGGTGTCTTTTTTTCGATTAACTAAAAAAGTTTTAAAATATTTCTGTGGTTAATGGTTCTAGTAGTTATAGGATTCACAAATACGTTACTTTTTTATACCTACCTTCAATTGATTCATTTCTGTGGGCTTGGCTCCACAAATATAACACACCATTGATGATGTTGTATCTGCCAAACAGGAACAAATTTTTCCGTCAAGCATGGTTGTAAATATATTATGGTTTGTTATAATATCCCCGGAAATATGAGTTTCTTCAAGTAGGGAAATTTCATTTTTGAATGACTCCCAGCATTCGGATATTACCTATAAATGATTTCATACTGATACATTGTATATTCATATTTATAAAAGAATAATATGAGAAACAAGCTACAACCAAAGCGTAAGTTATAATTACCTCCTTGGACTCTTTAATAAATTGAAAATTTAAAGGCCTGCAAAAGAAAGTTGAAGATGGCTTAGGATTCTCCCATACTATCCTTGTATGGTCATCGGTGTGCACTAGTTTTATTGGCACATATGCAGCCATAAATATGCTGGAGTCATCAAAATCGGTTTTTTGCTTATATTCGCTTTGACCTGAAGCGCCATCAAAACCACATTTGCCGAACAAAGTTAGCTTTGAACCTGGATCACAATGGCTAAATGCTAAAATTCTGGACACGGTATGATCCAGTAAGCCTTGTAAAGTTATCCTGGCAAACCGATCCGTGATCATAATTGTCTGTTTAGAGGGATAACATTCTTGTTTAGCTACTTGAATTTGGTAATATGATGGATATAGCTGACAATTTTTTTTAATGGCTGCTTTCCTTTGATTTATATACTGGTGTTTAGAAAGGTTTAAAGAAACAAAAAGGGCTAAAGCTTCATCTCTTGAATAAAAATGATGATATTTTTCCATATCGTTGCAAAAATTCAAAACGTTTTTAACTTGATTTGGATTTTCTTTTAAAAATTTTAAAATCTTGTTGATATCTTGATTATCTAAAAAATATTGTATTAGTGTTTTTTCTAATGAAATAGTTTATTATTATTATTATTATTATTATAATCATTATTATTATTATTAAACATTTTAATTTTTTCTCTGTTTGTCTTTGTAATAATAGAATACCTTGACTCATGTTTGAAGCCATAGCAAAACTTAGCTCTTGAATATTTTCTTTCCTGAGTTCTTTTGTTCGTCTCATTTTTTGTTTTGTTGACAAGTCCTCAAATGGTTTACGCAGTTGCCTTTCTTTAGGGCGAACAGTCATAAATCCTGGCTAATTAAATTGGCGAGCCAACCAAGATTGATTTATGCGTAAAAAACGTTCTTCTGTTCTATTAGATTTTTTCCATTTGCTAGATAGTGTTGAACAGTACTTTCGCAATATTTTCGATATAACGTATTTTTCATCTTCGGTGTAGTCCACGTTTCTCATTTGCAATATATCACCCAGTAATCTCTTATGATCCTCAAAAGGAATGCTGTTGGTCTTCAAATAATTGAAAAGTTCTTCGTTTGAATTTAGTTCAGCCATTTTATTTGGGATTATGCGCCAGCTTTAAACAACTTTTATTTTCAGTCGCTTAATCCGAAAAAAAAATAAAACTTACAAAAAAGTCAATGACGTATATATATTTTTAAATAAATAGAAATGAATACTTTTTTTAATAAACAAACGATTATTAAACAATCTTTCACAGCATTTAGTCAATTTTTTAAAATTAAAAAAGCTAAGTGCCTTCGGTGGGATTCGAACCCATATTTATAGTACTCAACTCTTTTTCAATTTTAAAAAAAGTCTGAATGTCGTAAAAAATCGTTTAATAATAATTATTATTATACAGACGTTAAACATAGTACAATAATAATTTTAAAGTAAATTTAAGTTAATAATTTTCATCTAGAAAGTGCCTTCTCTCTACAAATAGCATAGTCACTTTTCCATAAAATGGGGAAAAGGTGTTTAAGATTTTAATAAAAAGTTTAAACTTTCTATTATTTTATGATGACCAATCTTCAGTTTAGCATCGGTTGTATCTTATATTTTAAAGCACCTTCTATGTTTCTATGAAAAACTATCTTGTTTAATATATAGGCTTAACTTAATAGCATTTGAAAAACAAAAGTGAAAGCTACGAAATCGCTGAATAGAGATTTTATAAGGAAGCATATTGTTTTACATATTTTCTATTCTTGACTATTGGCATTTGTATGAGTATAGGTACGTTTGTTTGGCATTTTCCAATATAAACTATAAAACTACATTGGAAATCAAAACGTATACGGCCGCAAAGAAATGCGAATAGTCGAGAATAAGGGCTTAAATATTTTAATGATTGGTATGAAAGTATCAAGGTAATTTCGCTTAAAATTGATAGAAGCACAATAAAGCAAAACATATTGCTGTTTATAGAGAGTAGGTAACCAACACCTGGCAAGACGAAGGGCGGCTGATAACTAATATTATAGAATAACTTACATTTTACTTACCGCTTAGAAATTAATTTAATAGATAGGCGTAATAATTTATAAAAACTCTCAGTATTTCACTTTTGGTTCATAAACACACACCACGTTCTAATTTTACTAACAAGTTTATTATACTTTTTCCGATCTGTCAGATTTTAAACAAAAGATGAAAAGCGCGTCTTCGTAAGCTAAGCCTATCTCGATTAACCTAAATATTGATTTGTAGGTAGGGTCTTTTTTTGCGCTAAAAACCTTAATTTGTTAGAGGATTGTAGCCAAAAAAAATCGAATAAATCTCAAAGGGGCAGATTGGGGCAGCTATTCTTGATGGATACATTTAAAACAAGGTATGGTTTATGCCTCAGAGGCAAAAGTTGCGTGGACACTTTTGGCCATTTTTTTAAAAATCAAAAATTATTTATTGTTTGCTATATTTTCAAAGACAAGTTGCTGCACTCTATCTTACGGTTACGATACATGTTTTAAATATCCTGTTAATATGATGTTATTCTATCATCACCCTTATACCTAGATATTGTGCGGAAAAGTTGATAAAATATAAGTAAGTTCAGATTTTTGAATTTTAGCCAACCCAATTTTTGTATCAATTTGTGCTATATAAAATATTTGCATATATCATCGAATCTCCTTCACTAGAGAATGCTTCAAAGAATTTGCTATGTTGTTTTTATATAACACTAATATGTGTGTAAAACAAATATGAAACAGAAAAACCCAAATTTGCATTTTCAGAAAATGCCCAATGTCCCAATTATAACATGGGGTCGATCCAGTGTGCGCCCATGCTTCACAAATAAATCGCAGACCGTTGACGGATATTTACTTTTTATGTTGTCTCAATTGACTTTAGATATACTTTTTTTTATAATGCTAATCATTATTTTACGTTTCCTGCTTGATTTTGTGCAGGGATAGAGTAATATAGTAATAGTAAACAATAAAATTCAGGAATAGTTTTAGAGTTTAGTGTTGTGGTTCCATAAATTAGCAGGCCGCAGTATTGGTAGTATAGATGGTTTATTTTATTTTTGCTTACCCTTTTTTTACCAAATGTAAACTATTATCTATGACAAAGAATACCTTCTATAAAATATCTTACATAATTAAAATATGTTAGTTAATTCCCAAATGTTGACAGGGTTCATGACCCCCTTTACAAAACTAAATAAATAATAATTATTATTAAATTATATATAATACACTGTTCGGATAAGATTTTCAATCCTGTCACAAAGTAATATCGTCAATGTTAAAATTTCCTACATATTGGATTTTTTGTACATTTTTTTCAATTTTTGTAGGTAAAATTTTGAATAAAAATACGTCATATAAGAAAAAACATGTTTAACTCACACTATGGCTAAAACTTACCTTTGGAGATGTTTTCAGATAGTTATATTTAATTTGTAAAAAAAATGTAAGAACGGTAATAGAAAGAGGGGACAAGCAATTCGA
Source organism: Kuschelorhynchus macadamiae (assembly GCA_030620095.1). Lineage (NCBI taxonomy): Eukaryota > Metazoa > Arthropoda > Insecta > Coleoptera > Curculionidae > Kuschelorhynchus > Kuschelorhynchus macadamiae. Next base: position 78,224 of record JAUTXW010002190.1, on the reverse strand, counting down.
TTTTAAAAATTCTTAGCCACGTTGAAAACAATGACTGAATATTATAACCACCAGATGGAGCTTTAACGTTTTTTTTAGAAGTTTTTATAGAAAGTTAAAATGTTTCATAGATCTTATATTTTTAGTCTTTTAACTTTTATAGATATGTTACAGGGTTTTCTTATATGAACCCTATTGCATATTTTGGCATTTTTTTTAAATCATTGTTTTTTATGTCTCCCATTTTTCTGCTGGATTATTACACCTTATGTCAACAATATTTTCAATTGAAATTTTGCCCGGTATTTTATAATAAGGCAAGTATTCTGAACACCTCAATGGACTACAAATTTGCCAATTGTTTATGTGCATCACTTCCTGTACACGATTTTTTATTAAATGTTTTAAATAATATTTAGGAAGACAATTCGGCTTCTTAAATAATACCTAACCTTATATACACCATTTCTTTTCTAACTTAGGAATTAAAAATTAGCAATATTTTCCCAGCTAAATTAAAATATATTAAAAACAAGATGGATATTTCTTTTATATACAAGGGGTCTAGAATTTTGTATATTATGTAGTTGAATAATCTTAAGAATTTTCCAGTATATTAAGATGTGAATTCCTCTGACGTAATAATAGAGATATTGCTATTATTATTGTTATTAATGCTTATGGGAAATATTTTTATACGTAATTATTCATATGCATTTTTCATCGAGAGTCAGAAAATATAAGTTATACTTACATGTGTTAACAGAACTAAAGTTTACCTGAAACAAGAGAAAATAAAAATTAACAAAAGAAACTATTTAAAAAACCTTTATTTGACTGAACGATAATTCAAGTCAAAAGAAATATAAAACAAGGTGTAGTCATGGCCATAGTAGAATTTTACATTCAAACTTGTAACTTGTATTTTTAAAAAACTTTATTTTTTAAAACACGAAATTACAATGGATGTTGACCGAACTATAGCTACTTAATGACTAAAGATGATTACTAATTCTTCTATATTTATATAAAAATAATGCTGAAATAGCAAGAATTAATGAGTAATCAGAAATATGATGTTTAATTCTAAATGATTCATCGGAAGTGGCCATATAATTCCTCCCTCCTTAAGTTTGAGAAAATCGGAGTTGATTTTCGAGAGATTCTAATTTTATGTCCACTTTTACATTTTCTTTAGATTTTTCCTTTCTGCAATAATAATACAAGAAACTTATGATGATTGTAAATATTATAATAATAATTATTATTAGAGTAATTGAAACTCCAGAACTTACAAAGTCCATTTGTTTTAGGGGATGAATTATTAATCTTTTAGCATTCTCTAAATCTTCATTGATTTTATCAAGATTTATTTCTTTTAGTTCCAAGGGTTCAGTATCTTGGATTAATTTTTCATCAATATTTATTGATGGGAGTTTTAGTCTGAAACTAATTGTTTCTAGTTTTTGAGAATCGTAAATATTATTTTGGATTTTTACTTTGCAATCTGAAGGCAATATTAAGGATACTTTGTCAATGGTTTCAACGCTATGTTGATTTGGACATTGAAAGTATATGCTTTCTTTAGAAGCAGGTATAATTATAAGGGAATTGTCCTAAAGTTGTGTTATAAAAGTTTTATTATATTTAATTGGTATTAGTGGACAATGGTTTGTCAAATTAATTGTTTGAGGTATACAGGGTTCGTTTTTATTCAGTGTGTCTCTAGAACATAAAGATATATTTTCTATTTTATAACAATTTTCTTTTGAGTTGTAAAAGTCATCTGTAGATCTCAATAAATACAGATTATTTAAAATCGTTATTTGATTATTTATTGGTATTGGATATATTCGATAAAGTATATAAGGTTTCTCTAAAATTAAAGGTATTGCAATATAAAATATAATTAGATCATTCTTAATTGTCACATCTGCGTGTGCTACTTCGTAATATTTAATTATATTATCGAAATGAATACGACTCTCGGGCCTTATCTTTGTAATTATTCTGCGAAGTTCTTTATACTTAATAATACTGTGATGCATAATGTTTATTTCCGCAAAGTTTATTGCAGTTTGCAAATTACTTTTTATGTCATGAATGACACGTAGATTAGTCTCAATATTGTCTAGCGTAACAATATAGTAAGACGAAGTGGTTGTAGTATGAGTCATATTAGTGAGGTCTTCCATCTGGGTTAATAACTTTTGCTGATTAGTTTTAATATTAGTCAGCTGTGCGTCAAAATCTTTTGTTAATTGTTTTACAATAGTCTGGGTTGCAGACAAATCTTTATGTAAGATTTCTTGATTTTCTCGTAATATTTTAATATAATTGTCGTATCTTTCTCCATCATCGGCATCTAATGTACCATAGAGATATTTTTGTGCTTTTCCTAGGAAATTGAAAAGTCCGCGTTTAGTTCGCTTTTGTGGGGTAGTATAATGTTTAACAAATAATCCGATTGATTCTATTTGATCGAAAAGGTTACGTGTTCTTATAGATAAAAGTTGGTATATAGGTGCGTATAGATTACTTAAGGTATTATTAATTTGTGTAAGTGTCGATTTCGAGTTTTCTACACAATCTTTTATATTAGTTAGATTTACATGATAATAGACATGATGATAACCTGTTATTATGTAACCTGTTGATTGGTAAACTGGTAACAAAGGGTTATTTAATTCTTCTATTTTATATTGTGCGTTGACAAGTAGTGGAAGTAGTATCAGGATCTTCTTCATTTTGTCAGTAAGTTCCTGAAAATTACGAACGTCTTTTAATATCTTTTGGGTGTCTTTGGTTTTTAAAAGTAGTTAGTTTGTATTTTGGTTCTAACTTTAATGGTAGTTTTCGAGGTGTATGTAATAGTTGTTTTGTAGCTTCAGCTATTTCTGGGTCAATCTCGCGTTTTTCATTTAATTTGGCTAGTACATTAGCCTTTTTCGCACTTAATTTTAGATTTATTTTTTCATTAAGTTCACTAAATATTTGGGCGAGTTCATGTATGTAATCAGTTTGTATTTGATTTATATTTTTCTCAAAATTCAGTTGATAATTTAAATTTCCTTTTAATATTTGAAATGGTGTATATTCATGTGTTGAATGTATACTGTTATTATAATTAAGGATTGCGATATCCATTAATTCTTGTATTGTTTTAGTTCGATGTTCGTTTCTAAGGACAATAAGACTTTCTTTCAAAGTTGAATGAAGTCTTTCGATTGGTGAGTTCGAATTTGGGTTATAGGGTGTAGTGAAATGTAATTCAATCTGATAAGTCTTGCAAAGGTCTTGTACTAAATTACTTTTAAAGCTTTGTGCATTATCAGTTGTAATTTTACAGGGTGTACCATGATGTGAAAAGAATTTAATTAGATTTTGACAAATCTCGATTGATGTTTCATTTACAGGGTATGCTGTAGCAATTTTAGAGAAGTTATCTATTATTGTCAAATATTTTTGACCTGAAATGGAATATATATCCATATAAATATGTTCCATGGGTTTACAGCCTGTTGGTGTTGGTTTAAAAATTACTTTATAGGGATGTCTATCATATTTGGTTTTTTGACATATTTCGCATGTATTAACAAAATTAATTACGTCTTTTTCAAGGCTTTGCCAATAATATCTTTGCTTTATATTTTTTATATTTTCAGTCATTCCTCTATGGGATGTTTTAGTGGTATGATATCTTTTAATTATTTCTTTTTGTTCATTTACGTCTACGAAGTCCTCTAATAGTGTATTAGAAATAACAAGGTTGTAGGCGTTATTTTGAAAGGTTTCTTGGAAAATTCGAATTATTATTGGTTCTAATTCTTTATTGGGAAAGTATAAACAATAAGTATCTGGGGGTAAATAATCTCTTAAGAGTCTTTGGATTATTTCGGTTATTGGGTTTTGATTTATAAAAATTATTAATCGCTTTTTGGTTTCAAATAATTTTTTAGTGACAACATAAGGTTGTTCCTTTTCAGTCCATTTAAAGATGATTTGGTTTTTAAAAGTGTTCAGGGCTTTACTAACATACGGGGCTCCTAATATGGGGTCTTCTCTTGACGTATGTATAGTTTCTGTGTCTGATTTTGAAAGTAAATCAGCTTTTGGCTCCTTTGGAATGTCATTTGTACTGGCTGAATCCGTTTCTGAGTTGTTTTGATTGATTTTTTCTTCGTCATTGATTTTACCTGTTGATGGCAATGGCGATGGTGTTTTAATTGGTTTATTTGGGGGTTTAATTTGAATATCGGAAATTATATTAATTTTTGGTTTCTTCTTTTCTTTATTTACCTTTTTTGGTTTTTCGAATAGGTTTTCTTGGGTGTCAAAGAAATGTTTTATTTTTTCATGCCAAATGTATTGGTCGTCAGAATTTTCTTCTTTTTCACATACTGCTGACATATGCGTCAATGGTGATTTTATTATTTCGGTTGGGTACAATTCTTGAGGTGGTCTTGAAAGTGCATCGGCGTTGGAATTTAGGGTTCCTTTTTTATATTGAATATCATATTCATATTCTTGCAGTTTTAGTCGCCATCTTACTAATTTTGAATTCGGTTCCTTTATTGAGAACAGCCATTGTAATGATTTATGGTCTGTTACAATTGTGAATTTTCTGCCAAATAAGTAAGGTCTGAAATATTTTGTTGCCCAAACAATAGCAAGAAGTTCTTTTTCTATTGTTGAGTAGTTGCATTCTGATTGATTCAGAGTTCTGCCAGCAAATGCTATAGGTAGGTCGTTTCCTATTTTTCCTTGTGAAAGTATTGCTCCAATAGCGTAATTTGAAGCGTCAGTGGTCAAAATAAAAGGTTTACTAAAATCTGGGTGTTGTAATATAGGGTCATTAGTTAGGATATTTTTACATAGATTAAATGCGGTAATAAATGCTTTATCATGATTTATTTTAACGTTTTTCTTTAAACAATGAGTCAAAGGTTTCGTTATTTTTGCAAAATTCTTTATAAATTTTCGGTAGTAACCGACTAAACCGAGAAATGATTTTATTTCTTTTGGTGTTTTAGGGATTTTAAAATTTTTTATTGCTTCGATTTTTTTGGGATTTGGTTTGATACCGTCAGGGGTAATAACATGACCTAAAAATTCAATTGTCTTATGCAAGAATTCGGATTTATCTAATTAGATTTTCATGTTAAAAGAACTTAATCTGTTAAATACTTGTTTTAAAGAGTCTAAATGTTCTTGAAGACTGGTTGAAAAGATAATTATATCGTCCATATATACAAGACATATTTTTCCTTGTAATCCGCGTAAAACGTTATCCATTGCACGCTGAAAAGTGGAAGGTGCATTTTTTAGTCCGAAGGGCATTCTGGTATATTCGTAATGTCCATGTTCTACATTGAATGCTGTTTTTGGTATACTTTTTGGGTCCATTTCTATTTGATGAAAACCGCTGGCTAAGTCAAGTGTTGTAAAATATTGACTTCTACCAAGTTTATCAAGTATATCTGCGATATTTGGAATAGGATATCTATCTTCTATAGTCTTTTCGTTGATTTTTCTGTAATCTATCACTAGACGCCATTTTCTTTGTCCTGATGCGTCAACTTTCTTCGGGACGATCCACACAGGGGAACTCCAGGGAGAATTTGAAGGTTGAATGATACCATCTTGTAGCATTTGGTCTATTTGTCTGTCTACTTCTTGTTTATGTATGAATGGGTATCTGTAACTTTTCGCATGTACGGGTATTTCATCCGTAGTCTTAATAGTATGTTTGACTTGATTGAAAAACGTTAATTTATCTCCGGGTTTATGTAAAATATTTTGAAAGCTTTTAATAAGTTTAAAAAGTTCTTTACGTTCTTCAAAGTTTAAGTGTTCGTGCCTAATTAGTGATTTTAAATCGATATCTTCGATTATGTTTTTTTCATTAATTTGATTCTGAATTGGTTCGAAATTTATTATTTCAAAATTGTTAAGCTCGATTGGTCGTAAGGGTAAATTATCATTAGTGGTTTCTATTAGAGTAAAATATTTTTCTGTATGGTTAAAAATATCAATAGCGTACGTGTTTTCTTTTATTTCTATTAGGGTAGGTTGAATTTCTATATTTTCGTCTAAATAATAGGGCATTAACCAAGTAGGGTCATGTGGTCGCGAAGTTTTCAAAATTACTTTTTGAATCGTTTTAGGTGGTATTTCAATTGTATATTCATCAAAATTTTGCCTATATTGAAAGGGTATTTCTAAATATTGGTTTTTCAATTTTTTATTTTTTAAATCAATATTTAAATTTAATTTACATAAGTCTTTAATTCCGATTATTCCATCAAAATATTCATGGAATGAATATAAAATAAATTCTATTGGTTCGGTTATACCAAAGCTTAAAAATAAAGGAATAGTAGCTTTACTTTTCGCTTTCTTTGAACCTGCACAAGTTTGAAGTGTGCTTACGTAAGGTTTAATACATTCGGGGAAATGTGTTTCCGCTAAAGAGGGTCTAAGTAGGGATGCATGAGAACCTGTATCAATTAGTAGTCGAATATTATAATTCGGTATTTCTACATAGGGTAATTGATTTACTTGAAAACTGTTTAAAGTTAAGCAAGGTTTTCGTCCGAGGCTGATAGATGAAAATTTTCTATTTGCTCGACTAAATTTTCATTATCTAATTCACATGTTTCATCAAAATTTTGATAATCTTGATCATAATTGTCAAATTCGGGGTTTTCTTCATTATATAACTCGTCATTATTGGGTTCATTATTTTCTAAATGCGTTAATTCTTGGAATGTAAATTTCGGGGGATGTTGTTGTTGGGGTTGCTGTCTATAGAAAGTTAGTTGTTGTTGTGGTTGCTGTCTATAGAAAGCTTGTTGTTGAGGTTGTTGTCTGGCAAAAGTTTGTTGTTGTTGTCTTAATGGTGGCATTGTTTTTTGTACACTCACACCTGACATTGGTTGTGGGTATTGTTGTTTAGGATATTGATTGCCTTTTTGATTAAATGTTTGATTTTGTACTCGATTGAAAAATTGATTTGGTGGTTTCGGTTTAAAAGATGAATTTGGAAAATTATTCGATCTATTTACCAAAAATTTATTAATATTATTTATTGGTGGCGTTTTCTGATTGCTAAGTAAATTATTTGATCTACTATTTTGCAAATAATTATTTTTAAAATTATTTTGACTAGTTAAGATTTCATAATTGGTTACAATATCGATTGCATGGTCTAGATTTTGGGGATTTTGAACGATTAGTAAAGTTCTTAATTCGCTTGAAATGTTTGCAAGAAGATTTTGAGTTGCTGTTAATTCGTTTTGTGCTATAATTATGTTTCTAGCTTTAATATTACTTATTTCTGTACAAGTTTTCGTATTTATTTTGGTGACTAAGGCTTTAAGTTTTTGTATGTAATCTAAGGTTGATTCGCCTTTTCTTGAAAAGAATATTAATTGTTGTTGTAAATTAGCTCTTGTTATTGGATCACTAAATTTTTGTTTTAATGAGATTTTTATTTCTGGCCAAGTATTAAGATCTGGTCTAGTTAAAAGAAAATCTTCGGCTGATCCTATAATTTTTGATTTAATTGCCAAAATTACAAATTCTTGTTGGGAAGTATCAGTATTAAAATATCTTGTATAAAAAGTATCTATTTGATTAATAAAAGATTCAAGACGTGATGGGGTACCATCGAAAGTTTTTAAGAGTGAAACAGTACTTCTCAAAGCGTCTGCCATCTTATTAATGTTTGCTTCCTTAATATCTACGTTTATACTAGGGTTAAAAATATTTTCTAAATTAATGTCTGAATAAAGTTCTGTTAATTCACTTGCAGATTGATTTTTAAAACTACTTTGTGATAATCTACTTGTAGAAGGATTTCCTAAATTACTTCTTCGAATTGTTTTAGGATAAGTAATGTCTTTACCACATTTCTTAAATTTCCTCATTAAATATGTACTTAACTACTGTTAACTGCGTTAACATTTGTTTTCTTTACAACTAAAATAGTTAGTAAAAGTTATTCAAATAATTGTTCAATAAAATTGCTTCAATTCAATTATTCACTTTTTCTTTCTTCAAAAATTTCAGAACTTAATTAACAGGGATCTCAACTATAAGGGAAGTAAGTAAATAACTCACAATGTGTCCCAAGTCTTGGTCCTGTATCAAACGATGCTTTGCTGAAGAGATGAACTGCTCAGGTTGGCTACCGCTTGTCTTGGACGCTAGCACAGGCCAAATCGTCCTTACTGGCTTCTCGAATGGCGTACCAATAATCGATGTACCAGGAGTTACAAGTGCCTAGTTCGGTTGTAGATGTTCCTGATCCTTTTCTTAACTGTTGAAACAGAAAGATGCAACACTGATAATCCTTATGGAGATGAAACGTTGTTACACTCCGATTTCAGGATATCCCTTTTTCGCACTCCGAAAAGGATCCTACCGACTGCGCCAATTTTACATTCAAACTTGTAACTTGTATTTTTAAAAAACTTTATTTTTTAAAACACGAAATTACAATGGATGTTGACCGAACTATAGCTACTTAATGACTAAAGATGATTACTAATTCTTCTATATTTATATAAAAATAATGCTGAAATAGCAAGAATGAATGAGTAATCAGAAATATGATGCTTAATTCTAAATGATTCATCGGAAGTGGCCATATAATTGTAGGTTGTGACGGGATATAAAAAGTACCTAATCCTTTTAGATCTAATAGGCCCTTTACCAGCAATTCTCGTGGTATCATACAAAGCATATGATTCATGTTGTTTACATATGACCCAGAGTTTATAGGGGTTTTTAAATACTGATGGCAAACTAAGAAGTCATGATACTTGGATTTAGGCTATGTTAAATTTGAAATGCTTTTCGATCTTTTGCCTGCGATTGCACGAGGTATCTTCACTGCAAAAGATCAAAACACTAAATTCAGGGTGAGAACATAAAAAAGAGATTCCTATGCCTCTTGGCATTCCTCCTAATATGTCGTGATAAAGAAAGAGTTCCCAAGTCTCTTCAAGTCTATCGCTACGTTTTTACAAGGGCAGCCAGAAACATTTACAGTTGCGCTAGCACGGCTCTCGGAAGGAAGAGGATCAAGGCTACTCGCCGTGATTTGGACACAAACACCCGTACATGACACTCAAAATTAATTCAATATTTTGATCTTCTGCAGTAAAGATCCCTGAAGATGGCGGTGAAAATGCAGGCGAAACGTCGGAAAGTTATTCCAATTTGACACGGTCTAAATCCACCGTACCGATGGTAAACATTTATAATTTATATAAAGATAAATCTATTTATCTATTTCATTTTTAGTTCAAAGCTTCCCGTGATCAACTCTGAAATAAGACTTTAATAAAAATATTAAAACAAAATCTTAGAATTCATGTAACTTCTATTTAATCAGCTTCTGCAGGCGGTTCTATACAGCTGGTTTTTGTTCGGGTTTATTACTTTTAGGTATTTATTACAAATATTAAATTTATTCAATTTTGGGGTTGTATGATTAAGAATTCAGTCTTGAAGTTGAAGATATTTATTACTTATAGATGATACCGAGGTTAGTTTGTATCATCTTTCTGTTCTTTGTGTCTGTAGAGCCGGTTATGCAGCAATACAGGAAAAGTAGGTACCATTAAAACTCAATAACTCCTCCATAGGTACCTTGACACTGTACGCTTCTAGAATGTTCCAAGATATTATATCCTAATGTTCTAATAACCGTTTAAAACGTTCAATGATTTTTTTTTGGTTTAAGAAATAAAATATCAAATTCTAAAATGCATGTAATAACGTAATATCAATGTCAGTTCCAGAAGTACTCAACCTAACTGCAATGTAATAAGCAGCGCACGTGTAAAATAATAATGCTTTAAAGCAGTCGTTGGCTGAAAGGCTTATTTTAAAAATATTAAATTATTTTTCGTCGTAAGCTAAACGGGTTAAAGAGCTGCAAGAAAGCACAAAGCCATTTACCGGGACGTGCCAAGAAGGCGGCTACACTACGTCTTCAGTTTTTTTGTAGTTATTTTTCGCTAAAAATAGACATATTTTTCACGATTGGCTGTATTTTTCTATAGAGTTGAATATAGATATATATATATATAGATGAAACAGAATGTTTTAATAATAATAATAACAAAAAAGCATTGGTAAAAGTACTTTTTTGGTTTGAAGTTTTAACATTTTATGGATTATCTACGCGGATATGAATTACTTCTTTTTATTGTCAGTTATCCTAGTTTACTTAGTATTTTGCACTGTACTGTCAAAGCCTAAACTGTCATAGATCTAGGGTTAAATTAATATAAAATTATTTAGACTTTTTAAACGCAGTTTATTTCGCCGCTATCGAAATATGTTGGTATTGTATTTGGGTATTTTTGTATTTGGTATTAAGTTTTTCCTTAGAGGAAAAGGTTGTTTCTTATTCTAAAGTTTCCATACGTCACTTACTAAAAAACATCTACTTTATATATATATACATATATATATATATATATATATATATATATATATATATATATATAATATATATATATATATATATATATATATATATATATATATATATATATATATATATATATATATATATATATATATATATATATATATATATATATATATATATATATATATATATATATATATATATATATATATATATATATATATATATATATATATATATATATATATATATATATATATATATCTATATATAGATATATATATATATATATATATATATATATCTATATATCTATATATATCTATATATAAACATATATATATATATATATATATATATATATATATATATATATATATATATATATTTCGGATCGTCTTATTGAGTTCCTCAGTTTGAGACAAATCACAATGACTGAAAATATTTATTTTTTCTGGTGGACATATAACATTGCTTCTTTTCGGCAGACATGGTTAAAGACACTCGTCGGATACATGTTTGTTTGATGCCTCACTTGTGAAAACCGGTGTGGGTGGCAACATTCATTACATGATTGTTAAGCACATTACCCTCATTTGCTTGTTCAGTCAGGTAAAAAGGGGCCAAAACAGTAAGTGTGTTTGGATCAAACATCTCTGTAAATACCAATTATTTTTAAATTGATGAAAACCGGCCAATTATCTTTTAATAAACTGTAATACCAATTACCCTTTCATCCTGCATCAGCAATATATTTATATTTATCCTTTAAAATTACAATTCAAACGATTTTTGGCTTGCAGAGATCGATGTTCGAAGCTGTATAGCCATCAGGTCACAAACTTCATAGGTTAAAGAGTTGAATTGATTAATGGCTAATACCAAATCTCGAGAAATAATTAAGTGGCCTTTTAATCCTCCTTCTACACCTCATTTTGGTAGTTTATTTGAAGCTTGTATCAAATCGGTAAAATCTCTTTTGATTCACGTAATTAAAAACCAAATTTTTACCGCCCTTTTTGTAGGTGATGATTCCAATGATTTTTCGACACTGATTCCCGGTCATTTCCTTACTCTCTGGCCTGTCACCTGTCTTCCTGATACGGATCTCTCTACATTAAACATTAAAGGACTTAGTCGCTGACGTTATACCAAGATTTATGGAAAAAGTGGTTACCTGGTTACCTCAGTACATTACAGCAAAAGCAAAGGTCGACTATTAAAAGTATCGATCCTAAAATTGGATAACCGATCAGAAAATATGTCGGATTGCTGAGCTTCATACATAGCGAAATGGCATTTCTAGAGTGGCAATTGTGCGTACCGTATAAGGTTTAATTAAAAGGCCACTAATTAAATTGTATCCTTCGCCACTGAACTAGAACTAAGTAAATAGGTGGGCGGAATGTTTACGTCAACCTGTTTATTAGAGTTAGTTAAGATTATTATTTTAATATATTTTAGTTTGTTTCAAAATAAGATATTGCCCTCAGATATTGTTTTTTTTTTCTCATTTATGGTATATGGGCTTTATTAATGGATGGGATCTGTTAATATATGATATTTCGGTTAGTCTATAATTACTGGACTATATTCGACGATTCAAGGGTCAATTATTGCGTGCATTTTTTTACTGGAGAAGGTATGAATAAGAATCAGTTTTTGAAAGTAATTCTGACAAGCAAGTCAAGCGTCACCTCTACACTCAATCCCACTCGCGATTTTCTGGATTTTAGCAAAGCGTTTGACACCATTAGCCATAGTATGCTTTTGGCTAAACTACAGTATTTTGGTTTTTCAAAAAATTCAGTTGCTTTTATAAATTCTTATTTAAAATATCGTTCACATTGCGTTTTAATTAAAAAAAAATGAGTTAAATGTAAAATCAAGTTATCGACCTGGGCAAGTGGAGTGCCACAAGGATCTATATTGTTCCCCTTGTTATTTTCAATCTATGTGGCTGATATGGAATTCTGTGTAAAGTATTCCAAACTGCAACAATATGCAGGCGATTCGCAAATATATACGCCTATTTGTAATTCCACATTAGCGGTATCGCAAGAATTTTTCAATGAAGATATGAAAAACATAAGTGAATTTGCAAAAAATCATAATTTAAAACTAAATGCATCAAAGTCATCTGTTGTTTTTTTTGGAAGTAACAAAAGCTTAATTAATAACATGTTAAATAATTTTATAGTCAAAGTAAACAATATCACTCTTCCCGTAGTAACTGAAGCAAAAAATTTAGGTATAGTTCTAGACTCAAATCTTAGTTTTCAAACTCATGTTCAAAATAAACTTAAAATTTCATATATGCGCTTAAAAAAATTATATACATTAAAAAAAAACTTACCTCCAAGCACAAAGTATTATCTTTGCAATACCCTCATTTTGCCATTGTTAGACTATGGAGATGTAGTTTATTCAGATTCATTATCCTATGAAGCTTCTTGGAAGATACAAGAATTACAGAATAGTTGCATGCGATTTTCTTATAATATACCTTTCAGGAACCATATTACTCCTTATTTGAATGAAAACTCTATTATAAACATAGAAAATCGCAGAAAATTTCATATGTATGTATTTATCTATAAAATCTTAAAAACTGGTAAACCGCCTTACTTAAAAGATTTATTTATTACTTTCGCACATTCCCACAGTACAAGAAATGCTCACTGTTTTTTGGGTTCCCCTCTTCCCCACTTCTCGCCTTCTCGCCTTGACCCTGGTTGCCTCCTTGTCGTGCATCTGTGTACCCTAGTTTAAGAACCTTAATTTGATTGTTTTTTTTTTGCTTTTGAAATTGATTTACGGTGTTTCATGTTAGTTATAAAGTTATACTCTTTTACGGGCTGTACCACACAAACATTGTGCTTGTGGTATCGGTTTTAAAATCGCGGTATAGTTCGCTTTACCTCATTAATTATAAGTTTAATATATGTATTACTATAATTATTATAATATGATGGTAATAAAGGATTATTGTATTGTATTGTATTGTATTGTATTGTATTTAAGGCCGGTATTGCATGCATGCATCTTAGGTGTTGATAATTCGACCAACACCAAAATTATCTGAAAAAACAAATCTTAAACTTGTACAGTTTACGGAAGAAGTCGACTAACTGATGAAGATCAAGAGACCAGAATTAATAAGTCTAACTAAAATAATTAAGTGTTCTCTAATCTCATAAGGTCATTCGATGAAATTTGCTATTTCATACCATTTCTCTACAATCGTCAATATCAATATAAACAAATAATTTGTATCAAATTACATAAATGATGAGCTTATATGTTGTTATTATTTAAATTTTCAATGAAAAATTTAAGAAGGGATTTACTTATTTAATAGTTGTGGACAATGTATAGTATTTTACTCGTATATAATCACTATTATTCACGAGGAAGAAGGTTACAACACGAGCCGTAGGCGTTAAGTGAAGTAGACAATATCCGGATTTATCATAATAAAGACTTAAAGTACATATATATATATATATATATATATATATATATATATATATATATATATATATATATATATATATATGACATAATATTATCACATATTTGTAATATTTTATTAAATATAACACAAATAATAATAGTATAAATAATGAAACGTAAAACAATAATTTTTCATTACCTATAAACCTTCTAAACTTAAATTTTCCATTGTTAAGCTTATGTTTGAATTGTAATTTTAAAGGATAAATGTAAATATATTGCTCATGCAGGATCAAAGGGTAATTGGTATTACAGTTTATTAAAAGATAATTGGCCGCTTTTCATCAATTTAAAAATAATTGGTATTTACAGAGATGTTTGATCCAAACACGCTTACTGTTTTGGTTTCCGCTGTTTTGGCCCCTTTTTACCTGACTGACCAAGCAAATGAGGGTAATGTGTTTAACAATCATGTAATGAATGTTACCACCTACGCCGGTTTTCATAAACGAGGCATCAAAAGATTATTTTGTATTCGGCGAGGGTCTTTAGCTAGGTCTGCCGAAAAAAAGCAAAATGGCGGTAGCCATTTTGTTCACCAAAAAAAACTTCAAGTTCAAAGTCATTATGATTGATATCAAACTGAAGAACTCACTAAGACGATCCGAAATATATATGTATAAATATATATATATATATATATATATATATATATATATATATATATTTAATATATATATATATATATATATATATACATATGTATATATATATATGTATATATATATATTTATATATATATATATATATATATATATATATATATATATATATATATATATATATATATATATATATATATATATATATAGGGTGTAATTTAATTGATAGCTGAAAATGCAGGATATGATTTCTTAATTTATTTAAGAAACAAAGGTTCATATGAACATGAAAAGTTAAAAAAAAAATTGTTTTCTTATCATAACTTTAATATGTTCTTAGTATTTTCATAAAATTTGGCACGCACCTACTAAGTAACAATAGGCATTTTTTGATGTAGAAGATTTTTTATTTTTCTACCGGTGGCGTCCGTACGGGATGTAGACCGAAGATTTTTCTAAAAAAATATGGTACGGCACTGCTTTTTCCGGAAATGAAAATTATTTTTGAAATCCTGATTTATTTTGCAACAAATTTAAATTCTTCAATTTTTTCGTCCGGCGAACTGTTTTGGCGTAAAACAATAAAAACAATTTTCATGCATGGCAAAATCTCTAAAATCTAATGGTAATGAAAAATTCGTTTTCGACTCAATACTGAAAATAATACTAATACATTTTTTGTATTAAACTTGAATTGCAGTAGTGGCTATTTTAATCGGTTGACTTTAATTTAATAAAAATTAGACAAAAACAAATCTTACCTACAAACTGCAAACAAATGAGGATTTCAAAAATAATTTTCATTTCCGGAAAAAGCAGTGCCGTACCGTATTTTTTTAGAAAAATCTTCAGTATACATATCGTACGGACGCCACTAGTAGAAATATTAAAAAATCTTCTACATCAAAAAATGCCTATTGGTGCTTAGTAGGTGCGTGCCAAATTTTATGAAAATACTAAAAACAGTACTAAAGTTATGATAAGAACACGAATTTTTTCTTAAAATTTTAACACCCTGTAGCTCAAAAGTTGAGAGGTTTAGGCAATACCTACTAAACAACGAGGCCGACCAGCTGAAATTAAAATAGGCCTTACGTCATCAGATCTAGGCCTGCAATCGCCTCCCGTAAGAAATGCATTAAAGTATAGACCAATGCAGTTTTCCTTATGTCGTATCGTGATAACTGGCCATTAGACGTACTGGTTGACAACCGGCACTTGCCAATCGAAAACAAAACAGTATGAAACATGGTGTCGTTGTTTGTGAATTAGAGTAAAAAGAGTAGTTTTGTCTCCATTTTTGGTGAAGATGTAATTATATTTATTAGTTTTTGTACGTTTAAATTCACGTAAACATGCCGTTTAAGTGTTGTACGCCTAACTGCCGGGGTAATTACAAAACCGGACCAAAAGTTCACGTGTTTAGTTTCCCGAAAGACAGTGATTTGCAAAAAAATGGCTACGAGCAATTCCACGGGATGATTTAGTGCCCAATAAAAACACTAAAGTGTATGAGCTACATTTTTCTAAAGGTAGTATAATTTGGGGTATTTCAGTACATTTAAAAAATCCCCGATTAAAAGAAAATTCTGTACCAACGGTTTTTCCAAATTGCCCCAATTATTTGTCGAAAAACGTTCTTGACCGCAAAAGTAAAGATGAGAAAATAAGAATCTTGATGAACTACATCTTTTGCAAGCCATAGAGCAAAGGAAAGAAGAGTTTAATTTACATAGAGAGGCTACATGTTTTCAAAGTTTTGAAGAGCTTTTAAAAGTATTTCTAAATTTTAATTTAAGGAAAGGGTGTTTTTTGGTAAAGGATACAGACAAAATAACTTTATTTAAACTTGAATATTCTCCTGGTCCCCTAATAACTTGGGCAATTGTTATAAATAGCGATTTAAAATTAGAAACATTTTTATATGGCTAATCTGTTTGTGTTTCAATAACAAATTTAAAATCACCATTTTTATCTAGCATGATGAAATAGAAAGTTTAATTGACACAATTGACAATATGATGATGTCAATACCCATAAATCTTTATACCGACATTCCTGATCCTAGTGAAACTCGTGATTTACACCATACCGAGTCGCGTCAACTCCCCAGTGGTAGTGAAACTCCCACAGAAACTCTCAATTCAGATATAGTTGAGTCTGACAATGACAATATAAAAAAAATTAATTTTGTGACTGATATTCATTTAAACCTAAAAGGTTCTGACGAACTCACTCAAAATCTAAAATTTCTCTCAGAACAGTTAACTTTGTTAAGGATTTCAAAAGAAAGGTATCAATATTCAACAAGCACCATTGTGTTAAGTTCAATTTTGTTTAGAATAAGCCTTCCTTATTCCTATTTGTAATAGATTTTTAACAGATCCTCATATCGATGAAAGAAATTTTTATAACCTATGCTCCTAACATTTTTCAATATTTAACAGATAAAGAAAAATATGTTACATTACTTTTTGATAAAATTCACATCGAACCCTATTTGGATTACAAGGCAGGCAATACCGTAGGAACATAAGTAAATAATAAAGATACCTTAGCATCATCTGCAGTAGCATTTATGATCACTAGTCCTTGCTGAAGCCTTACAAAAGTCGTTCATATGTCTCCTGTAGCTAAACTTAAGTCAGAAATATTATATACTTTTATTAAGACCATTATAGAAAATTTAGAAGAAATTGGATACATAGTATTTTGTACCGTTAGTCACAATAATGCAGTAAACAGTAAAGCAATGAGTAATTTTTCACCCCTTAATATTGGCCCAGTAAGACCCTTATTTTACCTTTTTGACATTGTTCATACTGAAATGTATCTTTCACAACTGGCTTAATTCAAAACCTGACCAAACATTTTCTTATCTCGATTTTGAGACAGGCCAACAAAAATGTGCTTCCTTTTCTGTGACCAAAAACCTATACGAACTTTTAAAGTTTAAAGGCTCTATTTCCATCATCTCTTGAAAGACAAAATGTAAAATTAGCTCTTAAAATCTTTAATCTCTTTATTATAAAGGCTTTAAAAGGTTTTGTTAAAAACTTGTCACATTCACAAGATACCGCAGACTTTATTAGTATTATATTGACATGGAGGAAAATTGTGAACGTAAAAACTCCCCTTAAGGGAAAACATTTGTTAGATAAATATCAGGAACCTTTTACCAAACAAATACTAAGCCCCAATGATGATCCTAAATTTTGTTTTTTGCTAAAAATGCAAAATTGACTAGATACTTGAAGTCCAACTAATTTTACAAATACACTGACTCGAGAAAACCCACACTGCATTAAACCATACCATTCATGGGCTTCTTGAAGTTACTGAATACTGTTTAACTAACTAATATAGGCAATTAGCTGGTAGTCATTATCATATCTCAGTTCGACAGCTATATGAATCAGAAAAAAGAATTAGAATTCAGTCTATGTTATCTCTAAAATCTAGACGTTATGGAAACGTTAATACAACAGTAACACAGTCATTAGACACCAATTTAAATTCTGAACTTGTTAATAATTTATTATCTAAAATCATAGTTACACAGTCTGATACCGAAGCTATACAATCAGAACTCCCAGTAATAACCTATTTAAGCGGATATTGCTGCTATATTGTTTTAAAAAAAATAGTTATACTTTTTGCAAAGAAAACTGAACTCTCAATGAACCTTGTGTTGTAATTTAATTAATTCGTCGTAATTAAAAGTCGAGGTGTTCTTTTATATCCTCGAGAACAGGTAGTAGAGTTTCCACCGCATATATTATATTTAAAAAGCTAATTAATGAATTTGAAAATACATTTTTGGATATTTACAACAAATATCTTTTCTTTGTGAGTTGTTTTTAAGTTATTTTAACAAAATACACTTTTAACTCCTTTTGAAGGTTGCAAAAGCCACATAAAAATTAATGTTTCAAAAATCTTTTTTAGTAGCATTTTAAATACGTTTCTTAAGAATTATTGCTTTAAACGTAACCATAATTTATTAAATAAAAACAAAAAAAGGAAACTACAGACTTTTAATAAATAGGTAGTTATGAAATTAAAACCTAGCACAAGTTTCGCATTTTTGTATTGCTAGGAAGTATCATCAGTACAATCTTTTTCAGAATTTAGCAAATAACAACCTATTATATTCTTGATCATATAGACTCACCACAGCACAGGCATATTCCACTTACCCAAGCTTGAAACCATACCCGATTTTGACAAGTTAAAATAATAAGATATTGTAGTTTTGATCATAAGGACTCGCCACAGGCATATATTACTTACTTAAACTTGAAACCGTAACCGATTTTGACAATATAAAATTTGATAATTTATTAATTGGCTAAAATGATCATTAATAAGCAAAAAATCATACCGACATGTGTTTGAAATCTTGTGGTAGATCCTGGACTTGAAACCTAAACCGATTTTGACAAATCCCACACTGTTCTGGAATGCCTTGTGCATAAGAGTAATCGCTTAAGAGTCGCCTTTTAATTTTATAGCGAAACCGAATAAATTTGTCACATTCAAAAATTCATAAAATAAACCCTATACATTGATGTTTATTTGCTGAAATTAAAAAAATGCTCATTTAAATATGTCTCTGCAAATAACCCGTACCTTCTAATGAAGGTATTGAAATGCCATAGGCCTAAATTTGATGACGTCACGCGTAAGCGCGTAGGCTTCGTTGTTTAGTAGGTATTGGTTTAGGACGTATGTTCATGAACTATTCTTTCTTAAATAAGCTAAGAAATCATATTCTGCATTTTCAGCCATCAATTAAATTACACCCTGTATATATATATATATATATATATATATATATATTATATATATATATATATATATATATATATATATATATATAGTCCCAATTATAAGCAAATATTTCACTTCATAAAGGGCTAATAAAAATATCATCTAAATATGACCTTAAGCAAAAGAGATAAACCAAATAAACGTTTTCTACAGGGACTGGAAAAAAATTAAGGCGAATATCAGCAAGGGTAGAAGACCATAAACTCAGTATTAGAAACAAACTACCTCGGACCTATTCCTAGATCATCAGAAAGCGGGCCACAAATAAATTTCGAAGGGTGTAGAACATTATAGGACCAGAATAATCCCAAAAGCCATAGAAATTGAAAAACAAGGTGATTTAAATCAAAGGGGCGAATTATTAAAACCGCCAACCAACACAATAATCGACAGACTTAAAATCAAGCAAAATTAGTGCAACAACAACGGCAACTTTCGGAAAATATATATATATATATATATATATATATATATATATATATAACCTTGAGCCTCGGGTGGAGGATGGATAGGAAGCTTCGCAGTCACTAACAAACAATAACTGTTGGGACGAGAAACAAAGCTTCGTCAGCAAAACTGTTCTTTTCAGAACAACAGTAATGAACAGTAGTGGATGGATGGAATAGGTGCTATCGTTTTTTTTACTTGTAGTTTTGAGCCTCCGTAACCGCGTGAAGACAAAAACGACTAAGCAGATCAAAACCTGCATATTTTTACTATAAAACATATATTTGCATTTTTTTTTGTCCTAAGTAGAGAAATTGAGTAAAATCGAGTTTTAAAAAATTGTATTCATTTTTAAAGAAAGCGGTCATCTTTTTAAGCTGTGCCTTGCTAACGCGACGTCATAAATAAACATTTAGACAAAACGGAGTCTATACCCCGATATGGTTCCAGAGATTTACAAATATATCGTCACATGCTTTAAGAGGCCGCAAAAATGGACACAACGCTTTTGTTGAGAAGCACTCGATATTTAACCGATTTACTCGACTCGTCGAAACCTTTAATATTTGCAATGAATATTTTTTGCCTGCGTAGTTTCTGTAGCGCAGAAATTCAGCGTCAGACTTTACCTCAGCTACAAAAAACATATATATCAGCATAACAGTTGTGACAAAGCAAAAGTGTTGTTTCATGTATTCGTAATAAGGGATGCAATGCAACTGTTAAAAGTTTATTAAAAATATTACTCCAACTGATATAAAAACAATCCTAATATATGTATTTACAAATTTTAGGATGTTACAGGACTAACTAAATACAATGTTTTATTGGGTTCAATAAACAAATAAAATAAATATTTTTTTTAGTCTCTAAGAATTGTACATATAAATACATAAAAAAAAGAAAGAAATATTATTATATTCTACATATAAAAAAAGAAAGAAAACTTAACCTTTAATTAACTAATTCCCTGTATAGAAAGAAAACAGCTGTGGTAGACTCAAATGTAAGAATTGTCGATGGAAATGATTTAAAGTCAATCACTAGCGGGGTATTTAAGCCTAAATTTGTCTTTCGAAAAGATTTTTTTCTGACTGGAACATTGAAATTTAGAGATGACAAAAGAAGGGGCAAATCTACTTGGTGAGTAATAAGTTTAAATAGGTTGCATAAATCTGAAATAGTTATCACTTCGGCAAAAGTTAAGACTGTAAAATGACTGGCAGCTTCCACAGGTGTGCAGTTACTATACTAACACCTTAAAAAAATTATTTTGAACTACTTGAATTTTATTTATATGTACTGCATAACAAGGGTTCCATTTAACTGAAGCAAATGGAGTTTACTATTTGATGTATTTTAAAAAACCGACACTCAACAGATCCCGTGCGTTTCGAAGACATAGTTAACATGAGTTGAGCGGCATGTCCGAGTATGGGCTTGGATTTACGATGTAGGATGCCACGTCCAAAAATAGGGGACGTTGGTTAACCATTTCTGGATACAAGGGTTGGATCATTTTCCCAATTCGTGGTAAATGCACGCCTAAAAAGATAGTATTGGTTGACGTAAATATTTACCTTGGAGATTTTCTCAAACGGATCGAACAGTAACGGAAACGTTGGGAGTGAGGCATTTGATTCGAGTCGTAATTCATTTTATATCTTTAGCTAGCTCACTTATATTAATCATAATATAGCAGCTCAGGACCTGAAGGGGCTTCATCGCCGGCACAGGGCCCAGTTCCCAAGGCTGCATTATTCAGTCGCAGGAAAAGACGTTGTTTTTCCTTCTGTTATTCGCCTAAGGAGTTCTGTGATAAAAGCTAACGATCATCATCATACAGTGTTGTCCGGTGGTGGCAAGAAATGTTCTAATACAAACTTATTGCTTACACGACAGAGTGAAAAAATATGTCAGATCTCTATTCAAAAATGAATTTAGCTTATATGTGTTTCACGAAGGGCTATAAAAAGTGACGCCTATGTAACAAATTGAATGCCGGGTCCGGGAACCCTGCAACGTAAAGATCCGAAAAAATCTACAAAACTTTCCTCTTACCAGAGAAGTAAAACAAACTCTTTTAAATATTATCGTGTCCACAATATACACGAAAAGACCTTTCCTAAAAAACGACATGAGCCTGTTACTAAAATTGCATTTTAAATATCGCAGTTGGCCGTAATATAAATTTTAACATTCCAGTCGATTAAATCAATCCGTATAAACACAGACATTTTATACAGAAATTATTTTGCAACAGTATTCAACGTATATGCAAACATACTTGTTTAGTAAATTGGTACGTCACAAAGATAGAAATTGCGGTGTTCATAGATGTCAAAATATTAATATAATAAATCAAAAATAATCAATATCCATCCTATTTTTCACTCAAAAATCTATCTACTTGACAGACCGAAAGTCTATCACTGAGCTTTATAAATTAAACTCATTTATTGGTATTTTCCTTTAAAATCTGAATATTTAAGTCCAGGGCTGTGTCAACGCGTTAGTCAAGCTGGCTGTGTACTACATAAATAATTTAAAAAATTAATTGTTAGAAAATGCATTGTTGTGATATATTAAAAATCCAAAATATAATGCACTTAACACTGATGTTTACTTACGTTACCTGTGTCAGTAGCTAGTGGCAAGCTTAGAGAGGTTACCAAACTTATCAATTATTTCGATTGAATGTGATATACTAGATCCCATTTATACCTAACAAAATGTTTACTGATTTTGTAGGTTTGAAACCTAGAAAAATATATTTTACCTAAATTTGTGCGTATTGTTTTATTATTTTTTATTTTCTATTTACCTTTTGATGTTTTATGCATATATATTTATGTTTATTTTAGTTAGTACGGTTTTTTATTAATTATGGTAATAAAGCAAAATTTAAAACCCACACTTTCATAAAATGAACTAAAAAGTAAAAAATAAAATTTGAGTACCCTGTTTTTTTTCCGTGTTATAAATATCTGTGGTCCAAAATGTATTTTCATAAAATCTGTGCTCATTTTATATTTTAGTTTTTAACTCACTTGATAGTAGTTGGTTTTAAAATTTCTTTAATGTATTGTTCATTTTATTTCTTTTAGCCCTGGGGATAATAAAAACTTAATAATTTGCCTTCTTAATGCCCTCAGATACCAATTTTCAGTTTTGCCAAAATAGTAACCAATCCTTTTGGTTTCCTGCTAAAAACATTACTCAAACCTTTTGCAAAAGTTTCTTTTCACACTAAACTTCTGGTGATATCGTCTTGATGCCTAAAACAAAAGCTGAATTCCACTTCAATTCCTGTTCTCCATTTCCCCCTCCTCTTAATATTGCCTTTGCTCTATTTTATGCATAAAATTACCTTGGGCATTTTCCTAAAATTCTTAAAAGCAGAAAGTTATCTAGCCGCCATTCTTACCAGGTTATTTCAAGAATCTTATGATAAAGGAATTTTCCGAACAGCTGGGAATCTGCACTTGTTTATCCCTACTCTCAATGATAATTAAGGCAATGTATATTAACGCCAGTGTTTTAAGTTAACTTGAAAGGCAGAAACGTATACAAGACAGGCAATACTGCTTCTAACACCAAAGGTATTCTTACCTTCGTAACTCGCAATCGGAAAAAGTCCATCGATTTCCACGGAAAAGCCCAAATGATTGGCCTCAACATATCCAAATATCCGGCGAATTTTGGAATGACGCACTTCTTAACAGGCTGGAAGTGGTTAATGGTCATTCGTCCGACTTTTACAACTCAGGCGTTCCACAGGGTTCAGTATTCCTATCCTATTCCTCCTGTACATCAACGATGTACTTTTTTCTACCCAGCAGTCCTATTTGCTATCACTGACGATATTACACTTCGCTCCAATATACAATTTTTCAAACCTGATGGGGAGCAAATTAATAACCTTGTCCAGTTTAGCGCCACTAAGATGTAATCATATTACTTATCTCCTAAATGACTTCACAATACCCATACAATTCGTTTATATAATCAAGTTACTGAAGCCAAAAATTCCCTTAGCCTAGTTGATACCACTTTTCAGCAGAATCTAAAAACCTTTTCGAAATTGGGATTTCTTTTTTAGAACTCACTATATTTTATGTTAAGGCTAATTAAGGAATACATCTTTGTCAATAAGCTTCGACATTAAGGCATATTTTTGACTCTCTAACGAATGTCCTCCTCAATGTTGTCACATTTTGGAATTTTATGTGTTGACGAAATATTCGTTACTTGCACTTTAAAATACTATCTGATAACAATTTTTAGGCGAATCTACACAAATGACAAAATTCATAGGTCGTGTTGGCAACGCTATTTTAAATATTCAAATATTTTCTAAAAACTTATAATTTGCACTGTTCGTCGAATCGAACCACAAATAACAATACCACCATATTGGAGCCACGGTTTTTTAATACTTTGATATACGAAAATACCAAATTGTATTGTCACGCGAAATCAGTTACAAGATTTGAACCAGACAAACATACAAAGGAACAAACAAACAGCTCCTGAAACTAATAAAAGCATGAAAAGACATAATGTAAGTTTTAGTTTTTTTAAAGAGCGGCTATTTTTATTTTGTTTTTGGTTACCATAACCGTTACCACGGCCCTTGTTAAGCCAGCTTAAGATAGTCCCTTAGGCCTAAACATTACATTTGCGGTTACAAACTTTTTTGTTAATAGAGCATTCCATTAATAATTTTCTTATATAATCTCATCAAAAACATCTCAGTTCTCCTACTTCAATTTCGAGGGTCACACCTTAACTGAGTATTTCCGATTATCGATCTTATTAGAGGAGTAGAGTTTTCTCTGACATATTTATAAAAGGAAAATTAAATATCACTTCATTTTAATCTTGATTAATCTCTTTTATTAAGATAATTGAGTTTTTTAAATTATTTGGCTCAACAGTTTAAAGTTATTCAGATTAACTCCGAAAGCGATTTCTTAAAGTTATTGATGGCATTTAAAGGGAAAAGTATTTTTGTATAGAGCAACAGTTAAATCAATTTACTATTTAAATTATTTTTTAATTTTAAAATGAAGAAAATATTAAAATATTGTTGCATTAAACATTATTTATTGAACCCAAAAAATAATCTTACCAAATATTCCTCTTATATCTGATATTTCCTTTGAAAAAATTGGAATACTCGTTTCTAAGAAATGTGTTTAACAAATAGCATTCGCGTAAAACCACTAACCCTCAATTTGTTTAAACAAATTGCATGAGCAAAACTCGTTTTGCCGAAGTTTTCTGGAAAATTAGAAGCAATAGGGATATTACCCCTGATTACTTTTTGGGATGTATGAATTAATTATTTAATAAAAAGAATAGTGGTTTGTTAGCATAATATCGGCGCTTACAACAAAAAGTAGAAATAATCTGTCATTGGAACTAAACAATACTAATTTCTGATATTAGTTGTTTGTATAATTTTAGCTGCACAACCATAATTAAGTTTATTGCTTTCTAAAATTAATAAAAAATATCAACTTAGCATGCACTTTAATTTATACCGCTAGGTATATAATTAACGTACTAGGAAAAGTATTCGAAAAAGTTAAAGAAAATGCTGAAAGTGCATAAGTTGATTAAGTGCTCTGCTTACAACAGATTTAAAATGCGATACCAATTCACATTATGGCAAGCAAACAGTTTTTGTATCTTTTGTTATCAAAACCTCATAGCCAAATGTTTTGATAGGTGAAACATTAGGCATAATTAAGCAAAAGTTGAGATTATACTGACTACTGTCTGAAAACGCATAACGTTACCTTTAGATGAGAATCATTTTAGGGCGAAGATCGAGCCTTAGCGGTTCTGACCCAAACGGGATATACAATCCCCACAGGCCTCACAAATAAGAAGTTCGACATAGAGATTAAGAAGGACCTTTCAGGATGCACGAGTTAATCTTGTGATTAATACTACTTACTTCAGAATAAATATAGATTTGCTGAACAGTTTGAGAAGAAGCTCCCAAGATCCACGTGGCGTACAAGATCCTCTCCACGACTCGAAAATATTAATAAAGATAAGGACAAAGTCAAGAAAAACCTCTTAACAATCATCCGAGTTGCAATCCCCCCGCGAGATACAAGTAATCATATTTAGAGAATACGTACATCAAGGAGGCTTTTTCCAGGTATCGCTAGCCAGGGCATATTACAAGGGTCGGTGAAATAACCCGCTATGAAACCGTATGACTCTTAATGTGTTAATTGTACCTATACATAGAAAGTTTATTTAGGGTAATCAAAGTGTTACTTTCCACTCAATTATAGAGATTCTTTTTAATGCATATAAAAAACCGTTCTGAAGTATTATATAAAATGTAAAATCTAAAAATTATTTTTTCCAGGCACTTGCACTAGGTATATTTGGGTAAAAAAACGTAACGTGTTTTGCAACTAGATATACATGGTGGGACATTTAGCTAGAATAAATTCAATAAGCGAAAAGCCTTTCATAACTTCGAAAAAACGTTTAACTGCTAAATTAATTTATTCGACTCCGAATATTTTGGTAATAACGATTTGATTGTGAAGGCATTCATGTAAGAGTTATTGCGTCATACACTTTTTTTTTAAATGGAACATTATCTATATTGTTACTTCATTTAAATCACTAAATCATTTTAAATCCACTTTATGATACATGTACTATCTTAAATTCAGCTGTGTTCGAGAAAATGGCGTCTAAAAATTGTCATTTGTCAAATGGTTAAATTTAAAATTAACTGCATTTCTACTTCCGGTTTTGCCAGAAATGTCAAAATTCGACATTGCTTTCCACTTTCTATGTATGCGTCATAATTCTAACACAGATGACGTTATAATCAAATCATTATTACTAAAATAGGTTCGAATAGAAGAATTTGACAGGTAAAACAGTAAAATACGTAAGTTTTCAATATATGGAAATTATTTAAGTTAAATGTTTCACCATGTATAAGACGTACGTAAATAAATAGACATTTACTCTTAAGGTTTGCACTTTGTTTATTCTAGAGAGATATACTGTCCAAAGAACCTACCTATTGTATAAGTGTTGTTGTAAAAAAATATTTTTATTTTTTTCAATTTATATAATATTATTATGGATTTTCACCGAGTATCGACTGACACAATCGTATTGTTTTGAAATATTGTATTATAATCGGATATGCATTAGCTTGCGAAATTTTAAAATTATTTCTGATAAAGAAGTAGCTGAAAAGATGATTACAATAATCCACAAAAATTAGGGACAGACCGATAAGTCAAATCAAAGAAAAGCTTATAGAAAGGATTTTTTCTTTTAGATAACTCGTAATTTAGTAACTTAAAGTCTAACATTAGAATATTCCTACCACTACTAATTTGAAATTCGTGACTTTTTGTAAGTGCTTGAAAATTAACTACAAAACAAAACGCACTTCAATGTCATATTAAAACATTTGGAAATAATCAATACAGAATAACTAAGTAATAAATACATTACATAAACCGTTGGTTATATCTAAAACTACTATAAGATGCCTCGTTAGTTCAAACTAAACTCCCAAATACTTAATCCTCCTCACCTGCCAATTTGATCATAGCAAGAAGACCACACATAAAGGTTTTCATAGCCAGTATAAAAAATGTTTTTTCTACGTGTCTAGAAAAATACGAGAAAAAAATGCATTAAAAATTTGCTCTTTGAGACCTTAATCTCTTTAAGAGATTGGCGTTATTCTGAAGGGATCATTTTTTAGACCGACTCGGAAATGAAGCTATATACATTCATAGCATGAAGTTTATAACTCTAAACGGAAATAAATCAAGTTGAACATAGAATCTAAAAGTCTTAGTGAAGTATGTGTTCTGAGATTTTAGATTTCGGTTTAATTCATTTTGCTTTGATGTTTATTACTTATTGCCTTAGCAGTTAATATTAGATTTAGATCTGTTAATTGATGCATATCGTTTAACACACCGGAAAATAAATTAAACATAGACAAATCTATATGCTCCTCATTTTATCTCCATTAGAGAATTTAGTTATATTTATCTAAGTTGATATTTATATGGGGCGGGATTTCAGGCGGTTATTTTTTTATTTCTTAATTTGGTAGAAGTATTAAGCTACATATATAGAAAGCACCGTGTATATTCTTTTGCCGTAAAATAAAACAATTTTTGATTTCTAAATGGCATTTTTTTTTAATGATTTAACATTTCAGTGTGAAGGGCAGATTTAAAAATCCTCTATGGGTGTATAAAATATCGCAAAAATTGTCAAAACATTTTTTCGCTACCCGCTTATTTTTAAAAGCGTCTGAAGTTAACAAAATCACGTTTATAACTATAAAATATTGCATGGAACGAATTGATATTCACCTAATAGTTAAATGAAGTTTTTCAAAATTATTTTAACAAAATTCTTGATGTTTATTAGGATGAACAAAAAAAATTTATCACTTATACCATACTAAAAATAAAGAAAACCAACTGTAAACGTAAAATTAGTATTGTATATTTACTGTTCATTGTTTACCTTTCAATAAAGAAATATCCATTATACCCTTTCGCATAAAAATTTTTAACAGTCAAGGGAATTTGACTTGATTAAACCATACATCTAAAAGTTCTTTTATTATTCTTTTAAATAACAGCAGTCCCAACATTTTATAAGATGAAGATAAAAAGCTACATTGGTGTAATTGGTTTTGGCAAAATTATAATAAACATTAAAAAAATAATATCAGGTTTTTCTGTTCCTGAATTAGCATTTTTAACAAAAAAAAACACGAAGTCAATCGGTTTACACTTAACAAGCAGAACCTGATAATAAAGGCCAGCATTTACGGAGGTTATTAAAGGACTAATTTAGATATTTATTTTTTAATTTGTCTTTTGAGGTAGTTTTAAGTATTATGTTCTTGTTGTAAATGAAATAAATTGTTGTAGAGCTCTTGAGATATTTTGTTATCTGTATATTTAAATAATAATTATTTAAGACGTTGCCTTGCTGCAAACAGAGGCAGGTTGCCGCCTGGGTAAAAAAGGTAAAAATTTTGATATAAAAAGTCCCATCAAAAGTATGTTTCTATTATATTGATTATTTTATGTTTTTTATTAAATACGAATTTTATTACTACTACTCTCAAAAATACCAGAATATCTTAAAAGTAAATCGCGAAATAATCCTTAAGATGAATAAGATGGCAACGTTGTACTCCAGCCGTACTTCTACGAAATCCAACTATATTCGTTATTTGGACTCTGGATTTAGGTTCAACAGTTTCTATTAATTTTGCATTTAAGGTGTCGATTGAGAATAGTTTTCAGATGTAACTTTAAAAAATATACAGAACTGTCATCGAATTTTGACGTGGTCTCATTTGTTTTGTTTTAATTTAAAACCGTCACAAATTGATAAAAAAATGAATGAAGAAAATGCTGAATGTGAATTGTGATGTAAATAGGTAAATAGACTCGCTTGAAAAACTGAATCCCAAGAACCGTGGTTTTTTAATTGACCACAGCCGCAAAAGCTTTCATTCTATGTTATAAATGTGTTTATTTATAAACAAAAATGGGTTTGTTAACTTTGGACCTTTCTAAAGAACAAGTTTTTATTAATAGAATAAAACAATTTTAAACTGATTAGTTTTAGTTTCAAAATAATTATGGAAAAAATGTACCATCAGTTGTGAAATGATATATTCCAAATATGTCGAAATCTAAAAAGTTTTATTTAAAAATAAGTTCAAGTCAGTTCCGATTAAATCGAAAGTTACAGGCTTTCGACAAGGATTTCAAAAATGACATTTTCTTAGCTTTCTACGTTTACCAAGGTTCATAGTGATCGCCTGGTAAATAAACAAAATGCCACCCAAAAGTGATTTTGCAGACACGCAATTTTGTACAAGGTTGATGAAATACTTCTTATCAATGGCGGTACTTTCACCACACCCGGGATCCTTAACTAGAAAAATAAACATTTTTATGTAATAAAATTACGGGGCTAGTTATAAAAAAATGTCAACAGGTGCGTGAAAGGTGTTTAAATTTTGTAGTAAATGAGATAATAAAGAATATTTCTTTCAATAACTGTATTAACTTGTAACTTGATATTGAACTATGACAGGTAGGAGCCCTGCCTAATGTTTTGTGTGTTACTGGGTTTTTAATTCATAAATATCGCTTGTGTATAAGAGTACAAACACTTATGGATACCAATGTAACAGAAGAATATTTACAAAGTTTAATTTTAAGGTCAGTAGAAATCACCTTGAGTTTATTTCTAATGGAATAAATAAGATTCCAAATGGTAAAATTTACAATTTTGGTATTTTCAACAATATTATATAAATCACTTTTAGGGTGCTTTAAACATAATAGACCAGGTCAAGCAAAAGTATACCTTCTTATTCTCCAACTTTAGAACACCCTGTAGAATGGCTTGCTAATACGTCAAAGTTCCAAAATGCCAGATTATAAACCCAGATCTATTCTTAACATTTTGTATTTTGACTCATTCCTAAATACATCTTCAAATGATGTGTTGTAAAAATGGTCAAATTCGGCAAATTTAATTTCGGTCTAAGTTGGTTACTATAAGGGTTGATGTTCTTTGAAACTGTCAGATTATTTTTCACACAGTGACTTCTAATTGTGATTTTAAGAATAAAATTATGGTTCTTTCTGCAACTGTAGCAAGGGCAGTAGCTTTATAGATGGACGGAATGTCATAATATTACATTGCTAGAGTACTAAGAACTACAAGATCAAAGAGTGAGAAACCATTATGACAAAACTAGCGAGTTCACAAGACGAAGAAAATCTGGCAAGAGAAGTACGACGAGTAGCAATAAGTGAAAGAACGATAACAAGACGTCCAAGGCCAAATAGTTTGCATACAAGGAGATCAGCAGCTGGTCCCTATTTGACCTGGGGGATTATCAGAATTGGGGTATTGAAGAATGAAGGTCAATTTTTTTTTCCGATGAATCCCGATTTTGTCTAAGATCACCGGATGGTCGTTAAAGAATATACTAAAGGACTGTGAAACGCTTTGAGCCAAACCATTTTGCCACGAGGAAAAGCCATGAGGGCGGATCGGTGATGGTATGAGGTGGTGTGTGACTGGAGGCTCGAACTTCCTCCTACTGACAGCAACTTCATGTTAATACACGACAATGTGCGTCACCATGTCGCAAGAGTTGTCAATGGGTATTTAAATGATGTCGTAATTGCGAGAATGAACTGGCCACCTCAAAACACAGATTTAAACCCAATAGACCATATCTGGAATATAATGAGTAGACGGATACGAAACCGCATTCTTTCTACTAAAATTAAGCGTAGCACTTATTGCAGAATGGGAACACTTTCCTCAAATCCCAAAATTTCATTGAAGGAATGCTAAAACACATTGAGGCCGATATTCAGGCTCGTGGAAGAAATGCTCGCTAGTGATTGTTTGTAATTTTTCGGTTCATATCTAGTTTGCGAACATTTTGTTCAATAAATAAACAATATGGCACATTTGATTGCGTTTATTTTTTTGAGCATTTTTACAACACATCATTTAAAAGTTTGTATCTCATACAAGAAGACAGATATCGGAATGAGTCAAAAAATAAATTGCTGAGAATAAATGTGGCTTTATGATCTTGGCTTTAGAACTTTGTCGTATCAGCAAGCCAGTTTACAGGGTGCTTTAAACTTGGACAAAAAACAATACTTTTGCTTTACCTGGTATAATATATCAAAATACAAGAGTTCTAACTACACTACACCACAACTTGTTACGTTCTGGACGCGTGTTTCGCTAACCAAGTTAGCATCATCAGCAGATGATATGAACAGTTTATATCATCTGCTGATGATGCTAACATCTGCTTCTTTTACAATTTATATGAAAAGATTATTCTCCTAAAATTGGCATTAACACTGTATAGCAATACCTATACAATAATGAAAATTGAGAAAATTCCCAGATCCTCAAGAAAATTTGCCCACCTGTTGTACAACAAAACTAAGCCATTATCATCACCTCTTATATTTAAGTATTCATTGGTATTTACATATAGACGTTCGTATTTACTACTACCCATTGCCGAAACCGCAATGTTTTTATTCTTACTGTGTACAGTTTATTTTTGTCTCGAGCTCCTCCGTTCTGTTGCAAGCAATCAGTCAATTATTTCGACCCCATTATTAAACGACCTAAAAGTTTTCCAATATCAAGGTTCGGTATGTCGATGATGAACGGATATATAAAAATAACGTTGCAAGCATGCAGACATGGCACTGATTTCTGATCAAAAGTTTCTAATCAAAATGAACAGTTTATTTTAATAGTTTGATTAATCATTACCGTATCGAATTTTTTTAATTCCCGAGAATAAATTGAAATGTCCTTCAAAAATATACAAGAGACATTTTGAAAGCATATGTAATGAAACTTTAAGAATATTGAAAGATACTTTGTGGTTAAATTTATTTTAAACAATTTTATGCATTTTTCTTTTATATATTAAGATAATCATGGTGAAGACAGTTTAGCTACATCACCCAAATTGTGTGTTAATTATCTATTTGTTTTTTGGAAGTTTTTTATCTCATTATATATTAAAGGATGCCATTCTGCAAACAATACATAAAATATGAATTATTTATTTAATAAAATTATGTTAGTAAACAACATAACCCGATATAGTTTATGCAAAGACATGTTCGATAATAAAAACATAAAACACGTTCAAATTTATTCTGATATATAAGTAACCATCAAAATACAATATTCCTGTATTATGGTATTACAAGAATTTTGTATTGTAATCCGTACTTATACAGATATTACAATAAATTTAAATGTTTTTTATGTTTTCGAACTGACTTTGGATAAACTATATCTATAAATTTAGGGGCATAAGGATAGCCCCACTTATAAATTTGTTTATATTTTAATGCAATAAGTACTCACTTATCGAGATAAAATGCGAGTATGATTTAACAGAATATGTTTCAACTTTCTACAACTTTTGCCAAAGCAAAGTTTACTAAATTATTTAGTAAACTTTGGCTAAAGTAATCTTGCCTACAGAATTTGCAGAAAAAAAAAAGCAAAATAGGGTTTAAAATATATTCATATAAAAATTTTTTAGACATTTTTTTGAGTAATATAGAAAGGAGAGTAATCCTGACCATATAGTGTTTTTTTTTGTATAAACATGTTGATGCGATGACAAAGAAGGGAATTCTGAGTTTTAGCATTGCACGATGAGAGGAAGTAATTTTTTGCACTTCTAGGAAAAGAGCGTTTTTGGCATTTTTCTAACAATAACACAAGTATAGCGGCTTCTATTGGTTCCATCAAAACCAAAAAAAGTTTACGATCTCAAAATTCCGACAGCGAATGCCCTTGTTTTAGATGTATATGTCCAATACATAACTTAAAAAACAACATGACAAAGAATTTTGAATTTTCCTCATAACTTCAATTGTGTTTAGTCAATAAAAACTTACATAAAGATACTTCTAGTAGTCACTAATAAAATTTCGAAATTTTAGGTTTTTGTATGAGAATTTATGGAATTTTTATGTGACAATGATATTAAGATGAGCAGCAATCAGAAGGCTTGAGTTCAGATCCTCGTGAAAAAATGTTTTTTTTCTCCTAAAATTTTAATTTTTATTATAGGGATTCAGTTTATTATGTACACAAAGTGTGCAAAACCCGTAGTTTTGAATTTAATTATGTTTTATTTATCGAACTGCATTTTGATTAGCCCAAGTTACAATTTATTTAGGTTTTAATGTAAAAAAAGTAAATCAAATTAACTTTATACATCGGTACCAGCTTTAAAAAAAGGTAAAAATACCGTAAATTCAAATTCGTATTACTCTAATTTTACGCTGTGACTCGCCTACCGGTTCCGGTATTCATATCAATTCCGGTTGATTGATGAAGTAATGTAAATGACGTCATGATTAGCCGAGATTTATAACAATTTCGGGTAGACTCCTTATTTGTAAGCTGTCAATGGTATTTGCAATAATCCCGGTTAATTACAATATATTAGTGACACTGATAGTGTGCTTAAATAATCCATACTGTTAAAGTATTAATGTTTTGTATTGTTTGTGTTATGTTGTTTTGTGCAGTTAATATAATTGTATTTTTCCAGTTAACTAGTAGTTAAGTATTCAGATTAATCCGAAATTAAACACCATTCGCTTTAAAAATGCAGTATTGATTTTTGCATTGTATAAAACTCTCCACATAAGAAGGTAGTGGTATTCGTCTGTTGCCACATCCTGTATTGAAAACTCAGACTCTGGCCCCCTTTTTGATTTGTTTTCTAAATAATATTTCAGTGCAGGTGGTGCTTTATTGGCATTACGAAATCTGCCAATGGCAGACTGTTGTACTCATTTTTTACTTTCTCTCCAGAGTATCCACGCGTTGACTACCATTAAATCTAACAGATGTAAAAATATACGCATGTACCATTTCTTTGACATTATTTTGTTTCTGTAATAGCCTAAGAATCAAAAAAATTCACGCCTTCCATATATTTATTATAATTTTTTTTTTATTTACTTTTTGAGCCTTAGGATATTTCCCATTTAGCCACGAAAATCAAGTTAATGTTATTAAATATATACAATAACGATAAAAGAACCCTAAACAACACTCAAACTTTTTAACATTCACACGAGGGATGTTTAACAGGTTTACACGCTTCTCGTTCTGGGGTCAGTTCAGGACGTTTTATTTTATATACAGACACGAATACAGGTGGACCCGGATAAATATGGAGGTAACAAAAGTTTCAATACAAAGGAGGCAATCATTCTATCTAAACCAATATCCTAACCTTAAATTCTAATTTTGCAGGCTTTTAGAAATTCAATAAATATTTTTTCAGTACTTGTTTCGGATAAAATATGGCTCATAAGCGTATGATGATTCATCGGAATTAGACCTAATTTGCCTAGTTCCAAGCTTAAATACGATATTGCGGATTGATTGTGACCGCAATTAAAAAGTCTATGATTTAAATCATCCAGAGAATTATTATCACATGAACATAAAGGGCTATTGGATAAGTTTGCTTTAAAAAGGAATGTTTTTACAGCCCCATGGCCAACCATAAATCTAAAGTATGATATAAATACCTTTCTAGATATTTTCTCCTTATAAATGAGGTGACTTTTGTTTACTTCGGGGTGAATTGAACTATAAAATGTTGGGCGATTACCAGCATAATTTCGATAATATTGTCTCCATTCTACTAGAACGATTTTTTTGTTGGCACTGATAGCGTCTGTGTATGGTATGCTATAGAAATGTGCTCCTAATAAAGTAGCTTCTTTTGCTGCTAGGTCTACTTGTTTGTTACCTATTAAGCCCGAATGGCCTTTTACCCATACAAACACGATGCTAACACTTTTTGACTGCAACTTAGAAAATATATTTAATATATTAGCTATATATGGATGTGTGCAATTGCTGTTGTTATGCAGTGATAAGAGCACTGATTGTGAGTCTGACAGTATAATAGCATTTGCTAAGGTGTTATCATTTTCTACAAATTCTAGGGCTTTTAATATTGCCAATGGTTCAGCAGCAAATACTGATGCAACATGATTACATCGAAATTTTTGAATTATATCACGTTCTGGAATTGAAAAGGCACATCCAACCCCATCATTGTTTTTTGAGCCATCTGTGTATATTTGGTAGAAATATTGATGTTTGTTAAGAACCTGTTTTAATATATTTCTATTTAATGAAGGAAACTCGGTATATTTCGGAAAAATCATATTTATTTTGAGGTAGCATATGTTGAATGGATTTTGGAACACAAAATACAAATCCGATTGATTGATGTTGTTAATGTGAGTAGCTGTTGTTGTGAATGCCTCAGCCAAAGGAGGACTATTTTTATTGGACCAGAATTTGATTGTTAAATTAGATATAGCTAAGTTGTTAATTTTGTTTAGTAATTGGTTATTTTTGTATTGCATGTTTTTTAGAATAAATTTTTCAGACAGTATTCTTTGTCTATAGGATAGAGAAATTTCACTGGTTTCGGAAAGGAGGGCCATAACTGGAGTAGCTCTCATAGCATCAGTAACCAGCCTCAAAGCTTTGTATTGAAGTCTATCAACTCTCTGTAATCGAGTTATTATATTATTTTATATTATTATTATATTATTATATTATATTATAAATGGTTATTGCTTTTGGACCTGGAACAATTATATGGGTATTATCCTTCTTTGAAAACCGTTTCACGTCTACTGTGAGAGTATTGCCAGTGTATGAGGACATCACATTGGCAACTTTGTTGCCATACCAAAAAACAACAGAGATTTTGATGGCGTCAATTGTGGATACTTTTTTTACCGTGGTTGGCATCTTACAACTTCTAACTCGATTTATTCTTACTGTTCCAAGTGACAATAGACGCTGGATTAGATAAACGTGTAACAACGCTATTGAACCAGTTGTCAAAGAATAATTTGAGATGTATGTGCCATGAAACTGACTGTGTAAGTCAAGTAACCACATTTGAACTCATCCCTAGATCATCGCTTACGCCGCTGACAACGAAATATTGATGGTGGAATAAGCTTTGGTGGGTACTTATCAACCTCTAGATATTCTTGTTTTGGGACTTTCAACCTGTTGAGCAATTGAATTGAATTTTATAGAGTTTGTCATGGCTACGGAAGCAGCGCGAATAACATCTTTATTATTATAAATATGTAAGAAGCATTTTATACCTTTCCATTGATTGCAAGACATCACCTCTGAAAATAATCTATGATGTATATTCAAATTCCAATATGGTCTTTTTTGGGTAGAGTATAATACAGTTTGATAAATAATATCTGTTTTTATTTCTTTAGTTAGAAAAAAATTGAAAAACTCATAAGGGAAATTTACGTCTGTCAATTCCGGAGAAGAAATATCAGGACCAAGGGATTTTGTTGTTTCTTCTGGGGTAACTAGATTTCTAGTAGTATAAGAAGTGTCCGCTTTCTTACATTTTTTACTTTGATTTAGCCGACGACGCAACTCACTTAGAGAAATATCCTCTTCCCTTCTCGCAGATTCCTCCACATCTGTTTCGGGAATAACTATTTCGGGTTGGTCATTTTCATCATTTAGATAGTTATAATCAGATTCAGAAGTCAATATTAATGGAAGTTTATCATCATCATCTGTAAGTCTCTCGTCTTTATTATTGTTTGGTATTTCCACAATAGTAACATCCTTTTATCCATAAAAAGTTTTTGATATTGTTAGGATAATTAAAATAACTGTAAAGAACTTACTAATTTTCACTGATTGTACATAACTATTTTAATTGCTTCAAAGGTTTAAGTATTGTTATAACCTTCGACTACAATATTTTTCCCTTAAACCCCTTTAATTATTTTAATAATATCAAATAGTAGACCATTGCTTCTACATTCTGCACTAAGATGCTTTAATTTGAATTTTAATGTATTTACAGTGTACTAGATTATGTAAGACATTGTACAGCTGTATTGCTTTTATCAATAAACATGAATTGGATTGAATTAAAGGATCCCAACTCTCAACAGATTCTCTTTAAATTTGTATATACTATATTAGAGGCCAAGGAAAAATTAACTTTTAAATGGAATTCTATATATACAGACCAGTCTTAGAAAGTCGGTTTCATTTTATTCAATGAAGTTGTAGGTTATTGAGACAAATAATAGAATATTTTTTTTAGTTTTAGCCATAAAAATGATCTCCATAAATTTGATAGAAATATACTTAAACATACATTTGGAAGTTCTTGGGCACAAACCAGTTATGTTGCGACAAGAAGGGGATTATTAAGGTGTTTTATACGATTTATTAAAAAAAAAGGTAGTTTTTTAGCTTATGACATATTTTTTAACTTTAAATAAGTATTTTATTGTAGGATCTAATAGAAATTTGAATTTATTTACTGATACAGAGAAGTATACATTTTGATATTAGTGCAGAAGTAAATACCTACCAATTATTTTTTAGGAAGCATTGAATACACAAAAGTGCCTTACAGAATAAACATAATGTAACTAATAATTATTAATATATACCTACCAAATACATTGCATGCACAGACAATTGTAAGTTTGTATTTTAGGAAAAAACTCAATAGAAATTCCATAATCCGGATACGTACATAATTATATTTACATATATACGATATGTATTTATATCGGATTTTGCTGCAAAATAAAAAATCGCACTCACAGTATTGTTCATACGCGGAAGGTTGAATGTAACAATTTGAACAAATATTTAATACTATGGCTTATTATTTCCCCACTCCACGTCATAATAATTCAAAATGGTTCAAACCTAAAGTAATAAAATTTGAACGAAAAAATATTCTTGCTTGTAAATTTGATTTATTTTTTTGGAAGACTTGAGACATTGACTACAAATTAATATATGATATAAAGGTCAGCATTGTTTTTTAGCCATGTTACTCTAAAGGGCGAGGGAGACCGCGAATGGGTGAACATATCCTATTATAGGCTAAACTTATTTTAGGATTGCTAACCGTATTATAGAAAAGGATATCAAAGAAGGGTTGGCGGCCCAGTTAGATATTAAATTGTTAATATTAAGTGCGGTGTCGTTAAAACGTGGTGCCTACAGAAGTTCTGATTATACAACGTTTTTTTAATCAAATAGGCAAAATAATATAAACATTTATGACTTTGGAAAAAGTCGTCCATATTTCTCAAAAAACTGTTTATAATTCTATTAAACAAAACACAAAGTCTTGGTCTCAGTCAAATATTTCGAAAAACCTAAGGTGACACGTGTTTCGCTCTTGCAAGCCTCATCGAACCTACAATATCGGAAAAACCTAATATACTACATATAAAATTAAAAAATAATATTAAGTATAGTAGTACTTTAACACATTTAAAACAACAAATCCAGATACAAAATAAGAATAAAATACAAAACAACTAATTGCAGGTTACATCTTAGACGTACAACAATAATAAGGAGAGGCTGAATCCTTGAGTAATGATGGTTGCATATGCTCCACAAAACCTGTGTCCTGAAGCTAATAGATGGTTGGCAAATGCTAATTTAGTCTCCGTTATTTCCGAATTTTTATATTTATTAAAGGGATTTACATGTTTTTGTATTCTGGTAGATATCTTCCGGACTGGCCAACATACACAGCAGGACAGTCGCTACAACTCAACGAATACACTCCAGTTTTTGAGAATCTATCAGTCTTATCCTGAATTTTAACTAAATATTTTTTAGAGAATTTTGCCATTTGTAAAGAAATATTACCAAAAAATGTTATACATCTATATTGGTTGTTATTTTTGTCAGACTTATGGTGTATTATATTATAAGAGAATTTATATTTGTTGACAAATTTAGAATAAAGCTTATTGATAGAACATATAGAAAAACCGTTATTAGCTGCTATCTGTTTTATTGTGTTTAGTTCTTTATAAAAAGCATTTTTAGAAAGAGGAATTGACTGAATTGAATTGAGTCAATTGACACTGACCCTATTCTTCTTTTATAGTTTTATCAACACACTTAACTACATGGGCTCATTTTAAGTTTTGTGGAGCATATGCAACCATCAATACTCAAGGATTCAGCCTCTCATTATTGTTGTAGGTCTAAGATGTATTTTGTGTGATTGTTGTTTCGTATTTTATTCTTATTTTGTAACTGGATTTGTGGTTTTAAATGTGTTAAGGTAGCTATACTTAATATTATTTTTTAATTCAATAAGTAGTATATTAGGTTTTTCCAATATTGTAGGTCCGATGATGCTAGCGAGGTTTTTTAAAATATTTGACTGAGACCAAGACTATGTGTTTTATTTAATAGAATGTATGACTTTTCTTTTATAATTAAAATCTATTAAAAATTATTGCAGCTTTACGCTTAACGCTAAGTCCAATGTTTCTGTTTTTTACTTTTATTTTAAGCTAGTCAATATGCCAAAAAGAAATAGTATTTTCAATTACGAACTCCAAAAGAAAATATCCTTTCCTGAGTCTTGGACATTTTGACTGGAAAGTAATTTGTCTCTCCGCAGTTCGACTATTTCGTAGCAAATAAAGGATGATGCAGAATATTTGGTTATAAATAAATATGAAAAATTGAATCAGGGTCAAGCCAGCACTTTAAAGATTGTCAGTTCTCAATGTCCGATAACGATAAAACTCGGACAGTTGAAGGCACTACTGCGTATTAAGCAATTTATCACCACATATTTTTTATCTCCAGACTATACCACGGACCTAAAAATGTTATTGTTTCAAGATTCCAAAAGTGCCACCTGCAATCACTGTTAGAGTGAAAAATATTTTATCTCCACTTTCTATAATTAAAATGATGAAATAACATGAAAACATATATTTTATAAGTATTTCATCAAGCGATTGTTGCAATCATGGTTCTACAAAGTTACTGCCCAATTGTTTTGCCTACTTTGATAAACTTCATGTCGAAAAACAAAAATTTTGAACATTATAAGTATCACTGATGAAACGACGGACACAATTACAAATAAAATTGAATGGGAATTTGAAAAGCATTCTTTTTTGCTTTTAGTGTCGATAACTGCAACACAAGTTATGGTTATAGAGACAGAACTTGGCAAAACAATGTTCTTGCTAAAATGTGAGATAAATTTCAACAATAAATAATCGGCATTAGATGTCCAGCGCATTGAATAAAGTTCATGCGACAACTTTTCCGTAGATATAGAATCCACTGTTTTGAATTTTTTTTTACTTCTTCATATTTACTATGAAAACAGAATCTTTAAAAGATTTTTGTCATAAATCTGAAATTGAATATACAAATTTTAATGTCTTTCGATAACAAGATGGCTTAACCCATATCCCGCATTTGAACGGATACTAAAGCTATTTACCATTAAGAAATTATTTCTTAAACTAGACAATCCACCAAAAGCTATTTTTTGAAATCGAATCCAGTAAAGCATTTCTGATTACTATACATGAATACCAGGAATATGACGCACACTAAAATTGAATTCATTGAAAGAGCTGATAATTCTATTATTAAAACAAGAAAAGTTTTAAAAGAAATAATCCACAACTTAGACTAAACAATTAATCGCAATTGTAAGTGTTTAAAAAAGAGAAATTTAAACAAAATTGGTAGAAGGTGACTTAAAATAGAAAAAATACACAAGTTTTACACAACTATGAAAAAGTATTTAGAGTCTTGGATTAAGCCTCTGCAAGAACTGGACGTTTTTGGCGCATGGATGTTAGCAGTGTTAAGGTTATGTTAAGGTTATATAGTGGTCAGATATATAAGTTACAGTTGAGTTTCTTCATTCTCGTAATATAGAGATTGATGTACAAAAATTATTTAATTAATTTCTTTCCCTACAAAATTTTTTAAAAAAATTGCTTGAAGAATGACGAAAAACTGCAATACATATCGGAGTAATTTTTTTACAAACTGCGGAACTTCAAAAAGTGCAGCGAGTAGAAGAAAACCCCAGAATATTTTTTTTGCTTGCCAGTACGTAACGCTAACGTCGAAAGAATATTTTCTTTAATGAATGCTCAGTGGAATCCAGATAGAAATAAATTAAATCTAGAAACAGTATCACGTATTAAGAAATTATGGTTTATGGGACTAATCCCTGTCAAAATGGAATCAGTTTGCGATGTTTCGCCTTCGATTGCACATAGCATCTTCAGGCATCTTTACTTCACGAGATCTCCTAAAGTAAAGATCCTAAAGATGTCTGGTACAATTGAGAGCGAAATGTCTGAAAGTGATTCCATTTTAACACGGTCTAGGCTCTAAAACCATGTTTTCTTAATTGACCACAGCCGTGAAAGCTTTCGTTCTATGTTAGACTGACATATCTTAAAACCAAAATAAAATTTTTACATAAAAAAGTTCTAAAAGATATTGCGTAGAAATAAAGTGTAGAAAAATATAATTATGATAAATAAAACCGAAAACGATTAGTTTATTCATTATAGATAAATAAATAAAATATC
Source organism: Kuschelorhynchus macadamiae (assembly GCA_030620095.1). Classification (NCBI taxonomy): domain Eukaryota; kingdom Metazoa; phylum Arthropoda; class Insecta; order Coleoptera; family Curculionidae; genus Kuschelorhynchus; species Kuschelorhynchus macadamiae. The sequence goes on along the minus strand of JAUTXW010002190.1, from coordinate 36,300 downwards.
CATTATTAATTTTATATTTATATTTTATTCATATTTTCGAGTAAGCATTTGGGTTTTTTGTGACATCGTAAATAATGTTAAGTTTGTGTATAATTTATAATATTTCAATTTATGTATTGGCCCTTTTTATGTATGTTTTTGTCTATCAATATTTAATAAAAATATTGTGTACCTATATTTGTTTGTTTTATTTTGCGTCAGGGTTTTCAAGCAAAATGGTCAGGTTCTAGGTTTTAAACTTTTCATTCGCAGTACATGAACTTAAATTAGGCATCTATTTAATGCTAATTGACTTGCACGTGGAAATGCTCCTATTCGTCAGGAAACATTGCATTTGTTTATATGCTTTCTTAACATCAAAACAAAAAATGCCTAACCCTGGCTAACCAAGAACACAGTTCGATAATTAAAACATTATTATTTACAAAATTACGAGTTAATTTAAGTAATTTTAAAAACACGCGGGGATGGAAGCGCCAACCTTTCGGATGACTAGCAGCCATTTTAACCACTGCACCAGGGTGGCGGCAAAAAATAAACAATATCTCTTTATATTCTGCCCAACTAAAGGGGACGGTGCCGCAAACTTAGAGACAGTAAATACGGGCATTCCCATATGCAAGTCCACTAGGTTTAGAAATCACGTAAGCGGTTACCTTTGACATTGGCCCGATATTCCTTAAATTTAGAGGTGTCTATGTTTGCTTGGGTTTGCTTCTTATTACATCAAAGGAGCACTGCAAGTTGTTTTATTTTATTCCGTTGTTTCCTCGTTTGATACAGATCTCTGCACAAAGAGCACGTATTGACGGGTTTTCGGTATTGGTCCAGGGAAATAAGTGTAATTACACATTCTCTGAGTGGATATTATCACGTTATAAAGAGTCGAGACGCCGTGAAGCGAAGAATTTTATAGAAATTTTGGCTTTCTATTCTGATTATCTGCATAATTTTACAATACTAAAGTGGGACGAGTTTTATTGTTATATGATTGATGATACCGGAAGTAGTCCCAAAAAAAAACTGAAACTTAATGCACTTTAAAAAATATAAAAAATAGCCAGAAGTTCATATCGCCCACAAATTTTCCTCCATTACTTGATGGAAATCCATTTTACGTTCTTTAAATTTTCACTGAATATATATTTTACAAACACACAAAAATAGACACGCTAAGCGTTGGCAAAATATACAAATTGCCCCAAGTGCCCTTTGGCCTAGATCCGGCACTGCACTGGGCTCGTATCGAGGATTATGTACAGAGAAAAGTTCTCTCTTCGTCTCGGCGACATCCTGAAAAATAGGTAACGAAACATTACAGTAATGAAAGACCTAAATCTTAATTTATAATTTTGTTTACATATTTTATGATGTGTTTTTCAGTAAAATCGTAAAAATGATAATTAGTTCTTGTCTTTCTCTAAGATTCTCCATAATATTGTGTTGTGAAACATAAGTTGGTGAATAAATATTATACCTAACGCATAGACATGAATATTTTTCAATCATGTCGTTAAAATTAGTAGAATCTAGAGTCAGTGCCGGACTGATATTAGAAATTTGGACTGATATTGGAAATGTCCCTTTACTAATAGCCCAATTTCTTTTGAAAAATTTTTATGATCAAACCTATTAATACAGTAATTGAAAGTATCGGTCAACACTTTATTGTGAATGGGTATATGTACGTGTTTTACTATGTCTTTATTTCGTGTATGTAAATTAATCATGTTATGCGTTTTGCTATAATGGTGCCTGATGTAAGCTTTCAAAATTTCCGACAGAATTTCTTTTTTTTTGGCGGAATAGCCTTGATAAAGACCCAATAAAGGTAAACTCATCTACACAGGATTTCTCCTAATTGAAACTCAAACAATGCTTGGCAGTCCTCTGTTTAGATAATACTGTTCACTGATTCTTGCACAAAAATTTTAGTCTCAAAGCCATAATTGTGCATGAATTCGATCTAATATAATAATAATAAATGTTAAAATTTAAAGTAAAAAAAAACATCTTACAAGATTTTAAAATTTGCAACCTATCATTACAAATACCGTTTGAAAAAACGGTGTATATGATATATTTTGCTTAAAAGAAAAAACTGATCTATACAGTTTAAAAAGGTATACTTTATTCTTGAATAGAGTTTTTATCAATATTTATAAGATTTAACTTACAATGTAAAAGTGTAGTAAAATTAGACATCTTTCTGATGCGCGTAGAGTTGATAGTCGTTTTTGTCCGTGTATTGCGAGAAATATGGATGATGGTAAAGTATCTTGCTCGGTCTTACTTGATTACAGCAAGGCATTTGACTTGATTAATTACCATTATACTAATTGCTAAGTTTTCATTTTTTTGACTTTTTCGAACAAGTGTGTTGCTGGTTTTCTTAATTACCTGCCATATCGAGTGGGTAGAGTGGATGGTGCAAGATCTGAAACTGGGAAGACAAACTTGGGTGTGCCACAGGAAAGTATCCTGGGTCCACTCTTGTTCAATATGTACATGTGAGACCTATTCAAGCAGGCTTGGCCTTGTACAATCCAACTCTATGCTGATAATACCCAGCTTTTAGACGGTTTTATCCCTGAGGAGGCCAGCTGGGCTATGTAAGCGTTTAATTTTAAATTAATTTAGATTTGAAGAGAATATTTGTCTAGTCCATTGAGCATTATTTATTACTAAAAAAGTAAAATCAACTCTTTAATATTGGGATCACTGCAATAAAATGTGTCATTATAACTTTGAATATTTGCATATTGACAGGTCTTTGTTGTCACTTATTAAATCTGCGAGAGTAATTTTTGAAGTAAATTTAAATTTTGAATTACATACAAAAAAACTAACTCTGTGCATACTAAACAAAAGAACTGATATTCCTTTAAGTACATTTTGCCAGAAAAAAACAGATGTCGATTCATTTCTGGATTACTGCAAAATTGTTTAGTTTAATGATGTAAGCCATGAATTCCCAAGAAAACTTCAATTAGCTCAGAATACGTGCAATCACTTTATATATTGCAAAAACAAATTAGTTTATATAATGCCAACCTATATTCGAAATAACAATTTAAAATATAAATATTGCACAACATTTCATTTTAGTGCTTCCGTTTCTAAAATACTCAAATCTAGATGCCCAGTGTATCTCTGGAACCATATAGTTACTAGGAACTACATCAACTGAATATTAAAAATGTAGGCAAATTTCGTACACCTCAGCATCGCTCTGCCTAGTTTACGAGTTCATTTGCTTTTCTGGCAGTAGAACTACTTAACTCTGATTTTTTTAACTTGATTATTAATATCTCGTATGCTTCTTTGAAAAGAAAATACAATAAGTTACTATGTAAAAATGCAACAGTAAAGTTGGGTTGGTTAATCTTATTTGTTTTATAGCTTCTAATAATCATATGGTTTATTTCTTACTTTTCTTTCAAAAGGAAACGCTGCCGAAAGAAAAGTATCATAATCAGCGTTCAAAAATCTACCAGTCTGCTAAAAATTAGTGCCCGTATTTTGAAGGTCGTGATTGTTTACATCCGGAAATGTTGTAATGTTAAATTTAAATGTTACAGCTGTTTACCTAACTAGTGCGGAAAAAACTTTCTGCTCGTGTTAGGTCCAACGCTTTTTCTACTAGCAGACAGTCATTAACAATATTAATAGCAAACAAACAGTTACTTACATTCGTTAAATTTATGACTGGAGTTAATTGGTTTTTAACTGGAGAGATTTTTTACTATTTCAAAATTATTTATACCTTGTATATACTCAACATGAGGTGATCAACTGTTGCTGGTTCCTGCGAGTAGGAGTAGGTTTTGTAGATACACTGCTGCGAAATAACTTTTAGCACTAGTGCAGAGAAGCAGAATTGTCAGCACTCGTATTAGTGCGGAAAGTACTAACTTTCCGCACGCTTGTAGAAAAATACCATCTTGATAAAAACATTTAATAAGTGACACATATACGTAGAAGTTTATTATATTTATTTTTAGACAAAGGACACTATTAAAGCCAAAAATGCGTTGGTGTTTACAAAAGAACAATAAATTGTATGGAATATTAAAATTTAATTTTCTTTTCTTGGGCGCGATCAGGAATTTTTATTTATTTATCCAAATAGATATACCTCCTATTTTAAGCATTAACAAAGGAGTCCATTTCTTCGACTGTTCTGGAAAAGCAATTATCTTAAAAGTTTAATTGCTTTTCAGTCTGCACCATCTGGAGAAACAGTAAGCTAACAATGATATCAAAACAATGGTATTTTCATCAATCACCTGTAGAATGCTGTGTATTTACTGAAATACAATATGGCTTATTGCCAGCATAGGAGCGAATCATAATTAGTAAAGGAAAATCGATTGGGTTTTATTCGCTTTAAGTTACAATTAAAAATTTTAAAAATATTTGTCATAAATTTCACATATTGTTGTTTTCAACTATAAAAAAGTTTTGACAAACATTGTATTTCCCCGTAAATCTAAAAAAGCCAATGTTTTTTTGAACATGAGGTTTATTTGCAAAAGTATATTAAATTTGATGTGTTTACTGTTTTCTGAAAATCCTATTAGTTCCTGAAATAAAAAACGTTAAAAAAAAACTTCAAATTTTAAATTTCGTTTTAGGAAGGCGTTTTACCCCCTTAGAGTAATCTTTTATAAAGGAAATTGCTTTGATATGCAAAAACAATAAATTTGCCTTGATTTATCGTTTTTTAAAAAAGCTAAACACTAAAAGAAGTAAAACATATTTGTATTTATAAAGCTTCTTAATGGCTAAATTGTTTTTTTATGAAACCTAAAAAAATCGACGTTTTTTTTAACCAAAGGCTTTAAGTTATTGTTCGCCCAAGTTTTGTTTTACACACACATGTCCGTACAAAACTCGGTACAGAAAAAGACCTCATATTTTTTTTTTTCTAAAAATGTTTGTTTTTTGTTGTAGTTGTTGCAAAACTAATGTTTTTTGCATTTTTTTGCGAATACATTAGTACTTTAAAAACAAGGTGCTATTTTTTCCCAGGTTCAACATACCGCTCACACTGGACAATTTGCCATATCTAAGTGGACAAAAACATGCATAAAAACAGTTTCAATCTAAAGTAAAGGTAATAATAGATTTTAAAATATTTTTTATCAAAAGGAAAGGCTTACAAACATGTTTGCTTCCAAAGTTCCTTTTAAAACCCTGCAGTTAAAAAAATGGTACAAGCAATATCAATAACGTTGCGCAACATTACAGTTTTTATGTTGCTTAAGAGTTCCCTGGAAAAAACAAATGCGAGGAATAATTAAAAATGTGTCAGTTGTAATACCTTTCGTATTTAGGCATCCAGCTTCTTTTTATTGTGTGTAGAAAGCACCGACCATGAGAACATTAAGTTTGCTACTGAAATTGATGTACGTTCTTCCGGTAAAAGTGATGCAGCAAATATAGTAAACGAACTGGCTAATGCTTCACTTTAAAGAGAAACAGTTTGAAGAAACTGCGGGAAATCGACCAATCTAAGAAATCTTGCACAAAGGAAAAAGCTTTAGCCTTATACATCGATTGTAATTTATCAAAAAAATTGTACATTGGGTTAAGAAAAAGTGCAATTAAAGCCGAGCACAAGCTTTAATCTTCGTGTTACTCTATTCAGCAAGCTAAAATGAGTGTTTTCCTCCAAAATAATATAACAGAAATCAGTGGAGAAATACGCCGTCAAGCAATCTTAGACCTAACGGCACAAAGACTCTCTAATGTTCGAGAAACGGTTTTAAGTCGGGATGTTATGGCAGTTCAGGCCATAGTAAATATAAGTAAAAAAAATTCCAATGAGGTAAGTGATTATGAATATTTATTTATTTTTTCATTTGTTCCTATAAAATTATACCCTTTTGATGACGAAAATACTTACGCCTGCCAAAATAATCGAACATCTTCAACAAGATTTTGCCGCCCAATAAAGTTTATTTTTTCAAAAGAAAATACCGAACTAACTCAAAATAACCACCCGGATAATAGATAATAAGGAAATAAATATTTATCATCACTTACTGTTGATACAATGATAGATGGAAAAATTTGCACTAACACTACTTCAAGCCAATTCCGTTAACCCGCGGATCTACCCCTAAAAATGTGCACATAAAAAAAGACATTCAGAGTGAACGCGGAGAATACTTTGATTTCGGGTTAGCTACATAGTTCGATAACATGTTTTGAATGCGTGCTACATATAGGCTATAGAGTGGGTATTCAAACATGGTAAGTAAAAACTGAATCTGCAAAGATAGAATTTAATAAACGAAAAACAAGCATCCAAATAAATTTAAAACTGAGTTATGCCGAATTGTAGATAGACCTAAACCTGGATTTGAGTCTACCAATGATGCTAATACGGCTAGGACTTTTTTTTAAATATACAAAGAGCGCAGAAATAATAGGAATGGATAAACATTTAATTTTTAAGTTTAGTATATTATTTCAAGCGATTTCTACTGGCTATGAGACAAATATTTATAAATTTCAAAAATATACTTACGAGATAAAAGCTATGTATTTGAATCTTTATTGATGTTATTATATGCCTGTTACCGTACTCAAACTTCTTACGCATGGTAAAGATGTTGTAAAACATCGCAAAATTCCTATTGGCCAATTGTCTGAAGAGGCTCTGGAAGCGCGATATAAAGATAATCGCCGGTTTAAAAAATTGCAAACCCAAAAATATTTAGAAATGCAACGAATAAATATATATTAAGAATGTTATTAATTACCTCGGACCCCGTTATATATAATTATAGAACCAATCTAAAAAAAACTCAAGCAATTTTTTCATTGGAAGTTTTAAAGCTGTTAAAAAGTCCTGATATTGTATTGCAAAAAAAACTTACTCAATATCAGACTCAAAAAACTAATAATTGTGATGAAAAAGATGATGAAGATTTTTTATTTCTCTGATTCTGACGATTCTTGTGATTAGTTTATTTTAAATAATAAAAAATATTTAAACTAGGGTTAAAATGATAATAAAGCTATGTTTTGCATTATTCTTCTTGGTCAAAAATATAACAGTTACAACCTCAATATACCACAATATATTAAGTTCTAGACTCGCTAGCCAAGTTAGCATCATCAGCAGATGATATAAACTGTTCATATTATCTACTGATTATACTTACTTGGTTAACGAAACGCGCGTCTAGTACGTAATATATTGTGGTGTATTGTGATTGTAACTCGTATATTTTGATCAGTCTTCTAGCACAGGTTCCACTTTTAAGAATCTTAAGATATTCTTCTTGGGTAAGATAGCATTCATAAGGTTATTAATTATAAGTTACATAATATAATATATAATTTTTAATAAAATATTTTAATAAATCTAAGTTAACTTATAAAGACAGTCAACATTAAAATGACAAATAGCTTTTAATTAAATTTTTTTAAATTTTTTAAACAGATGTAAGTAAATAGAATATAATTTCTTAGGTATAACCATTAGTTCTTATTAAGCATTAACTATAGTTTGAATAATTCTTACTTTTTTATTATCGCCAAAAAAGTTAAATTTAAAACAAACATACTTTGTTTTTCTTATTGATTCTAGGTTTAATTAATTTTTGTTTATTACAGTTATATTGTGACATATTAGCACACCCTGTACATTAATCTACTTGTTTGAAAATTCTCAATTTGTCTAAACTATATATGTTAGGTATTTCGATATATAAGATTATTTAAACTGCATAAGAAAAACTGGAATGTATAACACCCTTTTTGCGACTACCTACCTAGCTAAGTGCTCTTTACATTTTGTTGTTGAAAAAAAAATATTCAAAAATATATTTCTTTTAACAAAATTTAATATATTTTATCGATATATATTTGTTGTCTTCTATTCATTTTAGACATGTAATAATTTTTTCCACTTACATATACGAAATTGCTTAGTGTGCGTTGGCTACTCCTTGGTAACCCAAAAAAAGAACCCACGAGTATTGTACCATTTTAAAAAACTCAACCCATTTAGTGTATTTTAATAACAAAAATTTCTTTTTTACGGAAAATATTTTCCAGTAGTTCAAATACTATTTTTCTGGTTAATATTCCAAAAAATTAATTGATTAAGCTGTTTTCATTTAAGATAAGATCTAATGATAATGGCAACCTACCAAGATGAAAACGGCGTATTTGTTTGTTATAATAATCAAAGACATTAAATTAGCTCACTTTAAGACATGCTGTTAAAATAGAAACTACCTATATTTTTTCCTATTCTTGCAAAAAAAAATATCTTTACAGTAATATAGTAAAATTTGTGTAATTAGCTAGGGGCTTTAGTTTAGGTTAGACAGACGTTGACGATAGTGGCGGCAAGAATTTCGGCAACTAAAAAACGGTCTTACTTTTTGTTGTAAGCAAATAATATGGTAATGTGTTAATAGATATTTTAAATAATATTAAATGTTTATGTATAGGTGATTTTTGGAAATTCTGGGGTCTGGGGGTGCTAATTACTCCCTCTGCCACCCCCGTAGCGACACCCCTAATAGTAGCTTATCAATGAAACTTGGCAAATAGACTAATAAATATATTTTAATTTTAAATAATAAATAACATTTTAACGAGTATTTTGTAAACGATAATAATATATGACAGTATTAAAAAATAAATAAATAATACTACCCGATGACTTGAACTGGTAAGTGGCTTTTTAGTTTTTCATTTTGTTTTGCTTATTTCTTGTTTGCGATTTTTTGAATATCAATTTTTTTTAAATGTTTAAAGAACTTTTCTTTCACTTAGTCCAACAAATAATAAATTTTTCAACACATTTATGCACAATTTTATTAGATAACCTCTGGAAACAAGGGTCAAAAATGTTATTAAATACATATTGGTAAACTGTATGTATCTACAAAACTGAATAGTAGGTAGATTAGTCTTTAAATAAAAGAAGAATTTAAAAAAACCCACTTATAAAACTCAAAAATACCCACTGGTCTGGCTTTTTTTATACAAAACTCGTTTTTTTTTCTATTGCAACCCCTTTAACTCTTCCGAACCTCACATTCACACGTCACTTGAGATTTTAAAAAAATCAAAATCTTTAGTCTGTTCTGTCACTTTTTGGTTCCTTTGTGTTTTTACTTTGAGTGAAAAGGTATTAAGTAAAATATTTAATAATGCATACCAAATTTACAAATCAGAACGTTATAAATTTACCATTTTTCCCATGGCCCACATGCTACATGGATGGATGTTTAACTAAATAACTTCTAAACCTAAACTAAGAAACCAAAAAGTGATTTTGTTGTAGAAACGTCCAGTGACTTTACTTAAACAGTGAAGTTCAGGAAAGCGGTTAAAATAAAACAAAACACCTTGTGTATTTTTCTTAAACTTATAACCATTTTGTTACATTTAGAAATATCGTGTACCAAATCTGTTTGCTTGCTAATTTTTTTTCTTATTAGTTAAATCTTTTTAAGTTATTTTACATATATGGAAATCTTGCAATTTTAAGTCATTAAAATCTTTACTCTAAATACTGCTTCGAAAAGAGAAAACGTAATGGACGCAGTGGGAGTTCCATTAAGTTACATCAAAGCATTCTTCTGGTAATAGCGGTATATCCATTTCGCTATGAAACTATGGAGATTATGATATGGGAAATACTCCAAACTGTTGTATCATTTATGAAAATAATATTTTATTAGACACGAATAATAAAAAAGGTAATAGGCTGGAGTACTAAATCGTGGTCCTTACATCTTTCGTGATTGCAATCAAATAAAAATTTGATTTCTAAATTTAAACCAGATCAATCGTTTAGACGATGCACAGCTGAATTTTACCACTTTATCTCTATGTCACACCAAATGCTTGCACACAATTCAATTTGAACTTAATGCCATGGTGGTTTTTCAGTCTGGTTTGTTTAATAATTTTTTTGTTTAATAATTAATAAATTAACATTTCACTAGGCAGCCATTTTGTTCCTTCGTACTAGATTTGTACCAAAATATTACCAAGCCATCCCTATATGACCCTTAATGTTTGACCAAAGTTTGAAGTAATTTGAGTTAGCTACGCCCGAAACTGACTCAGACAGACAGACCGACAAAATTGAGAAAATATATTTTTGGCATCTAGGGACGCTAAAATGTGAAGATATCTTAAGCCTGGAACAGTGATTTTCTTTCACGATGCAAAAATGTTATTTGGCCGCCATGATGATCCGGCATCTTGAATTCTCACCACAATTTTACCAGTTCATTCCTACACATCACGACCGTTTCGCCATCTTGGATTTGTACCAAAATTTTACCTGTTGATTCCTACGTAAAATTTGTTTTTGTGAAAAATTTGAGGTCAATTGTATAAATAGTTTTTCTTTAACAATTCACTAGGCCGCCATTTTCTTTGAATCGACAAAACATGTTTTTCGACATCTAGGAATCTTGAAACGTAACTCGCAGAGTGATTTTTTTACGATTACAATATTTCTCTTTTACGAGGGAAGTAAAAATACCTATCAAAATCGGTCGTGGCTGTTGGCCAACCGAAAAAAGAATTGTCTTGTGTTTTAAATAGATGGGTATATAAATTTTTATACTGGAAACCATTCTCTGCCCTGAAAAGCTAATTATGTACTTGCACGTAAAGCCGTACAGCATCAATACAGAACTCGAATAATTCGCATCAGTCACTTTAAAATATATACTTGTTAATATCTCACATGAATAAAGCCAACTAAAACCATACAGCTGGGCTTTATTTTTCAGCTTTATTGACTATTTTAGCGGCACAAGGGCACTTTTAAAAAAAAAAAACAAACCAAACTACCTAAATTTTGAGTCCAAAATAAACGCATTTAATATTACGAGTAGAAGCGAGACCACATCCCCACACGAATGCTATCTTTTTCACATTTGCCCCAGACACATATTCCAGTTACGTAGTATAGAGTTCATTGTTTTCCTCAAATTAAATTGTTTCTTTTATTAAAGAAGGTATTCAACATAATATTTTTAATATTTATTATTTTTATTTTATTATTTATTATATTTATATTTTCTATATAAGGCATTTTAAAATATAAACCAAAATAATACAATTTATAAGTTCACAGATATCTTGTAAAAGTATATAAACACAAAGTGGTAGCACTCACGTTCTTTGATGAATGTAAATATTCATTAAAAGGGGTGCCCAAAATTTAATTTTCTTTTCATAAAGTAAATTGAAAGATAATAGAGTTAGATCATACAAAATGTTAATTAATTAGTGTCGTCCCACTTCGGAAGGAGATTTCTCTTATTAAAATGGCAAAAAAGTTATATTAACAGGGATCCGCAAATCCTTCCCTTTTAAAATACAGTGTTTAGTTTTTTTTTCTAAATTTGTCTCGATCCCATCCCATGAAATTTGTATTTTTATATAAATCTGGCATTTTTAAAATATTAGTAACAACGAAGAATACAAAGATTTTATCATTGTATCGTCCGCTACACCAAATTTTAAGTAATATTTTGAAAACGGTCCCTATCTGTAGTAGATACAAAGATTATACACATTAAAAAATCGGTGGTGTTAGATATTAAAAAATTGCCACTGTCCCACTGTTTAAAAACAAATCCGTTTTGGATTGAAAATTCGGCACCCATACTTCTTCCCCTACTTGGAACGTAATCTGGGGTCGTTCAGGGAGCGAGCAGCATAGTTCTGTCGATATTGCCTCTGGTTAGTTCCAGCTTCTCTTCTTCGAACACGCAAAGCTTTCATGTGCCCTTCTTCATCGTAATTCTTTATTCACCTGCTTTGCGTGGGCTGATGCCAAATAGCAATTCGGCTCGGATCAACTGTGCCTATTTGCCGATTTCTGACGGCAAATACGACATTTGGTAGTTGGTTGTCTCCGGTTCTTCATATACGGTGGTGCGGAGAACTTTTTTTATAGAAAATCGGAGCTGATATCCACTTTATACCGCTCTGTGGGTAGAATCGGAAGAACGGCCATGATGGCGGGTTCTTCATTCTTGAATGACTTGTTCTTTTAAATATTTGACGATATCGGAACATTTAAGTTTAGACAACGTGATGGCCTTTTTCATAATGGACAGTATGTAATTATTTTTTCGCACTGTTTCCGCGTAAGGACCCATTACGTCAGTTGCGATGGTATGGAAAAGACAGGGGGCGTAGATTTCACAAAAAGAGCGGGCCTGTATAGTGATAGTATTTCATGATTTGCCAGAAAATGCTTAATAAACAAACAAATATAAACAGAAAATAGAACAGACTGTGTGTTTTTTTTCTCGAATTTTTTTTTGCGAATACATTACCACTATAAAAACACAGTGCTATTTTTACCAGGTGGCAAACCCTGAGTTGGCTGCCTAGTAGGTAATCCAAAAAACCTACCGGGTATTGTACCATTAAAAAAACACAACCGATTCTGGGTATTTTAACAAACAAAAATGTTATAATTTAATTTCTTTTTTTTACGGAAAATATTTTCCAGATGTTCATTTAATATATCTAGACTGGCTAGTAGTCAGAAATATTAACTGATTAAGATAAAATGTTATGGTAATGGCAATTTAACCTAACAAAATAAAGACCGCGTAATATTTTTGTCATTATATCCAAAGACCTTAAATTAGCTCAAATTAAGATTTAATGTTAAAATGGAAACCACCTATATTTTTCCTATCTTTGGCAAAAAAAAGATATCTTTATAGTAGCTTATAATTGATACTTGGGAAACAGACTAACAAATATATTTTTATTTTAAATAATAAATAACATAATGTAACATTTTGTAAACGATAATAAGACAGGAAATAAAGTAAATTGAAAGTTAATAGAGCTCATACAGAATGTTAATTAATTAGTGTCGAATGAGATCTCTTTTATTAAAATGGTAAAAAATAAATTAACAGAGAACCGCAAATCCTTCCCTTTTAAAATAAGTGTTGAGAATATATTTAAATTTGTCTCGATCCCATCTCATGAAAGATATCTTATCATCTCTAGATTATGCTTTCAATTTTGAACAAATAAAAAAATAACTGTATTTTTATAGAAATTCGGCATTTTCAAAATATTAGTAACAACAAAGAATACAAAGATTTTATCAATGTATCGTCGGTCCGCTACATCAAAATTTTAAGCAATATTTTGAAAACGGTACATAGCTGAAGTAGATACAAATATTATACACTTAAACAGCGGCGGCTCGTCAGGGTAGGCCTCTGAGGCCGCGCCTCACCCCCAAAATAAAGGAAAAGAGAATTTTTTTATATAACTTTTTATCTATTACCAATTAGAAATATACGTTTTAACAGTTTTACAACATAATAACATTAAAAAAAAAAACAAAATATAATCCCATAATAAATATTTTAGAAAATAAATTCTGACCACATCAAAAAACCGACCGTGCAATCCGTGCAAACCCATTCCTAAAGAAAGTGCTCTCGAATGAGGCGAAATAATTTTAGCTTGGAAAATAGACCTATTTATCAACGGCCGGTGCCGATGCCGGCGAGTCAGCTGATTACGACAGAGCGGGATGGCGATTGCCGATGCACGCGTTTTCTATTGCATTCTTGAGGCGATAAATCTGTAGCTTGGATATGCTTTTATTGGTTATTTAAATCACATGACTAGCGGAATATTCCAACGGCTTCTTTTTACGTGGTGCGTGCGGCTGAGAAAGAAATAGGAAATAGATTGCGATAATCGCTGGTTGAGGGCGTTCTGTCTTTTAAGGTGAATAAATACGCGTTAGTAAGTTTTTGTTTTGTTTTGATTTGGTAAGTTGGACCGTTCCATTTTTTGTATTTGCTTTTTGCTTTTGAAACGAATCCTATTCACGACATTATTGCTTCATTAATTGAAACGCCTTTTATAAGAAGAAGCGAAACTGAAAAGAAACAGATATTAGGTAGCCGTCCGAAAAATTTTAGCAATATTTAACGATAAGAGGCAAGGTAAAAAATATTCAAGAACTTTTCAAATATCTTGGTACGAAACTTATAGGTGGCTATGCGGAAGTATTTATAAAGAAAGCTTATATTGTTGGCCTTGTATTTTAATAGGTTGCGTCAAAAATAATTGGAGTTCAGGGGGCGGATATTCGGATTTAAAAAATTTTTCACGAGCAGTAAAATCGCATGAAAGTTCAAGAGAGCATATTAAAAATTCGGTAGCACTTACAAGACTAGAGCAAAATAGGGCGACTATTGCGGATGCACTACAAGAAAATGCAAGTCTTAATAAAATTGTTTATAATGAAAATGTTCGAAAAAACCGTTTATTATTAAATTATTTAATTGATGTTACTATTACTTTGGGTAAACAGGACTTGGCATTTCGAGGTCATAATGAAACAACAGATTCTTTTAACCGTGGCAATTTTAAGGAAATATTTGCATGCTTAATAAAAAGAAATGCCGAACTTACTGAACATTGTGCTAAATTTAGTAATATTTTTACGGGACAATCTAAGACTATACAAAATGAACTAATTGGTTGCATACATGACTATATTCAAGAATATATAAAAAAAGAAATCAATGACACCGATTGTTGTTTTTTGGCGTAATTGCGGATGATAGTACTGATATAACAGAAAAATCACAGTGTTCGATAACAGTTAGGTATGTGACCAACGGATCTTTAAAAGAAAGATTTTTAGGATTTTTTGACGTTAGCGATAATAGAACAGCAGAGAGCCTTTTTCATTTAATACAAAACAGCTTAGAGCCTTATGACTTTAAAAATAAATTGGTCGCGCAGTGTTACGATGGGGCTAGTGTTATGGCAGGTGAAATAAATGGGCTTCAAACAAAAGTTAGATCTATTGCTCCTTTAGCTATGTTTACTCATTGTTGCGCCCACAGATTAAATCTAGTTTTACAACAGGGAACAAAACTGATTACCCAAAGTCGTATATTTTTGCCACTTTATTAGGAATACCAAATTATTTCCACCAATCACCAAAACGGTCTTTTGTGCTTAATCAGATAGTAGGTAAAAGAATTCCGCGAGCTGTAGAAACGCGATGGTATACACGGTCTAAAATTTTAAACTTAGTGGCTAATGAATGGGACAATTTAATTATAGTATTTGAAACTATTATTAATGACTTAAGTTCTGGAACAGAATCTATTAATGGTGCAAAAGGATTTCTAAAGCATTTTAATGATTTCGAATTTTGCCTTTTAACGCATATTTATAAACAAATTTTTAGTTGCACTGATGTACTGTTTCAAATATTACAGTTAAAGCATTTAGATATAAATTACTCCATTTCGCAAATAAACCTTGCCAAGCAACGAATTATTGAATTTAGAAACGAGGATCATTTCAAAGAACTTTTCAATATTGCTAAAAAAGCCACTATTCTGCCAACTAACACACGTCCAGGGCAATGTTCTAGCGACTTTGATATTTTTACTAAATATAAAATATTATATTTCGAAATAATAGATTGTATAATTCTTCAATTAGGGACGCGGTTTGAAAATGTAAATAATTTAAATTTCTTTGCTTTAGTCGATTGCACAAAATATTCGGAATATGTTAAATGCTTTCCAGACGACTTATTAAATAATTTATTAAAAAATTATCCAAACATTTTTGACAGAGATAGATTAAAGAATGAGCTTTCTGTATTGTATAGGGATGAACAATTTTCAAATTTAGATGTCGAAAAAAGTCTAGCTTTGTTATTTAAAGATTTTAAAGCAATTTTTGCGGAAGCATATAAGCTTTTTAATTTAGTTTTAACTATTCCCGCAACAAGTGTATCGGCCGAACGAAATTTTTCATGTCTTAAACGGATCAAAACCTACCTAAGAAACACAATGACACAAGAACGGCTTTCGGGTTTAGCAATGATGTCAATAGAGCAGGAATTACTGTCAGAACTTAGTGAAGACCAAAACTTTTACGACCAAATTATAGATAAATTTGCAACCTTAAAAGTAGTTTTTTTATCTTATTTCATACAACTATTTATTTTAAGTTTTAATAAACTAACTTATGTTTTTATTATCGCAATCACCGCTATATTTTAGTGATAGGTGTACATATTTTACTTGTTTTTTATTTACTTTTTTTAGAGTTTATTTTTTAATGGTTTAGTAGGGCTATTGGCGATGACCTCCATTAAAACAAAAGGTCAACGCGTCGCAGAATAATACCTCATGGGTGACGTGGAAATTTATTCACATTTAAACAAAATTAACCTCATGTAGCCTCACCCTTCAATATACTTACGAGCCGCCACTGCACTTAAAAAACGGTGGCGTTTCATCAAGTAACAATCCAATCAATCAAGTAATTTAAAATAAACAATTAAAGGTATTTGTTGAAATCTTCGCCACTGTCCCGGTTTAAAAAATAGACCTTTTGGGCTGAAAGTTCCGCACCCATATTTCTTCTTCTACTTGGAACGTGATTTGGGATTGTCGAGGTGGGGGGAGCAGCATATTTCCCTTTATATTGCCTCTGGTTACTTCCAGCTTCCCTTCTTCGAGCTTGCAAAGCTTTCAAGAGCCCTTCTTCATCGTAATTATTCTCGATATGGTGCCATTCACCAGCTTTGCGTGGGCTGATCCCAAACAGTGTGTCAGCATTTTACCGAACTCTAACGGCAAATAGGACACTTGGTAGGTGGATGTCTTAGGTGGTCTCCGGTTCTTCACATACGATGTCGAGGAGAGCTTTTTTTATGGAGAATCGCAGTTGATATCCAATTTATAGTGTTCTGTGGGCAGAATCGGAATAACGGATCACTTTTAAATCGACGAAGTTCTCTGTTCTTGAATGAACTTATCTTTTAATAAGTCCATTTAATAAGTATGGATTTTTTTTATTCTGATTGGTTCTTCTGTCATGGCAACAGTTAAACTAAAAAACCACTTAACGAATACGACGATATGTTTAAGTGTAATATTTTATAAATTTAAATAATGTATTTTGCATAACACATTACAAGTGGGAAATGTTTGCAAATAACAGTACAACCTGATGAAATGTAAAATCAGTACTAAAAATTATTTACGAGTCGACCTCAAATTTTTTTCAAAAATCAAGGGTGATATGGAAATGAACTTGTAAACTATTGATACGAGTCTATTATGGTGGAAGATAATGATAACTTAATAAAAGTTAAAAAAAAACAGCACTGGAGACTTATCTAAGTAAAAAAAAACACAAAAAAATAGGCATAAAAACCGAATCGGGAACTTCGTCGTTGTTTGAAATATGTTAAGAAAATCAAAAATCTATAAATTTCCTTAACCCGACTTCCCTCGTTATGATTTTTCCTTTTATTAGCAGTACCAATTTAAATCATATTGGATTCCTACCAATATTTTACCGCTATATTCTCTATTCTACCTATGCCACAATTGATTTTTAAGCGTAATTTAAAATAAATTCAATATAAATAAAAAATAATTTAATAAGTAGTTTTATCAGCCTGATTTTTTTTGAATATTTTATTAGGACGCCATTTTATTATGCTATTTTGGATTCATACTAAAATAGTTCATTCCTATGTAACACTTAATTTTTTGAGCAAAATTTGAGGTATATTAGACAATTAGCTTTTTTAGTAATGTTTTTTAATGTTTCACTAGACCGCCACCTTGTTCCGGCATATTGGATTTTTACCAAAATATTACCAATTCATCCCCATATAACTCTTAATTTTTTAATATATTTGGAGTCAATTTGGTAAGCAATTTTTAAGCTATGTTGCGAACTGACAGACAGATAAATAGACCGGCAGATGGACCGAGGGAATCCATAAATCGATTTCTGGAATCTAGGTACGATAAAACGTGAGGATATGTAAAACCTAAGAGAATGATTTTTTCACAATTACAAACATTCTATTTGGCCTCCATTTTGTTCCGCTATCTTGAATTAGTACCATAATTTTATTGGTTCATCTCTATACTAGAGTTACTTATGGGACAGAATTGGAAATCAATCTATTAAGTAGTTTTTTCAGGTTGAATATTTAAATATTTTATTAAACGTGCCAAAATTTTAACATTTGATTCCTACATAATACTTGATTTTTGTGCAAAATCTGAAGTAAATTAGATAAGCAGTTTTTTAGTAATAATTTTTGACCGCCATTTTGTTTAGCCATATTGGATTTTTACCAGAATGTTGCCAGGTCATCTTCATTAACCCTTATTATTGAACCAAAATTTGGAGTCAAAGGAGTAAGTAGTTTTTTAGCTATTCCGCGAACAGATAGACCGACAGGCAGACAGATCAACTGGATTGAGAAAACATGTTTTTCGGCATCTAAAGACCCTGAACGTGAAGATCTAAGAATAATCTCGGAGGGTGATTTTTTCACGATTACAATACTTCCCTTTTACGAGGGGAGTAAAAGAAAAACGCATAACATTGTTATGAGTAAATTTAAATTGAATAAAAGTTTCGCCCTTTCGAGCATCATTAGATCTAGAAAACTACAAGCTCAATCACAAATAAAATAAGAAAACGAGTGTAAATGATTTTAAATAATAAAATTGTAGTGCATTACAACTAATTAAAATCTTTTAAATAAATATGTATTCATTAATTTCCAGGCTGACAACATAAAAATAAACAATTATCAATATTTTGTAGTATATCATTATATTAATCTAATTGTGTTTAGTAATGACAATACTGCAGTTTTAAAAATAGTTTCGTAGTACCTTATATTAGAGCACTAATGCAACACTTGAATTTATTGAAACTTAAATTTTGTTGGAATTACGCTTGAAATTGCTCCATTCGCTTCTGCTCTATATCAGACGATAAACTTTGTCCAGAATCACTTAACAAACGTTATTTTCCGTGTTCCCTATCTGACTTTGACGTAACTTAAGGTAAATTTGAAGTTAAAATTTAATTTTCAAAACATTCTTCATTTACAGAAAAGATGTGATTCTTATTTCGAAACATACATTGGACAAGCTTAAATTTTACGAAAGTAAAATTTCGAACAATATTCGTATTGCAAAACTCACATTACGACTCCAAATGCAAATATTGGCAAAGGAGGCATTAGCCGAGTTGATAGGGCATTATATCGTAATTAGCTATTATATGACTGACTAATTATTCACGTTAATGTAATAAATAACATTTTCTTTCAAAAAGAAGTAAATCCTTTCACCGCTCAGTGATCCAACCCGGTCCTGGACAGATATTGCAAATGAACGGTCTCGACTTTTGTTTATTTACTTTAAGTTATACTTGTATGTTAACAGTTTGCCGTAAACATTCTGATTGAAATGTCGAATACAGCACATCATGTACCCTGTTTTCATTATACGAGGTGATTATTAAACTTTTTCGCAAGACATAGTCTAGATCAGCTAGTAAATCAGTGATATTATTCAGAAAAATAAAAGCAAATTGTTAAGCATCGAATTTTCAGTAGCTTTCCTATAACGACAACAGGGGCTCGAAATAACTGATTGGGAAGTTATTACCACTAATATATTATGTTACACCATTAGTCGTCTACAATTACTTTATATTATACACTACATTATGCATTCGGGTTTTATAAAAATAGGCTAGCCAATTCTGTAGCGAGATTTTTCAGCAAAATGATGAGAACATTTTCAGTTGAAATATTCTAAAATTTTCAATAGATTTTCGTGTTTTTTGAAGTAATAGGTTAAAACATTTAAAAACCACGGTTTTATACAATAAATTAAAAAATAAAAAAATGTTTTTTTGGCAGAGAGTACTTTTCCATGCATATACAGAGTGCTGCAAAAAACAGTAAAAATGTTTTATGACTCCATTCTTATAAGTAGTAGGAAAAATCTTAAATATAAAAGTAATTACAATTTTTAAGAAGAATTATAAATTTATTTTCGAAAAAATAATTGAACATTCAATAAAAAAGATTATATCGTGAAATATTTTTATTATTTCAAATTGTAATGCCTACTCAGACATACATTATACTAAATGTTTAGAACGGTACGAGAAAAACTAGGTACATTTTATATAACATGTTCAATGTCAAAACAAAACCGTTTTCGAGATAGTTAAGACAACGAGTAGTTAAGAATAATGTTCAATCTTTCTTAACTTTAAAGGCACGTTATGAAAAACAGATAACTAGTAACAACTAGTGAAGGCCATATTCATATCTTATGGTTTATAAAATCTCTAAAAATTTCGACAAAAATATGTTAGTGAATGAATACAAATATAATGCATATTAACATTTGGATAAACACCGTAAAAGAGTTATTATTATTTCTTTCAGGTTATTTAGATTTTCCGATTTTTTTGATATCTTTTACTATTTTTGTTGACAAAATAATAATATTGATATGATTAGCAATTATTAATTGTCATTATTATTGCTATTATTATTATTTTGTTATTTTTATCATTAATACTAAACTTTCTTTGTTTCAGATTAGTTTTCTGTAGAGAAGATGCCATGTGTGAAAAAGTTGGGAAGTAGACCATACATCAACTATAGGAAGGAGAACATGGAAAAAACCATCAAAGGAATCAGAAAAGGTATGCAAAAACTAGAAGCGAGTAGAAAGTTCAAAGTCCCAAGAACAACCTCGACCAATGGGTGTCTTGCACAACATCCTCTTAAGCCTGGACGTCCGTGTGTGTTAACTAGTGACGAAGAATATTTATTAGCAAAAACACTTGGCACGGTAAACGATTGGGGTTTTTGAATGACACACCAAGATATTCGTCAAGTGGTAGCAAAATTTGTTATCAGGCAGGGTAGAGTTATTAGAGATTGGAAAGACAATCAACCAGGTTTAGATTTTATACAAAGCTTTGCTTCAAGAACTAATTTGACTACTCGCTTAGTCAATAACATTAAACGTCAACGAGCTGCTGTGGGTAAACCCGAGCTAACATCAAACATGCCTTAGAAAATGTTTTACGGGATCACATCTATAACTGTGATGAGACAAATATCACCGACAATGTGAGTTTGATGGTATGCGGCACAGCTTAGTGCGACTTGTTGCCTCCTATGGTGGTTTATAACGCACAACACTTCTACGAAAATTGGACGGCTGGTGGTCCTGCGGGGACAACGTATGATATTACGCCAAACGGTTGGTTTGACATTGTTACGTTTGAGAAATGGTTTTTTGAAATTTTGATACCCCACATATACACTAATAATACCCCACAGCAAAAAAAAAGCTGTTATTGGAGATAATCTGGCTTCGCATTACTCCCCCCGTGTCTTTGAAGCAGAATTAGTGAACAATATCTATATGACTCCACTAACAACTCATTCGACTCGGCTAATGCAGCCCCTTGGCGTGAGCTTCTTTGCTCCAATGAAAGGGAAATGGCGAAGCATCTTGGTATGAAGAAAACAAAGTCGTCAAAAGGGGAGCATTCCCCAAGAGCAATTTCCTACTCTGTTAAATCGATTATGGTGTCAGCTAGAACCAAATGCTGACACAAATTTTAGATCTAGTTTTCGAACTACAGGCCTTAGCCCCTTGAGTCCTGAGGTGATGATTGCAAAAAATTTTAACAACGACACATCTACTAGTTCCGAAAGAGACCTAGATTCAAGTCTACTAGAGTTTCTAGAGGAGTCAAGAAAATATAGTATGGACCAATCTACAGTGCCTTCTAAGAGGAGAAAGAAAATCACAACAAGACCTGGCCAAGCAATGCAGGTACCACAATCCGAACCGATCGCCTCAGTCTCCAGAGTAGAGGAAGCAGCAGAGGAAGAAGTCGATGATCCGGACTTTCCTCCTATTGAAAAGACTACCAAAAAAAAAAGGAAAAACCAAGGTAACCGGCCGCTCTAATCCTAAAAATGGACCTAATCTTGAAAGGAATTCCGATGAGGCTAGACCATCGAAAGTTTATGGAACCAGAAAAAAATGCAAATACCAATGGGGACTCTTTCTGCTTTGTTTGCACTTGTTCTTATGGAAATTATAGTGATAACAGAGATTGGATTTGTTGCGTTTTATGTTTAGGGTGGGAGGGTAGGATTTTAATCTAGGTTCGGATAATTCCCAGTATGAATGCCCAGCATGCAATGCTTGTTCCATTTGCCTGATACAACTCTCCAATTACACGAATCGGAAGGCATGAATTAAGTGCGTGACTTGTGGAAAATGGCTATGTGGATTTTGCAATAGGGGTTCCAAGCAGTTCAGCTATGAATGCACCGCTTTTTAATGTTCCATGTATTAGTTTATTTCATTTCTTTCTTTCTAGCTATAAATTTTTATTTCTATCACAGAAAAACATGTTTAGTTTCTGTCTATACGTTTATAATAAGTTCATAATAAAAATATGGTTTTTATGGGCCCACTTGTTTTATTTAGTTAAATGCTGTTTAGAAACACCTATTACTCGTTAGTAATAGTAATTTTTACATTTTTTGATGTCGAAATTGCCCTTAAGCAGCCTAATATTGAATTTTTCCTTATTTACATAATTATTACAGTTTATTCAATATTTATAAGGTTATTGTTAAATATATTTATAAAATTATTGTCAATTATATTTAGGTTTATATAAACTGTGTTATCTGTGTGTGGTGGAATTTGTTAAGAGAGATGTTTCGAGTAAAGGCCAATTTACCGATTTTTTTTAATTTACATTTGATTACTACTGATATTCATTTTGTATATATTTTCTACCGCTTTTGCTATATTATTACATTGTATCTGTCAAACCGAAAGTCACCGTTCTATTGAATTTGAATACTGCCCATGCGCAAATAAGATTTTTTAGCATTACTACATGTGTTTTATTTTTATATCTGAAAATCATTTGCATTAAAATAAATATACATTTTAAATAAATATACATTTTTCATCTCCAAAACTTTATTTTGTCTAGATTAATACACATTTTTATGTTCATACCAACATTCATTTACGTACTATACCACTTAACTAAAACCACTGCTTCGATACTCTTGTATATCATTTTTTAAATTTGGTTTTAATTGTTAATTTATTTTTATTTTAACATTTGTATTAATTTTTATTTATTGTTATAGTTATGACATTTACTATTATCGTATACAAAAAGAAGGTTTTTATTCAAGAAAATGGAAATCTACCGGTTTTTTACACTTTTAATTAAGGCATCATTATGTTTCACCCAAAATGGTTCCTTGTCCGCCTTATCAGCATATCCCTATGTCAAACTTGATGTTCGTGCAAAATTCGAGACAAATTGGTTAAGTGGTTTTCAATAATAATGTTTGTCATTTTTTTAAGGCATCGATTTTCTTCAATCATATTGGATTTTTACTAAAATGTACACCACTTTTTTGCCCCAATCGGTATTAGTTTTTTAGGTATCCCGCGAACAAGCAAACCGACAGACAGACGGAATTGAGAAAACATGTCATTCGGCATCTAGGGACTCTCAAACGTAAAGATCGGGAAAAATATCAGAGGGTGATAATAATCTATTACCAGAAAAGTAAAAGACAAAAATATTTCAAATTATTTTACGTATTGAGACATTTGACGTGAAATTGTCAATAAGTAGTTTTCCCGTATTTTTTGGTCTATTAAATTATTTTTTTTATAAAGAGCCTAAAAGTATTTGCAAGATATTAAATCATTTCGGATTTTACGTGGGTAACTGACATTTACTTACTTTACACGTTGTTGAACTGATTTACAAATTATTTCAGAACGCAATAGTTTGAGATATTCTCTAGGAGGTAAAGAAATCGCCATATTAATGACCGTTTGCAGCCAAAAGTGTTGGATTTTAATTTTGTTTAATTAATTTTCTGATTTATATTTGAAGTTGTCAGGTTCTCCTCAGTAACCTCATATCCAATAGTCAGGATATTGTTCCGGATTGGCCGGTACACAAACACGCAGAATCTGAATGCACTCCTTTTATTCAAAACACAGGTTACAGGTATCAAAGGTAGAGACTGGTTATACTTAACAATCGTAACTAAGATAACTTTAAACTTGTCAATGTCAGGTTTTTAACACTTCGAAATCTCAATTATAACTGAATCCAAATGAGGCCTCGGGGCGCGCTTATATAGCTTTTAGAAAAGGATGGAATGATCTAGAAAATTCTAGAATAATCTAAATAGTACAGGGTGAGATGAATTAAGCCTAACAGAACATTCGAGAACGATTTTTGACACTAACATAGTCGTTACATGGATAAAAATTAAGGTAAGTCTACTTCAATAAAATAACAAACAATAAATAAATTCATCTAAATCTTAACAAATCTATGACTAGGGCTAAATTCGTAACATTATCATAGACAGGGCACGTCTTCTAGTAGTAATGTAAGTAATGACTGGTTAAATGCCTTACCTTTTGCATCTTTGGGAAATCTTTTGAATGATTCATCTTTTTGTATTTCCGTTGCTTTAAGCTTTGATATATATGGCCTACATGAGCTAAGCTGCAAAAAAGTGCGGTTCGTATGTCCAGACATAGGCTGGAATTTCCCGCAGTTTTAGAACCGCCTGGAATTTGTCGATGGAAAGCGAGTGGATCGTATGACATTGGTTCCCTGGAAAGCAGGTAAGGCATTGTTGTGGGATGCTACGTGCAGGCATACTTTTGCTGATTCTTATATCAAACAAACATCTGAAAGGGCAGTTGATGCTGCACGTAGCGGAGAATTGCAAAAACATCATAGATATGACGAGCTAGAGGACCGTTTTGAGTTTGTACCTTTTGCAGTTGAAACGTTTGATCCTTGGGGTAATGAGGCAAAGAAGCTTCTTAATTAAATAAGCACAAACATATCGTGCAAGGAGGCAAAAAGCTTCATTACCCAAAGGACCAGCCTCGCTATTCAAACAGGTAATGCGGCTTCTGTGTTAGGGACTATCGAGAATGGAACAGGTTTGGATGAAATTTTTTAATTTGATTTTTTAAATTTTATTTTATTTTTAGTATATATTTTGTATAAATGTAATAATTTTTTTTCCTGGTGATTTTAAGTACCGATGTGATCAAAGGATCCAAATTAGGTTCTGATTTGTTTAGAATTTAATTTTTATGATTTATATTGCTATTTTTACCCTTAATGTCCAGGTCCGAAAGTATCGACTCTTTGACCATGTGGTGATATATAGTATAAATGTTATCACAGCGGAATGAGACAGTTGCAACTCTAGTTATTAATTGAAAGCTTTTTATCAAAGTAAATAAAAGATAAAATATATATCTTCCATTTTCTTTCTTTTCATAGCAGCAGACATTAAATGCCGATTCATATGGAGCGTATAGAAATAGCTTTGAACAAATAGACAACATGAAAGAGCCCCATGCATTATTTTAAATTAGCAGGCTTTTGACGGAACTACGTCATTTTTGGGACCTTATTTTTCTGATGTTTACGTTTTGGTTTGTTGACGTGAATTGTCAAACCGTCGCGCGCTTTTGAAAAATTAAAGCTTAAATTTTAGTAGTTTATATATAATATTCACATCGTATTAATATAAAAGCTGTTTGACAAGTTGTGATTTGTATCATAAAACGTAAGCAACACATTTTTGGTGGTTTGTGTTGTAACGAAAAAATGGTGAGTTGTATGGCATGCAATCGTTCCCGTATTAAAAGTACAAGGGAGAAAGGAATTTCGTTCCCCTGGTAAGTGCATTTGTATTGTCGTAAGTAAAGAAATTAACTACACCCTTTTAAATCCGATTTAAAGGCAAAAATAATTGTTTTTATAATGAAAATTATAATTCTTAAAGTGTCAGACAGTTAGGTTAGAAATCAAGTGAATTGAAGTAATATATAAAAAACACAGGAGCGTAACATTTCATGTAATATTTTATAAGGCCAAAACATTTAAATTACCTTAAGAATGTTTTAAAACGAAAAAAAAGGTTGGAATTATGAGTTTCTAGAAACAATTTTATAGGGCGAAATAAGTTTTAATATCCAACATTATATTTTTTGGGTCTGATAATGTGCTGAAGGGGAAACGATTTGATTATATTTCTCAACAAATGTCATTTGTTTAACAATTAGAAAAGACAAACAAAAAATATGAAATCCTTTTTTGGAGATAACTGATTTTTTCATTTTTTAGACTTTTTGTAGGAAAATAGAAAATACCTGTACCTATAGGTACATATATATTTTTTAATTTCTATAAACACTTAAGACATTATCTTTTCTGCAAAAATATAAGCTCTCAAATTACTTTCTAAATTTTAACGTAAAAATCAAAGTGTATACGCCACTGAAAACCGGAAACAAGGTGTTGTCATTTTGACTGGCCATCGCTTTGAACCTTGGGACCTTCCGGTCTAGTCAAGGTCACGGCTAGGCTCTTTTCTGTAAGTTTATTTATTCAATGAATCATATATATTTTTCTTATATTCATTTTTCAAACCATATATTATTCGCATTTTTTAAGATTTGTTTATGGGATGTTTACATTTCGAAATTCGTTTTATTATGAATTGAAAATAAATCAACAATGTCAAACTGACAGTATACCTGAAAGAATGGTTGCCAAGGTATCATTGCTATTCCAAGTTTCGACATTCATTTTTCCTAGTAATTTATTGTTTCACTGTATTTTATTAAGACAAAGAAAGACAAAATGAGCCGTCGGGGTAATAATTTTACTAACTGCACCCATATTTAATAAAGTGGATTAAATTTAGATCAAATTTGACTGTTATAGGTTTAAATGACATACAACGATGGATCAAATATTTTTTATAAATGTAACATTTACAAAATGACAGTGACCTAAGCAGAACAGAACTGGTGAAGAAGCAGTGTGAATTGTCATGACAATTAGATCTTGTGTAACACCTAGATCTTTTTAGTAAATTTGGGAATAAGTGTCAAAAAAATAGAAAATACTGATATCAAAGGTAACAAAAGATAGTTTAATATGCCTTCAGCCGAACGGTCAATGATGTAATTATAGAATCATCTATTATTAAATACTCAAACCAAAACGCACTGACGTTTTTTTTATTGTTTGCATGCTAGTTTTAATGCCAACTGCCATTCATAAGTGTTTTAGTAACTTCAGCGCGAAACAGCAATATTACAAAAAACTTACAATATTACAATTTATCACCTAGCAAATTAGTTCCTAAGAGGTTATATTGCATTATATTTATGTCTATTATGAATTTAATAAATAATCCGTTTACACCACGATATATTTTCATTAATAAAAATGTTACTCAAATTAAAATCCTGTTAACCAACCGTATCTATGTAGTGATGGCGTCTAGGCAAGTGTTAAGATTAAAATCAGCTTGCTTATATCTAAGGCCCGTCGCCTGACATGAATTCTAAATTTTAGACCCAAATTCTCTGGTGGAGTCAATCTCCGGAAATTTCTGTGAAAAAGGAATTGCTCTTTCCTTCCGGTTTTTTTTTGTATTGTATAAACAAGCTGGAGAGATAGTAGGGGAATTCTGAGTTATTGCATTGTACAACAACCAGAAGACATATTTTTTTTTATTTCTGTAGAAAATATGACATTTTTTACATTTTTTTTAACAAAGACGTAAGTTAATAAGTAGTCAAGCTGATTTTTTTACCATCTCGAATTCGTACCAAAATACTACAAGTTCATTTCTATGTAACATTTGATTTTTGTGCAAAATTTGAAGTAAATTACATAATTGGTTTTTTAGCATATTTTTTTAACATTTCATTAAGCCGCCATTTTATTCCGTCATATTGGATGTTTTTTGACATTTAGTGAACCTAAAACATGAACATCTGTAAAATTCTGGGAGGGTGATTTTTTCACAGCTAGAAAAAAATTATTTGCCCACCATTTTGTTCCGACATGTTGTACCATACATTTACCAGTTCTTCTCTATATCACATTTAATTTTTGCACAAAATTTCAAATCAATCTAATGAGTGTTTTTTCCAGGCTGATTTTTTAATTATTTTATTAAGCCGCCATTTTGTTTCGCTATCTTGGATTAGTACCAAATTTACTAATTCATTTCTATGTAATATTTGGTTTTTGTGCAAAATATGAAACAAATTGGATAGGTAAGTTTTTCGTAATAATTTTTTAATGTTCCACTATACTCGATCTTTACCAAAGTGTTACCAAGTCATCTCCATATGACCGATGAAATTGAGAAAACACGTTTTTTGGCATCTAGAAACACTAAATTGTAAAGATCTGTAAAAACCTGGGACAGTGATTGTTTACTATTCCAATACTTCCCTTTTACTCTAGTTACTATTCTATGAAGCTCGAAAAACTACCAAGTTTTTCTTGGAGGAAAAAAAATTGATTTGCTCAACGGGATAGTTATTCAGATTCAGATTAAAACTTAAGTCTGCAAATAGCTTAAATTTGCATATTGCATTTGCATTTTCTCAAAAAAAAGTCGCATTTTCTTTATAATTATATCACTTTAAAAAATCAACATCCATCAACAGAAGAGTGATTGGGTAACGGGTGGGACTCAGCATGCACCCACCTCCATGTGGTGGTCCTTGGGTAATTGTTATTCAAAACAATTAGCGAGGAGCTGCATAAAATTGACAACTATACAAAAATAATATTTCTATGTTTAACCAAATATTAGTAAAGAATTCTTACTTTCAAGACAACTTACTTTTTAAATATTTTGATTTGTGATGCCACTAGAACTTCTTAAGGGCTATACCATTATAAAAAAACGCAGCTTTTGGCGTTTTTTTAAAAAACTGCAATTTTTGCATCAATTTATTCATAGGAACGAGAGGGAAGGTCAACTACAGGTTTTCAAACTTACCCCGTTAAGCAAATCAAAAAAGTACTTTTTTCTATCCATCCTAGTACAGATCATGTAATTAAGGAAGAAACAAAAATGTGAAAACTTAATGACATATTAGATGATACTCAGACACGGCCAGAAATTCAGCTCGGGGGAGGGGTCTAAAACACAAATTCGGGAGGATCCAAGCCGTCAAACCTCAGGAAAATTAGTAAGAAGCATGCCTATACCAACATGTTTTTAGAGATTTAGGGGGGTCCACACCCCCAGGACAGAACAACCAACTATTCAGAAGTTGAAAGATATTTCTAGAAAATAATACTTTTTTATAGCCAGAAATAATAACATCTGTTCGTATGAAATTAGTTTTGACCCATTTGCGGTGTGTCAGCCATAAACCAACAAAACCACCAAATAGTTGTAAAAACATGTTAGAATTTATGATACAATTTTCTTACTTACACATTTATTTTTCCACTGTGTAAAAGAGTAACTTTCTCGATTTAACAAAATGTAAAATTCCCCAACTTTTGAAACCGATGTATAGTTGTCAATTATCTGCTTCATAAAAATTTTCACTAAGGTAATAAAATAAGAAACTAATATTATTATTTTATTAGTCTAGTAGGCTGATCAAAATGGCGCAATGTCTAAAAACAAATGCTTTCCCGGTAATCGGATCTCTGTTTATTGCGGAGTTGAAAGAGAGAATTAACCGAAAATGTTGCGAAATATTTTTTTTGCAATCTTTAAGAGAAGTTTATTATATTAAAAATAGCTCTCTGCCATTTTCCGGCAAATGCACTACTTTTCTTATAAATCGAGTTTTTAGATATTTACATTCAGTTATTATTTTAAATTAATTAGTTATTATCGACTCCGCATATTGTTACTTTTTTAAATCATTGAGACATTGCAAACATATTCCATATTACATCCTATATTCAACTGATTTCGAAAAAATGACGTATTAATATTTTATCAATAACATTATGCTCTCCATCAGCCAAACGGTTAAACTTGAATGAAATGACATGCACTTTCCTATCTTAACTTTCTAAAATCTATAAGACGACATCTTCCGGTTTGTACGAAAGTGTCGAATTTTGACATTCACTTAAGATAACTAAATTTAACAGTTTGGCTGACAAAGGGATCTAAATGACCCATATTGACAATTATGAGGCTCTATTTTATCGAAAGCAGTTGAATTAGGTAATAGGACATATAATTTAAAATATGTTCTAGTGATTTAAAAAAAATAACAATATATGGGTTGGAATTTAAAAAAAAATTATGACGTCATAATCAAACCGCTATTACAAAAAGAAACGAATAAATCACGTTAACGATTAAACAGTTTTTCGGAATTATGAACGAGTTATTGAATTTATTCCAGTTGAATGTTCCCTCTACACATCCTACTGAAAACAGAACTAAAGATCTGCGTGGTCGTTTTGTAATAAAAAAATGCAAAATATTACAAGCCGCTCTCCGCACCAACTTAATAAAGCTTCAAAGATATTATTAACACTCAAATATTTGAGATATTTAATGGTCAGTAGTAAAAAAACTCGTAAAACTAAAGTCTTTGTAAAATATCATCGTTTTTATCATAGAATCACATTAAAACTTTCATTGCATCGATTCAAGTGGAATTTTTTACTTGGGGAATTTACTTACTTTAATACGTATCATGTTTATATCAAATTTTACGGTTGCATGGTTAGTATGCACATCAAATATCGAATAAAAATAAACATTAAAATTTATGGTGTATATAATTGTAAAAAAATTATTGGGGTATCTCAGATTCTTTTTATGCATATACTTAGGGCGGTTTATGTTCCTTTTGGAAAAGATTTTTATAAATAACACATTTACATTACATACACCTGTTTTAATGGCTGAATAAACTTAACCCATTAGACACATCGTTCTTTTTCAACGCTTCGAATTGCAGTAATTTGAATAGTTGCTCAGTGATTCAAAAATTAAAAAAAAAAACGGTTTTTATTTCGGAAATGACTTAACCGCTCTAAATGTTTTGTCACCATTAAACACGTCACTTTTTATGGACACAAACTATGTATACTGAAATAAGGAAGGTGAGGAACAAACATGGCTTATTGTGTAAACTACTCAATAAATTTGAAAACTGTTTGTGAATACATATAAGGGTAAAGGATGGGGGATGGAGTTACATTTAAAAAATTAATATTCTGAAAACTGTTTATCCAGCTTGGAAGCTACCGTTGTCATTACAAAATTTATTTTTGCGATAATAGTAAATTATGTATTATAACATAAGAGTATGAGAATGAGAAAAACAAGATGTTATTTCGAATAATGTTCAATTAATATAAGAAATTGTTTTGCCGTTCAAAACTTAACTTCGAAAAATCTTTTTACTTCTTGCTCTTTTTCTAAGACGTCTTATTTTTTCTCTTTTAGGTATCCAATATGATCCTTCTAGTACCTGCTGCCTGTGTCTCGATTTCACAAATATTAGAACATCTTTCATCTTCTTTTCTTCTTATAGAGCAGCGCTTCTCAACTGATCTTGTAGATATGCTTCTTTAAATCTTCTTTAGCTTCTCATTTCCGTTGTCCTTAAGATTTTGTATTGAGTAATAGTTGCATATGTTAGTACTAATCTAACGCTGTTTTGTAAATGTGGACCTTATTTTAAATTGTCTTAAACTGATGTCATCTCCATCTTTTTAGACATCCAGATATTTTTGAAACCTTGTTTGCTGGTAAGTTCCTCTAGTTTTAGATTTTTAGAACTAGATATCTCAACTGAAAAAATCCAAATTGCAAAGTTTGCTGGATGCTTTAATCACATACTGCCAATTTGCATCTAATAGGATCTTAGATATAACGATATAACCAATGACTGTGCCTTTGCCCCTGGTATTTGCAGGTCCTTCTGCTGCTGTTTAGAACCCGGTGTATTTTGATAATGTCTGATTATTTAATGGTTTTTGCTGGGCTCACTTAAAACCTTGATATATTTTAAATCTACTTAGCACTTTTGGAGTATTTTTAAACCATCATGTAACGTTCCGTTACTTTTTTTCATTCAACCAATCAGAAATATCTGTTTGAAATTAAAACTTTAGTATTCCCCATAGAATATCCGGCCAGGATTGATTAGCGTTCCATCGATTCACAGATGGCGCCAAGGAATTTTTCCTTTAAAATGCTGATTTCTGTTTATTTTTTAAGCGAATATTTTGCAGATAGTAATTTTCCTAAATATTTCGAATTTTAGAAACAAATAGTAATGATTTCACATTAATTGTCTTAATAGAATTTCGAGTTTTATACGTGAATTAGTGGAACAGTGATTCCATGGTATCATAGGTGCCGCAGTGTTTTTCTTTTAAAGATATATTAATTCTTAATATTTTCCTGTTCAAAATATTTTCCCGACTACAGTTTAATATTAACTCTGGTTTGCTGTTAATAATTGGATATAATATCTCATTCGGGTGGTGTATTGGGATGTTCATAATTTAATAGATTTCGTTTCTGAAGGGCATTGATTTCAGGTGGTAGACAGCTGAAGGGTTGTTTTATTTCCTATATACATTTGTTGCTGGGTAAACTTTTAAGCCCATCATTCCATATTTCCATGGAAATCTTTGGTTATCTTTATAATTGATTTATGGAATGAAGTGAATTGACACAATTTGGGTGAGTTTTTATATAATTCTCGCTTTCTTTAGTATTTTTATTTTATGAAATGTTGACTTTTCATAATCTCGTGTTAAGATGTGTTTGGTTCTAAAGTCCTTTTTTTGTTTTTTTTTTTTGGGCAACCTAGTTCCACCTTTTATTCGCGTTATTACTACTATTACTACTACACGGATTTATTTTTTAATGAGTTAACGTTTAGAATTCTGAATTCATTAGTTGCTTATTGAGTTGATATGGATAATTATAAAAATTGTCACTCAGATGTTCATGGGCCGAGCGGACTTGGTTTAGCTTGAGAGATCCGCCCCCTTGAGAGATTAGTTAGAGGACCTCAAAACGCTCACCGTTGACTAAACCAATCCCCTAACCTTTTGTAAGAAGATGAAAAAGATAAGTTACCTTAGTTTATATGATGAAGATTTAAATTTTAAAGCTAAAAGCACATTGTTTTAAACTACTTTTGTAAGAGAAAACAAACTCCTAAAAAACAAAAAAGTGTTTTTATACATAAACGTTTCCCCCTCATATAAATAATTGCAATTATGAGAGGTTACCATTAGTATTTATATGTTTTCTGAAAATTACATCACCTACATTTTTTAAAAAGGAATTAAACATCTTTAACAGTTGAAATTTGTATTTCAGTTAAATATTTCAGATTCAGATTAGCTAAGATCTACAAAACATAGGTTTATTGAATACTAGGAAGATTCGAATTCGCTGACAACGTTGATCTGGTTTTTAAATGACAGTTTTAGAAGAGAAGTTTTATCGCATATTATTTGATTTGGTAATTGTGATAGTTAGGATTGTTATTAACAACTTTCGTGTGTTATTAAATAGTGTTAACGATCTGTAGTTATCTGCAATTTATTAATGCTGCTTTGTGAGCCAAATTAGTTCAGACTTTCGTTTAGTATTTCGTCTGGTCTCGGTGCCTTCCTGTTTTTGTGTATCGCGAACTTCTACCTGTTTCCCTTGTTTGTAGTATGGTCAAGATATTCCTCTTATATCGTCTCCTCTATTCTCAAAAACTAATTAACCGATCTGAAACATTTTAGAAACTTCGTTATATCGGCTAGATGTAAGTGATACGTTTTTATTGTAACGGTGAAAATATTAATTTAACATAAACCTGTATTAATTTTTTAACATATTAGCATCCTAGTTTTCTTTAATATAATTCAATTACTATGGATATAAAAATATAAAAGTCGACAAACTTCATAGCAAAAATGTATAATAGTTTGAAGTTATCAATGGAAATGATTTAAGAATGGAATGACTTAAGCTTTGCGTTGTTAAATGCTCTGATGCGTTGTTAAATGCTCTAAATTCTAGTGATCTAGGAGGACCGATGTTTCCAGGGAGGATATGCAGGGATCCTTGTTATGGCTCTGATAGTGAGACGCCCTCTCACCAGTACAGAATATAAAATAACACAAGGAAAATTGTGACGGTAAAAATGTCTATGATATTTTCTTAAAGTGTATCCTATTCAGCTATTTCTAAAATATTAAAACGAAAATACAATTTAACACAATATCTTTAAATAAACGAAGTAGCTAAATGTATACCGGCGGTTTTATATACCAGTGGTGACGATTCCGCTGACCAACGAAATGAGTACCATTACACTAAAAATTCTGCAAGTAGACTCAATATATAAGGCAAGAACTGCGGAAGAGAAAAATATAAATAATAATAATGTATAATGTATGACCAATAACTCAAATCCACAGAAGACGCTTAACACACAAAACTATGTGGCCGTTGAAATCAAGCCCTGAGAAAAGACCTCAAGGTTTTTAAGTGGAACTGGATATTTTATTATTTTTGTAAAATGTTAATACAATGTTTATTTTGTTTGCTATGACATATTACAAAATAGCTGTTGCGATTTAAGGGACATATATTATAAAATAAATATAAACTGCTTTAATAAATATATTTAATATTAACTAAACAAACTTTTTGTCTAATTTCTAGTAGATGGAATATAACATGGGTTTAAGTTATTTAGCAATTTCATTTGTATGTACATAACATTAAAAGTTTAATTAAACTAAACCACGAACGTACAATTAATGGTTCTATCATACGTTTCGAACATACACTAATTTTATGAGAGTTCTAATATTAGAACTCGAATTTCAGAGAAATTTATATACATTCGATAAACACGTGATCTACCTGTATTTAAAATCCGTTGATATATGAAATAATTCCAAATTGTGAAAAATGAGTAGGAGGAGGTCACTATACCAGGTTGAAAAAAATATAATGTCAAAAGGATAAACTCCCTAAGATTAAAATTTGGATAGAATAATATGTTTAGTACTTTAATGAACAAGGTAGTGAGCAAAACAATTTTGCAGCGCATTGCAAATTGCACGTTATCTTAAACTGGACGATCCTGAGCAAAACATGGGATATGCGTTTCGACGTACATCCGCTACTATTACGCCTGGGTTATATTGAAAAAGTTTGCGTCTTGCGTCGTCCGTTTGAGCTAAGTGTTTACGCTGGTTCTTAGCTCGTCTTATAGATTGAAAACGTTTGGGCGTGGCGTCACCTGTAGAACTAACCTTCCTTTTATGTTTGTATTTATCGCATTTTTTGTGTAATGCAATTTTGTCTTGCTTATTTTTAAGTTTATGTGCGTTTTTATAATTTGCTAAGAATGGATAATCAAAATCATAGTAGTGATGCCTAGTCAAGACTAGGCATTGTGGACATATTAATGTGTGCCGCAGCTGTAAAGTTGTTGAGAAGAAGAAGGCAAAGAAGGTTGTAGAAATATTCAAAACCCTACCCAGGCATTATGTCGAATAGTGGCATGACAATAGATCAAATCCAATGACAAGTAGGATGAAATTGACAGCTGTGGCGACTGGTTACGTTGATGAGAGTATTAGTAATAAGAAATGTTTCAAACATTATTGGGAGTGACATACGTGAAAGTGCAACCTTACTGACTTTCGAGAATTTTGGCAGTATTAATATGAATAGCAGTTCTTCTGACTTAAAAAACCGAATTATTAATATTTCAAACAATATCAACTATACTTTCACATTCATTTTAAACATTAAGATTGTCGTATATTTGAATCAAGCTTTGAAACATTTGTTAGTAATATTTTATTCAACGTTGGGGAAGGCAATAACCTTGACAGATCAATAATTAAAAAGTTGTCATTTAGACTTTACGTTTCTTGGGTTTTTGATGTTGCCATGGTAATTTTAAACAGGCGCGTGTTTAAAAGTTGGATTTAAACAGGCTGAGACGTACTTCAAATAAGCAAAATTGGGTACCAAATAAAAAACTACTTAAAACAATACCCTTATAATATTAGCCAAACTAGCGATCTGTCAAACTAAATTCCGAATGATACTGGTTAGTACATGAAACGTCAACGAGCATGGCTTTGTATCATTAAACTGTGTTGCTTCCTGCGTTATAAGGTTATTTCAGCGTCTCTAAATAAAGTTTGTGTTAAAAAAGCTTTGATTATAGAAACTGTGGGATAAAAATCAGATAAACAATGTCCATATTGTTGTAATTGGTGGAACTCCATCAATACTGTAGTTTAGGTCCACATGGGAGAAATGGGTCCAAACCTTTTATTAATTTTAATTTAGTGTGATACCTCAACAAACAAAAAGTATTATTCAAGAAAATAAATAAAAACAATTTTAAGCCTACTTTTCGCCAATATGGTGATGATCAACTAACAACTTTTGTTTACAAATTTGACATTTCGTTGGGACTGCCTAATTGAAAAACGTCACACATAGATCAA
>JAUTXW010002189.1:255000-411265 GCA_030620095.1 Kuschelorhynchus macadamiae | reverse complement strand
AATAAAACTGAACAAGATAATGGTCTCAAATCCATAACATTTTTTTCTTGATATTTTATCAATATGTTGTATAAAATGTATATAAATATAATATATAGGCTATTAACTGATTTAAAAACCTAAAATTAGAAAATTCTTAAATTTTGTTTTAAATAATTATATTTGTTTAGAATTAACTCCTGACCTATGAAAAATGCTAATGCCTGTTTTTAATATTCATTATTTACAAAATTAACACAGCTCAAAATGAAAGTTATACAAAGTATGCTAAAACCTAAAATCATTGAAACCAATAAGAAGAACAAACTTTTAATAAAATAACGGCTAAATAATTTGGTTTTATGACGTTAAAATACGTCTATTTTTCTTTAGTTAAACCTATGTTAGTGGTCTCATGGGTTTCACCAAGCTCAAAAGAACAAATCTGTTAACTATGGCACTCTTGACTTTTGGGCATAGTTTAAATAAATTCAATCGTCGTTTTTATATTGACAAAACCCACCATTTTGTTACGTCATGTTGAATTCGTACCAGTTTATCCCATTTTCACATTTAATTTTCCTGCAAAATTTAACAAAAATGTTTTACGTTGATCTTCAAAAATTTTATTTGGCCGCCATCTTAAATTAGTACCACAACTTTATCAATTTATCTCTATATCACACTTAATTCTTGTACAAAACATGGAATTATTTAATAAATAATATTTTTAGGCTGATTTTTTAAATATTTTGTTAAACCGCTATTTTGTTTTACTATCTTGGATTCATATCAAAATGTTATCAGTTCGTTCCTATGTAACACTTGATTTGTGTGCAAAATTTGTGGTAAATTGGATAATTAGTTTTTTTAATAATAATTTTATTAACTTTCTAAATGCTTTTCGTTTACGATCCTTTTGTTGTTATGTTCGAGTGGTGAATTAGTATCACAGTTCAACTAGTTGAACCTTATACCACAATTAGGTATGGCACACAATTTGAAATCAATCCATTAAGTAGTTTTTCAGGCTGAATTTTGAAATATTTTATTAAGCCGCCATTTTGTTCGTACCAAAATTTTACCAGTTGATTCCAACATAATACTTTGATATTTGTGCAAGATTTGTGATAAATTAGATAGGTACTTTTATAATAATAATTTTTGAAATTAACATTTCACTAGGCCGCCATTTTGGTTTCTTACCAAAATATTACCAGGTCGCCCCCATATAACTCTTAATTTTTTATCAAAATTTTAAGTCAATTGGGTAAGTAGTCTTTAAGCTATGCCGAGAACTGACAGACAGACAAACGGACCGACGGAATTGATAAAACATATTTTTTGGCATTTAGGGACTCTAAAACGTGAAGATATATAAAAACTGAGAGTCATCTTGGATTCGTATCAAAATGTTACCAGTTGATTCAAACATAATACTTGATGTTTGTGCAAAATGTGAGATAAATGGGATAAGTGGTTTTTAAATAATAATTTTTTTAACATTTCACTAGACCGTCATTATGTTTGGCCATATTGGATTTTAAATGTCACCAGGTCATCGCCATATGACCCTTAATTTTTGACCAAAATTTGAAGTCAATCGGGTAAGTAGTTTTTTAGTTATGCCGCGAACAGATAGATAGATCGACGGATTTGAGAAAACCGATTTGTATTCCTTTCTAATGATTTAAAACAAAGCAATGTTTAAAAATAAAAATACTAAAAAATGAACAAAATGTTATTTATTTTCTCATATGGCGAAATACTGGGTGCACCACTGTCCCCAGGGAATATTTTTGTATCCACCCAGTATAGACAAGAACATCTTACTCAATATTTCGGCCATGAAAGAAATTAGAAGCAAAGAATTTTAAAAATGAAATTGAGAACAAGTGCATTATCGTGCATCATAATACATCACCCGAGGCTATTGCATGAACAGCATCGATAAAGAAAAATTAAGATGAATTAATTAACTGATTTATATATTAATTCTGCAATCCCTATAATTAAGGCGTTGAGCGTATATTCAATCTTAATTTTCAAACATTTATATTAAAATCAAAAGATTCTTTGATCACTTTCAAGTGTTACCCTAAGGTGATTACTTTTAATTTTATATAAATCAGAAGTAATGATGAATATCCTTGTGACCAAATTTGGAACACATTTATAAAAGATGTGGTCATATTAATACGGGAATATCAATAGAACATTAAAATGAAATTGATTTTATATACGGTTATTTGTTATAAACGTTCCACGCAATAATAAAACATGATTGCAACTGCTAACATAACGCTTTAGAATTATTAACGTCAATTAATATATTTAGATCAGTTCCCTTGAATTCTCTTGTTTAGGTTGAAAACAACATAACATCTAAAACAAATTACCCTTCAATTTGGAGAGTTTGGTTACCTTGGTAATAGCAGGATAGCTCGTGACAAAAAACTGCAAGAGTTTTGTAATGGCTCATATTTCTATATGATATAGTATTAACGGTGTACATGAATCAGCATCCATTCCCAAGGTCAGGTAGTGGGAAACATGGCGGCGGCGCGCTTTGAAATTCATACTAATGGCTAAAAACTATTAGGTTGGTTTTTTAATCGGGCATTGATATCCCCAAATTTTGGTTTTTTTCTATTCTTACGGCGTCATTTTACATCTTCGCAAATATTTTTGCAACAGATCGATAAAGGGGGTTAAAATTTGTCCTACTATATCAAATCAAAAAAACTATATTTTAGGAACGGTGCGGCCGATAGGCGCCAACCTTTTTACTTCCCTTTTAAAGGGAAGTATTGTAATCATCCTCCGAGATGTTTTCATATCTTTACGTTTTTCCCTAGATGCCGAAAAACATGTTTTCACAATTCCATCGGTCTGTCTGACCTTTCGCAGCATAGCTAAAAAACTACTTACACGATTGATTTAAAAATTAGGTAAAAATTAGGGGTCATATGATGATGACCTGATAATATGTTTTTTTTTAATTGGTCGGTCGATCTGTTGATATGTATGTCTGTCTGTCAGTTCGCTTAAACTACTTATCAGATTGTCTTCAAATTTTAGTCAAAAATTAAGGGCCTTATGGGAACGACCTGGTAATATTTTGGAAAAAAATCAATATGCCGGAACAAGATGCCGTCCTAGTGAAACGTTAAAAAAATTAATGGAATTCGTATAGCACCCTTTAAATCGTTCAATGTAGAGGATTATAGTGGGAAGAGGGCAGGCAAATAAAACCACTATGGTAATTTATATCCCAACGTTTCATGGTCAATTGCCACCCGCAGAACCATTTCTCAAGGGCCTATAATAAGGAAAAAGAAGAAGACACATTACATTTGGTCGTACTATGATAAATCTATCTAATTGGAATGTCAGAAATTGTACTTAACCCTATTTAAAAAATGACGAGCAACAATAAATTGAACACATTAAGACAAGAATAAATAACATTGTTTAACTTACCAATACCTCACGCGGTCTGGATGCCTAAATGATAAATCATTTTAGTGTATGTAAATTACAAAGCTTTATGAGATAACTGCAAAATCTTAGCTAAGATGTATTTGCTAAGATTTTGTAGTTATCTCATAAAGCTTTGTAATTTACATACACTAAAATGATTTATAAAGGCATCCAGACCGCGTGAGGTATTGGTAAGTTAAACAATGTTATTTATTCTTGTCTTAATATGTTCAATTTATTGTTGCTCGTCATTTTTTAAGTAGGGTTAAGTACAATTTCTGACATTCCAATTAGATAGATTTATCATAGTACGACCAAACGTAATGTGTCTTCTTCTTTTTCTTTATTATAGGCCTTTGAGAAAGTGGTGACTGACCACGAAACGTTGGGATATAAATTACCATAGTAGTTTTATTTGCCTGCCCTCTTCAATGTATCAATGTAAAAACTACTTATTGAATTTATTTTAAAATATGCTTTAAAATCAAGTGTGGCATAGGTAGAAACTGGTGGCACAACAAAAATGTTTGAAAAGACAGTATATATGTTTTACTAAATGACTATGCACTGAACTAAGTTGGGTCACTATTCCTAATAAAAGGAAAGATTCATAAAGAGGGATGTTCCGAATAAAGGAAATTTACCGATTTTCTTTAAATGCTTATGACATCAACTTGCATCCTTTCTGTCCAAAAATGATACTATAACAGGTGGTTTTTGACATTGATTTGTGACATTGTCAGATAATATGGTATACGTAATTAGTTAGCGCTTGCCCAGACGAAAATAATGGCCACGTGAACGAAAGATATGAAAGAACTACTCATGGACGGTTGTAGCGCGCTTTAGATTTTCCCTTTCAAATTCATTTTTAGATATCAAAAAATAAAAGTTTTTGTCTAGGGGTACATTTTTGAAATTTTTGTTTTGACAGGATATCTTAGTTAGAAGTATTTTATCAGTTTGTTTCTTAAACTGTGAAATATATTTTTAGAAATATTTATAATCATCAAAAAATAAATGAGCAGAGATCGAACCCACACCTTGAAATTTTTTCACATGTATATTGCTCTAACCAATTGCGCTATCGTACTATTAATAAGCAATCAATTCGTTAAAACTCGTACATATTCAAACTCACCAGTATCATAACCAGTGTTGATTCTGCCAAATATTCTAACCTTATGGCGCAGCGTTCCTGACTTTTGCTGTTGATTGTAAATATTTCTAAAAATATATTTCACAGCTATAAAAACAAACTGACAAAATACTTCCATTCAAAATTTGGTTTATATTATAAATTTACTAATATGTACGGTACCTAACAGCGATGTCAGATTTGACATCCAGTCAGAAACGCCGCGCTATAAGGTTAAAATATTTGGCAGGACCAACAATGGTTATGATACTGGTGGGTTTGAATATGTACTAGTTCTAACGAATTGCCTATCAGTGGTACGATAGCTAAGTTGGTTAGAGCAATGGACTAGTGATCAAGAGGTGCGGGTTCGATCCCCGCTTATACCATAACTTTTGCAGCTGATTATAAATATTTCTAAGGATAAAAAATATAGAATATCAATTTTCAAAAAAATTGGGTTGCTCCCTGATTTTCCTGAGGTTCAAGTTAAAAAAAGACTCTAGTAAGAAGACCCAATACGGAACTACTAATCAGCAGTTATTGGAATTCTGCATTTGTAGATTAAATTATGAAAAAAAATCGATCAATTTCCTTTACCCGGAACTTCTTTCGTTATGAATCTTTCCTTTTATAGGAATAGTGAAGTGTGACCCAATTTAGTTCAGTGCATAGTCATTTAATAACACATATACTATCTTTTCAAACATGTTAAGTTCAAGTTGTTACCAGGTCATCCCCATATGACCCATAATTTTGGACTAAAATTTAAAGTCAACCGAATAAGTAGTTTTTTAGATATGCCGCGAACGGACGGACGGACAGACTGACACGTTTTTCGGCATCTAGGGATCTTGAAACGTAAAGATCTGAAAAAATCTCGCAGGGTGATTTTTGCATTATTACTATACTTCCCTATTACGAGGGAACAGATTAAAATACAAGAGTTCTAACCACACTACACCACAAAAAGTTTTGGTGTAGTGTGGTTAGAACTCTTGTATTTTGATCTATCTTCCACCATAGGTTCCAGTGTTAGGACTTAACATGATTTTACGAGGGAAGTAAGTAAAAATTAATTGGCCGCCATTTGGTTCCGCCATCTTGGATTCGTACCACAATTTTACCAGTTTATCTCTATATCACACTTAACGCTTACACAAAATTTGAAATTAATGTAATTTGATTAAAAAATATTTTATTAGGCCGCCATTTTTGTTCCGCCATCTTGAATTCATGCCAAATTTTAACAGTTTATCTCTATACCACAATTAGTTATGACATTTGAGGACAATTTGAAATCAGTCCATTAAGTAGTTTTTTTTAACGTTTCACCAGGCTTCTCTTGTTCCGGCAGTTTTTATCAAGTTGATCGTCCCCATACATAATACTTGATTTTTGAAATCAAAATAGTTTTTAGATAAATTGGATAATCAGAAGTTTTTACTAATGATTATTTGAGATTTCATCTAGGTCGCCATTTTGTTTTGCCATAAAAAAATTTTACTTGGATTTTCTTTTTTTACCAAAATGTTATGACATACAATTTGAAATCATCCCCATATTATGAAAGTTTACCCTTAATTTCTGACCAAAATGTGAACTCAATAATTTTTTAAGATTTCACTAGGTCGCCCTTTTGTTTTGCCATATAGGACTTTAACCAAAATGTTACCATGTCATCCCCATATTATAAACCTTAATTTCTGACCAAAATTTGAAGTCAATCGGGTAAGTAGTTTTTTAACAGACAGACCGACAGACAGACTGACGGAAAAGAAAGAAGAAAGATCTAAAAAAATCTCGCAGTATGATGTTTTCACGATTACAATACTTCCCTTTTACGAGAGAAAAAGGGAGTAAGAACCAACATATTTTTAGAGTTTAGAGCCAAACCCCATGGAGCCCTCTGGTGACATGGCCTGTACTATATTCAAATTAAAGCTGTCATATATTACAGAATTATCATATATTATTCTGTAAACTTTGGCTAAGTCTTCATTAAGGGTTTCGACATAATTTCGAATTTCGGGAAAGTGTCGTTCCCGATTTCCAGCAGTGCCAAAGCAGTACGATTTTTGACGTCACGCACGCTATGTTGCCCGATTTTTATGGAGCGAAAACAGGGGCGGCTCTTCCATAGGGTCATTTGGTCAATGACCGCCCAAAAATATTTCACAAAATAAATTATTCGTTTGACCGTCCCTCCTAATAGTTGTAATAAAACGCGAACTCTGTGAAAAGTTAAATACGCTACACTATAAGTCGCCGGCGGCGGTTCGCATGGTATCGTTACCTTCCTTAGGCATAATAAAATACGCTATACTAAGCTATTACCTAGCTGATTACCTTAAAGCTTGATAAAAGTACCCGAAGATTTCACAGCTACCGAGCTGAAGCCGAACGTGATAGTAAATGTAATATGAAATCGCGATTTGGGTCATCAGCCGGTCTCTTCTCATAATTCGATAGATCGGTCGCGGCATTACGTCGGCATGCAGAAGTTCAATTGTTCAGAGGTCGCGAGGTCGATATTCTAACTCGATATTATTTCGGACGTTTTCAATCGATGAAAATTGATTTATATACTGTTTTTCGTAATATAAATTTTTTTATCTTTATGATCCATGTGTGAGTTGAAAATATACAGGTAATAAAATG
Organism: Kuschelorhynchus macadamiae; assembly: GCA_030620095.1. Lineage (NCBI taxonomy): Eukaryota > Metazoa > Arthropoda > Insecta > Coleoptera > Curculionidae > Kuschelorhynchus > Kuschelorhynchus macadamiae. The sequence goes on along the minus strand of JAUTXW010002189.1, from coordinate 404,004 downwards.
TTGATAGTGACTAGTGCAAAAAAATGAAACAACTAAAGAGTGCTAACCAACTTAATTTTGAAAAAATAACCGAATTGAAGGTAAGTGGTCGCAATTTGCCAGAACTTAGTATACGACAAACCAGTAAAGACAAAAATAAAGAGGTTCATCGAAACTTTCGCAAAAGTATTACGATTTAGCTAACTGGATATGTGGTTCTGAAGTCTCTAACTCATTTTACTGTTATGTTTGTTTGTTGTTTTCTAAGGACTCGTCGGACTCATTATGGTGCAAAACCGGTGTTAAAGACTTAAAACACTTAAAAGGAAAAATAAAAAAACATGCGTTTTCTGCAAATCACATGAAATGTTCGGTGAACTATGCTACGGTCGGAAGTGTTGATATTCGCACTCAGCTAGACAGAGCTTATAGAAAATTCCTTAGAGATTTTAATGAAAATGTATCCAAAAATCGTTATATTTTAAACAAAATTATAAATTGTGAAAAATTTTGTGGGGCATTCGAGCTGGCACTACGTGGCCATGATAAATTTTGTTGAGGAGTTGGGTCAAGATAAGCTATCCGCTTTAGCAATGTTAATTATCGAGAAATCGTTTATAAAATGAATGTGCGTGCAATTTTATCGAACGTGTCATTCAGCATTTCTAAAGTGTTTCTAAAGAACGAAGAGTAGACCTGAACTTCAAGAGAATTTAAAGCTCAATTCAAAGATAAGATAGTTATTTTTATTTTAAGTATGCCTATTTTTAAATTTGTTATTGACCTCCCAATATAATTCACCACGAGCCGCCACTGAGCGAAAATACTTATTGGAATATCGAAAGATATAAAACGATTGGTTTGGTACGATTATAATATTACCGGCTTATATAGAATTGATGATGTTTTTTATTTTTAATTGCAACATTCTACCAATTAAACACATCGGTGGCTTATAACTGTTATATTAAAATTTCTTTTAAATCAAAATATACGACACAACTGGCACGTGTTAAATACTTATCAATTAAATAACTAACAAATTAGTGTAATTGCTGACATTTGAAATTTAGCTCAAAACAATTTCACTTGATATGGCTTGGATGAATTGTTGGGCGGCTCACCGACTAAATACAGAGGTCCCTACCATATTGTGTGATTTTTTTTCTAAGTTGTTAAATTATTTTTCCATTTTCAAGACATCCTTAAACTTTATCAAGATGGGAAAACATATGGTTTTTATATTTTTTCGCAATATGTACGTGTTAGTACTTTCCCGCTGCATTAAAAATAATTGCTAGAACATTGTATACAGGTGGTGAGTCCTAATTAGGCTTTAATTCGTTTTTGGAGAATAATTTCGAATACACATCGTTGGTCTATAAAAGATTTATTCAGAAACGTATTTACCAATAAATACTACTACAATTAAGGCGCCTACCCCATTGTTTCACATACACATGCATTTCCTGCTTTTAAAATGTACTGTTTTTTGACATTTTATACTTCCTCGCCCTACTCAAAACGCTTACGCCTATTTTAGTGGCCCAAATATGTAAAATTTAGCACAAAAATATAGAAATCGCAAGGTCAGAAATCTGGACTGCAGGATGGATACTCTTAACTGCTTATTTCTTTTGTTGCAAGCAAGAACAAATAAATATCGTTAAGACTGCTCATCTTTTCTAGGGATGCCATTCTTTATATCTTATCCAGTGGAGAAATATTGTAGAAACAGCCCGGGGTAGAATAATCATAAGGTTAGGTTTAAATAAATAAACAAAGGAAGTGCAAAGTGACCAAATATGGAATACCGAACCATGTAGAATTAGCCGAATACTAAATTATTTCTAAAACACTATTGCCATCTATTGTTCTAAATAACAAGGAATTACTTCAGACGTACGAGTAACTCGTTTTCAACATCCTTTTTAACAAGGGTCACACATTAGCTTAAGGATTTACAAACGACATTACATTAACATTACACTAGGCCGCCATTTTGTTTTGCTATATTAAATTATTATTAAATAAAATAAAAATTAAAATATTACCAGATTATGTCCACATGACCCTGAATTTTTTATCAAAATTTGAAGTCATTCGGGTAAGTACTTTTTAAGCTGTGCCGCGCACCGACAGACGGACCGACGGAATTGATAAAACATATTTTTTGGCATCTAGAGACGCTAAAACATGAAGATATGTAAAACCTGAAAGGGTGGTTTTTTCCACGATTACAAATATTTTATTTGATTGCAATTTTTTTGCCATCTTGAATTAGTACCACAATTTTACTAGTCCGAGCAGTCCATGGAAGAAAGTGAAGCAGTGCTTCCCCAAAAAAAACAATTACAAAACATCTTCAAAAATGTAATTTTTGAAATAAGAAACCATTAATTTAGTTTATATTAAAAATGCTAAAATATTATCTTAATTATCAAGCCCAATAAATGCGGCCTTGACTCCGACCGAGCGACAATAGAAAATGGAATAGAACCTCTGCAGGCAAGTCCTGTATGCTTGATTTCCTGTGAATCGAGCCAGAGGTTATTGAACTTTCCACCGGCTGTTTGCAATTTTTGAATTTCTGTCGCGTGCTTTAAGTGGGGGCGGAAGCTATCGTTCGAGTAGGTTCTTTGTTTGAACGGCTATCCGTGTGTTGTGTGATACGTACGTCGCGTCGTGCATGGTGCGATATGGAAGACAATAATACGGACGTGGATATGCAAATACCGTCAACTTCGGCTATCGGTAATAACGTTGAAAATGTTGGAGAATTTAGTAAGAAGAGTGTGTGTGAATGTGTGGCGTGTGTCTTAATAAAGGGATTTTCAACATTAAACTTCGCTGATAAGCTTCAAATAATTTCCAAAGGAAGGGCAAAACCGCCTATGAAAAATTTAACCACAGAAATGAAAAACTGTATTAGACATTTTTATCCGGAAAAACAATACGAACAATTTAAATGACTAACAGGATGTGAAAATATAAGTAAATTATTTTGTTGGCCATGTTTACTTTTTGAAAATGAAAAAGGTCTCTGGAATAAAACTGGTTTTTACGATTTAAACAATTTCTATAAAGCTGTAAAAAGACCCATTATGTCCAAAGTTTGCAAGCCGTCATAAAAGAAAAAGTCTTCGGCAAAACGAGAATTAAACACGCCCTTAATAAACAGTTGGAAATTAGTCACCGCCAACACAACGAACTAGTCGATAAAAATAGGAATATATTAAGAAAACTTATCGATGTTGTTTGTTTTCTCGGACAGCACGAATTGGGATTTAGAGGTCTTGACGAAACAAGGGTTTCTTCAAATAGAGGAAATTTTCAAGATTTACTTAGTTTAATGGCTAAATATGATGATTGCTTAAAAAACCTTTAGAGCAGTCTAGCCTTTTTCGCGGAACGTCGAATCGAATCTAAAATGATTTAATTTCCGCTGTTGCAACCATTATTCTAAAAAGAATTAAGCAGGAGATTGGCGAGGCGCGGTTCATTGCTAATGTTTTGGACGAAACAACTGATATCACTAATTTTAGCCAATAACCCATAGTAATACGCTACGTTAAAACAGACGGAAGTATTCAAGAGCGATTTTTAGGTTTTAAGAATGTGTCCGAAAATCGTACAGCAGATGCATTATATACCATACTTTAAGTGGCATGGCTGCTTTTTTTTCCAAGTCAACAAAACGTACACAAGCTTTGGACTCCATTGTCCACAAACGATTGCCCAAAGTAGCTCCTGCTAGGTGGAACTATAATGGAAGACTTGTGTTAACAGTATCTGAAAATCGTGAATCACTGATTGAACTATTTGAGAATATAATAGAAAATAATGAAACGTGGGACTCAGAAGCAATAAATAGTTCGAGGTGGTTTTTGGACTGTTTCAAACAAGATTTTAATTTTAATTATTTGTTGAACATATTTTCAGAAATATTTCCATTCTCGGGCAATGTTTTTAATATATTACAAACTAAAACAAATGATATTGCTTTTTGCCTAAAAAAAGTGGACGATTTTAAATCCATGTTAAGCCAAAAAAGAGATGACTTTGACCCATTTTGGGAGAAAACGATGACGTTAAATGTAGAGACACAAGCCAAGCGTCTTCGAACAGATAACGTGGGAGATGTTCAAACATTATACAGACGCCTCTTTTATGAAATAATCGATCAAACAAATAAACTATAGATTTAACGGTTTAAATGATTTTAAATTCCTCGAGCTCTGCAATTTTGATGCATTTAAAGGAAAAAGTTTTCCAGAAGATGCGTTTAAATCTCTCTTTCTTTATTATGGCCAGTTCTTCGACCGAGTGTTACTGCCATCTGAACTAAAAGTGATCTACGAAACTGATGACATTAGCGCAAAAAATAACGCTAAGAAACTAACGCAATCTTTAAAACACAAGGAGCTGGAAGATGCCTACACCGAAGTGTCGAAATTGTGTGGATTAGTATTGACAATACCTGCCACAAGTTCATCAGTAGAACGCAATTTTTCAACACTTAAACGCATAAAAAATGTCGTGAGGAATTCAACGGGGCAGGAGAGACTGTAGACGCATACATCGTCTCTGATTGGTCATTCAAGCGTAGCCTTGTTTCGTATTTTATTGTTTCTTTGTTTGGTTATGTTTGTTTTATGTACTTTGTAAAATGTGTTTTGTTTATGGTAAAGTTATATATTATTTAATTGTATTTTCCGTTGTAATGTATATTTATTTTAGGTCTGATGATGCCCGTTAGAGCGAAACATGTAACCTATTCTTAATTTATAAACTTATTTTCGACTGAGACCTAGACTTGGTTTGTATATTTTTTAATTTGGCTTAACAAACTGTGCCTATTTTTTAATTGTTTAGCTTATAGCGTTTCAAAATTTAAATCGATTTTTCTCTAAATGTTAATAACGTGACTTAGATCGTTTTTCCTGTGTACTCTTTAAATGCGTAAAAAATGTTTACGAAATATAGTCATTAATTATTAAATTAAGGCATTTATATTTTCAATCTACAAAATACCATTCTAACTGCATTAACTTTTTTATATACCTAAGGCAATACTAACCGTAAAAAGATAATAGTCGAACTTTATTGAACGCTCTATGCTTCGAAAATTAATATGCCCAGTTTAAAAAAGATGTAAACATATAGACATAAAACTAATTTAAATTAGTAACTTTAAAATAGAAATGTTTACTTCTATTTTAATGGTTTGGGTATTCAAATTAACCTTAAAATACATATGCCTGAGACTGTCAAAAGAATTTTGCAATGATACATAAATAACAAGCTATTAATTAGCTCTTCTTTAACTTTAATTAATCTTTTGTACATTAGACAATTAAAATAGATCTAGATTTTACTCGGATGCATAAAAATGATCTACTTAACTAGAAATTGCCATTGCAAAATGCCATCAACACAATTACAAACATAGAGAAATTACTTGCATTTAACAGTAAATATAATAAATGGTCGAATATTATGGCAATAACACTTGTGATGGAAAAAACTGGTATTTAACAGTAAATATAATTAAATAATAAATGTATTCTTCAATCTTGCTCGCAGCAATTTTTGATATATTTAAGAAACATTTGTTACTACTAAGCCCTTTTTAAAACAGTGAAAATGGATTTTGATTGAATCGATTTTTTCATTTAGATAACTGCATAATTGGCAATAACACTTGTGATGGAAAAAAAATCTGCACAATGTGTCAAATTGGTAGGGAATGTATTGGGATCTTGGAGACTATAAGGGATAGTTTTATTACAACTTTCTCCATTTGACCGTCTTTTTGTGTTTCCATTACTCCACTGGTACTTTATATACATTTGATATTTTTAAATAACATTAGTTTTGTTTTGTAATAATCTTAATTATTGTATACACACATGAGCCTTTAAAAAATTGTTAAGGGAGGAGCTTATTTAAATGTATTGCAATGAAACTTTAACATAATATAAAAATAGTTATCTAAACAACATCCTAAGAATATGCGAAATATTAATATAAAAAACAAAAAGTTCCAGATGCACCAATTTCCCCTGCTAGGCTTTCCTTGTCACACGTATTTCAAGATTTGATTAACGTTTTTTTGCTCTTTCTTAAATATTTTTTTATCTAAAAGTTGCAAAATTTATATACCCTTCATATCCGAAACAAATTAAGTTAAATAAACTCAAACCACTAAACTCAAACTTTCAGTTTATGTGAAACAGTGATACAATATAACTGGCTGTGCATAAGTATAGGTAAACTAAAAATTAGTGCAATATATAAACCACCTACTTGCTCTGATTTCTTAAATGACTTTGAAAAAGTGTGCAATCTGTATCCATCAAATCATTTAATTGTAATATAAACATTGATTTGCTAAACAGTGGTTCTTACAAAACTAAAGACTATGTAAATTTAGTTACAATAAGTGGTTTCTCAATAATCAATAAAATTGACAAACATAATGCAACAAGAGTCACAGACAATACTAAAACATTGATCGACCATGCGGTATGTAGTAATGCTATTAAAAATAGGTGTAAGGTGGTAGTTGAAGATACCCCACTCTCTGACCACAGGCAATTAATAATATCAGTAAAGGAAAAAGCAATTGAGTACAAAGCAAAAACCAAGATAAAAAAATCAAAATTGAACATTGAAAAATTTGGATCTGAATTTCAAAAAGAAATACAAACTAATACTGTAAATTCATTCCAGGAATTAATATCTCTTATCTGCCAAACCAAAGAAAAATCAGAATTTACTTTTGAAATAAAATGTAAGCAAAACAATGAATGGATTACACTATTAATAAAAATTAAAAATAAGGCTTACAAAATCCACAAGCAGCATCCAAATAACATTGAGCTGAAAAACAATTTTGTAAAATTGAAAAATACAGTCAATAATAGAATAAAAACCCTCAAAAATAAATTCTTTAAACAAAAATGGGAAAATGCTGGAAATAATTCTAAAAAACAATGGAAAACAATTAACTATTTTTTAAAAAACAAGCCAAACGAAAGTTCAAGAATTAGAAATAGAGGGCACTATCACTCAAGATCAGGAAGAAATTGCTTGGGCGCTGAATAAGTTCTTCACAGAAATAGGCAGTACCATAGTTGAGGAAGTAGAGACTGAAAAATTAGGTTTAAATTCTAGAATAAAATTTCAGGAAGTATCATGTCAAAACAGTATCTATATAAACCCCACAAATGAACTTGAAATTATACATATTCTGGATAATCTAAAAAGAAATGCAGCTCCTGGACATGACAGTGTAACTTTGAATGAAATTCTAACGCTAAGAGAACATATTGTTGGATGTCTGGTACTTCTAACTAATGAAATTCTTGCAACAGGTGAATTCCCTGAAGTTATCCAAAGTGGTCCCAATCTACAAAAGTGGCTCAAAGAAAAAAATAAACAATTATAGACCCATATCATTAATCAGTGTATGATATTCATTAAAATAAGAATATCGGACTTTGTTGATAGACATAGTTTGATGAGTGATCCATTTCAATATGGCTTCCAAAGGTATGGTAGCACTCTGGGTGCCACATTAGATCTAGTAAATTACTTATCAGTGAATTTGGACAATGGTCAATACATTATAGCGGTGTTCATAGACTTACGTAAAGCTTTTGATGTTGTAAACCATAATTTACTATTAAAGAAGTTAGAAAACATGGGATTTAGAGGTGTGTTTCATAACTTGATAAAGTCTTATCTGTCAAATCGTCAGCAATATATAAATGTCGATACAACTGTCAGCTCATAGAGAGTTTAAATTGTGGGGTGCCTCAAGGCTCTGTTTTGGGGCCCCTTCTTTACTCGCTGTTTGTCTTAAGTTTAAGATTGGCTAATTTAAAAGCTAAATATTTCACTTTTGCTGATGATACAGTTTTGATTTATTCAGGAAATGACATAAAAGAGCTAGCTGAAAATGTAAATAATGACCTGCATAGATATTATAATTGGCTTTTAGAAAATAACTTAAAAATAAATCTAGACAAAACAAACTATATGTTTTTTAAACAAAAAAATAGGACATCAACTGACTTTCAAATACAAATAAATAATGTTATAATAAGACAGTCGAAAAAATTAAATACTTAGGTCTTGTATTGGATTGTAATTTAAATTGGAGTTATCATATCGAACACATGAAAAACAAAATAATACCTATGATTGGTGCAATATATAGATGTAGAGATTTTTTGAGTAAGGAAGCCAAATATAAAATCTACAATGCACACTTTTTATCAATTATTAGATATTTAATCCGGGTGTGGGGTAATTGCAACAATACAAATTTCAATAAAATGAAAATTATTCAAAATAAAATTGTTAAAATTCTGTTTGGCTTTGAATTTAGGACAAACACAGAATTACTGTACAAATATCTAAACTTGATACAAATAGAAAACTTACTAAAACTAGAACAGGCAAAAATGATGTACAAAATACTAAATCACAAATTAAAATGTAATTCTAAAATACAATTTATAAATGATGTTCATAGTATTAATACAAGACAACGTAAAAACATATATTTGGAATCAGCCAGAACTAATATTGCATTGAAAAATCCCTTAAATGAGGCAGCAAATACATTTAACAGATTACCTTTAGAATTCAGAGAAGAAAGATCTGAATTACAATTTAATAGATTAGTCAAACAATTGTACTGTTAACAGAACTGTGATATCACAACTTGTTATTTGTTTTATATATTCTATTTTTTCCGCAACCAATGCTCACAAGCATTGTTCCAGGAAAATATCCTAAGTTTAGTATACTTATTATCATTAAGTGATTTTGTTTATAAAGTTACATAATTGTTTCATGTATGATTTAAATACAATAAAGGATTTTGTTTAAAAAAAAAAACCCACTGAAAGCGTTAACATTGTTATCTGTTACATATTTTATGTAATTTTGACGTTGACAATACTCCCAAAAACCAAGTGTATAGACTAGGATTATTGGAAACAGAATTTTGGGTCCCTTCTTCTTTGAAGAGACTTTAACTGGAGAAAGATATCTATAATTTTTAACATTAGATTTGATACCTGCGCTTGCTGTATTGTATCCAAATTCAGTAGATCCCGATATTCCCAACCATACTTTATGGATCCACTTCCGGTACCGCCAGCCTCAAATATCTAGCACTGGTCTGTCAGATAATGACACTTTGATTGCGTCATGTGTAGAACATGGTGAAAACGTTTGGTTACAGATTTCAAGTGATAGCTAAAGTAAATGATTAATTGTGTTTTGATTTTGCAAAAAAATAGCAACAAATGTGGAAAAATAATCAGTAATTTATGTTCAAAAGTTTATTTTTGAATGGAAATATTGTGCCCGTTATAAGCAATTCGTCATTTTTCATGAATCTTATAACACCAACATTATAATATACAAAAACCAATATAACATCAAACACAGAACCACAGACAACACTAGAAGACTATAAAAATCATATATTTAATGATAAAAATAAATAATTTCGCTGTTACCAATTTGTAAACCAACCGCCATATTTTGTTTGTTTCTGGAACCGCGATCGGAACCATATCCCCGACATGGTTAGCAATTTGACAGACCAGTTATCGAAACATTAAGTCGGTGACGTCACTACTTGCATTATGAATTCTTGCGGTTCGAAGCGGTCAGCCGAACCGGAGCATAGTGAAAACTTTTTTACAGTTTTCCCTGGTAGGTGGATTGGTAGACGGAGTCCAATAAAATGGCCTTACAGGTACCCTGATTTGACCCCGTTAGACTATTTTCTCTGGGGTTGCCTAAAATCTGCAGTGTATGCTAACAGACCGAATAAGACAGGAAATTAGATTGATAGAAGATCAAGTAGTGCACAATGTTTTGCAAAAATTTGAAGATCGCCTAGGATATTGTCAGGATGTTGCTGGTGATCAATTTCAACAATTTTTAAATTAATATTAGATAATTTTGTAATCTAGACATTAACACCTGAATTCACTACAGAGGTTTAAATTTAGATCAGGTTTAACTTGCCAGTTATATGTTTAAGATGACATTTTTAACAATTGAACAAATCATTTTTCTATATATTTATATATATATATATATATATATATATATATATATATATATATATATATATATATATATATATATATATATATATATATATATATATATATATATATATATATATATATATATATATATATATATATATATATATATATATATATATATAAGATCTTTTCTATATAAACTTTGGCTTTCGTTTATTTTTTTACGTGAAGAGAAATTCCAATAAAAACCCTGTAAAACACATGATTGTATTACGACAGTAAGGGAATATATGGGACATTCAACCATGGGGTAGATTCAATCAATTTAATCATTTAAAAAAAGTTTTTAAAACTCCGGATGCTTATAAAGAAAAGCATAACAATATGGTTTTTCTATGGCGTCAAGGCTCGCACACTTAATTACCGGCCTAGAGATATGTGTGAATATTTACAACAAAATTTGTATCTCAGAGTTTTTCAAGGTAAGTAAACGAAACAATATGTTTACACGTCATTTAGGCCAAATCAAAATTGTTGTGATTATAGTTCTAAAATAATATTTTATTAGTGGTAAGTTTCATGTATGGAACAGCCCCAAAATTTCATAATAGCCCTAGGGACTCCATTTTCCGAGTTTACTCACATAATTATTTTGCATAAGTTAAACCATTCCGTTGTTAAAAGCTGAGAGAATTTAAGTTAAAAAAACAAACCGTCAACTAGACGAACACCTGATGAAAATTGCCATGAAAGTTTGTTGGCGCAAAGAAGGACCTGTTAGAAGACTAGCACATCGTTATGATATTAATAGAAATGCGCTTGTGCGTGTAAGCTAGGCAAATGGAAAAAGCTGACGACTATACAAATTCTTCTGGAATGTTAAACAATGAGGACAAAAAGATTTTTCATAGCAGATATATAGTGCGGGACACGAAAAAAAACCGGGCGGAGTCAATTGGTTTAGGAAGGTCGGCCCAGAAATCTCTTTAAACCAGTGGTGTCCCATCGTTCTTTAAATAATATGGCACTCCTTTTTGACTATATGCACTTCAGATAATTAAAAAATGTAACTATGCTTAATGAACCTCTATCTATATTTGTCTGTTTTCTTTCGTGTACCGCCCTTCTATATCTCTTTTGTGTTGCAAAAACGGCGAACTTTCGAATTTTAAAATGATTTAATTTTGATTTTTCTTGATCGATTTACCTATAAATATATTTTTTCTTGAGTTCTGTCATTAACGGTTCCCGGGCTACTGCCTACGTCCACTATTATTGGACCACCCAGTATAGTGATACACGATTTATAAGTCCAGATTTTACAAGGACAGCCAGCATCAGATCCAGTGAACGAGATTTATCAAAATTTCAATTTGTGCAGTTCGACTTTGGGCTACTCGGGTATGCCAAAAGTGGCCGTCTGTCTCCGTTTGTCATATTACTTTATACAGGGGCCGTCATTGTGAAGTACTATACAGGGCGTTTCCTAATTGCGTGCTAATGTTAAAGGGGGTGTTTTTATGTCCTAAAAGTCTTAACTTTTGAGATACAGGATGGTAACGTTTAAAAAGAAAACATTTTTTTTTCATCCCAATTCTTATGCTATTGTAGACAACTGCATGAAATTTGATACACGTCTTCTATGCATTACATATGCACGCCACTGGTAGAAATTTCAAAAATTGATTGTTGATAAAAAATGCCCTTTTATGCATAAAAGACGTGAATCAAATTCCACACAGTTATTTATCTATAATAGCATCAGAATTAGGATTTTAAAAAAATGTTTTTTTAATACCCTGTATCTCCAAAGTTAAGACTTTTAGGTTCATATTAAACTTTTTTCTTAAAAAGGTCCAAGAATCACACCCCATTAACATTAGCACGCAATTAGAAACGCCCTGTATAGTACTTCATAATGACGCCCCCTGTACAAAGTAATATGACAGACGGAGACAAACAGTCACTTTTGTTATACCCGAATAGCCCAAAGTCGAACTGCATAAGTTAAAATTTTGATAAATCTTGTTCACTGGAATCAGTGCTGGCTCCCCTACTATAACTACATTGATCTGTTAATTTTGGAAAAATATGAGTTCTGTAGTTTTTCAAATATTAATTGCAATATTAAATATTTTTTGACACCCGGTATTGAACAGAAAATTAATTATTTTGAGGCAGTTTATTGACTTTATGAACAATTTTACAAAATATATGAAAAAAAACTAAGCCATTTTTGAGGTTGACGCCTGTGATTCTAATAATGCTTCGATTCCTTCTAAACCGTTGTCTTCCTCTAAAAATGATGAGGTTTCGTCGTCACTACTTGAAGATCCCAGTGTGACAACTAAATCATCAATAACCGTTTCAATTTTGCCATCTATCTATTTATTTATCTACAATAGAACGAACATGTTTAACATACGATTTCCAATTTTTAGCCGATATTGAGTCAACCGCTTCTAATGTTATTTTATTTAAATCTTTAATTGAAAGTTCACCGGTGTTGCGCTCTCGAATATATTTTTTTACTCCTCTCATGCAAGTTCAATAGGGTTGAGGTCGCACATGTATGGAAGCAGCCTTAAAGGTGTATGATCGAGGTTACGTAAAAGACCGTTAATTTTATACTTTTTTTCTTTAGGCTTGTTGGCTGATATTACTTCATATAATTGATATTTTCTCCATGTTGGATCACGTACAAGATTATTCGATTTAAGCCACGATATCATATGAGCTTTTGTAGAGTATTTAGTTGGCACTTTATCTTCTACGTGAGAATGATAAGACGCATTATCCATTACCACGACTGATTTGGGAGGAATGTTAGGTAGAAGCTTCTCGAGCAACCACTTTTCAAAATTATCTCTATTCATCTGTCCATGATAGTCTCCAGTTGTTAGTCCCGAGCGAAAAGCTAAAGCAGCACCTGGAACACATCCGGTTTCTGAACCAGCATGAACTATAATAAAGCGACTACTGAACAACATCTGTAATACTTTCACTTTGCCAGCATTTGTTCACTGTCATATCATTATCTACCCAGGTTTCGTCTAGATACACAATATTGCATCCTTCTTGCCTATACTGCCTTACAGTTGATAGATATTTCACCCGCCAGTGAAAAATATTTGGTCTCTCAATGAGCAATTTTCGTTTATTTTGGCACTTGCGCCAAACAAAAGCATTTGATCGTAAAAGCCAATTTAAGGTTTTATACCCGTACGGAAAATCTATTTTGTTCTTTACAGCACGAAGTAGGGGTTTGCATGTCGGAAACTTCTTCAAGTTTATATAAAAATACTCTATTGTTCGTCGAATTACTTGAAAATCACCATCGTCAATTTTATCTTTGTATGATAATCGGGGTCTTCTTTTTCCAAGAGATTTTAAAGGTGAAGTAGAACAGCGATCATTAGGTTCTCTTTGAATTTTTCTTACACTACTTTCCGAAACACCAGTGTAAAATGCAGAGCGTTCAATTCGATTTTGAATTGGATTAGTCAAACTATTATTTTCAGCTTCTCTAGTACAGGTCTCTATAACGCTCGCAATAACTTCACGTGCACCGCTTCGAATTGTTTTTCCTCTTTTGCTTGCCATCGTTACTTCGAAATAATAATACAAATACAACGCAACGCATTTATATAGAAATGAAAACAAATGCTGGAAATGTATAGGCGCCACTGGAAATAGCTTGAACCTTCCAGCGGCAAGTCCATGGAGACTCTAGCCACATCCCAATTACAAGTGGACCAGTGCGAAATTTATTAAATCCTCGATTAATTTTCCGTACCGCTTAGCTGGAGCACTTTATAGTTGAAGCGGCAAACTATTACAACAAATAAAATAACATAAAATTTATTTGCGTACACAAATTTTACTTTTCCGCTTGCTTAAGACTATGAACCTGTATTTTAAGGACAGCCCGGTTTTTTTTCGTGTCCCGCACTTTATCATACCTTCCGCTTATTATATCATGCCTTATCACTAAGAAAACCTGAAAGCACAAGCTTTTGCATTCGAGGGGATTCAATAAAAAAAGTGTGGATTAAAAAAGTTATATTTCCTTTTTAAACAAGTTCGATATTCAACCGCAACGTGACGAAAGCGGTATTATTACAGTTATGAGGTCAGTCAATATGATTGCAGAAAAGTGTAAGAAGCAAGTGGACCAAATAGTGTCCGGTAAAGGAGAATTTGTGGCTTTCTCAAGAATCATCAATATTGTAGGGAATACTCTTCTACCTGTTTATGTAGTGCACAGATTAAAATCTGAAGAATGCATTACATGGACCCAGCTTCGTCGCTTATTTTAAATACGTCAGAGTAAAGGTTTGAGCGTATAAAACAGCAAACAAATTGTTTCCTGAAACACCTCATTTTCTTCTTGATGGATAATCTCTTGACTCTATAAACTTTTGCATTTCATTCATCTCATTTCCTCATCATACTACAAACCACCTAGTATTTGGCCCTTTTAAGTCTGCCTGAGCAGATACATATGGCGACTGTGTGTTATCAGATCGAAGAATAGCGATCACAACTCGTAATTTGGGAGAACTAGGTAATAAAGCTTGCTATCGAGAATTTACCCTCTACTCCAGTTCTTAAAGAAATCACAGAAGGAAAAAAAATTGAAAATTAAACTTAAAAATATCAAAATTTTAATTTTAAAGCCTAATACTATTGTGTCTCCTGATAAGGAAATATATCTACAGTTGAAAAGACCAAATTATTTTCTTATTGCCAAATCCCTAAACCTGTGAACCATGACTTCATCTTTGCATAAATTTAACGTAAATTTTAATGGATGGAATATCCGTTAATGCCTTATTTGTTCTCTTTTATGGCTCATAAAAATTATAGTTTGTGTTATTTAAAAGCAGTCCTACTTCAGAAGTTGCACCAGGTTAAATTATAAAGTTTTCCATCTAGGTTATGCTTCTATGGTTATTAGACTAAAAAGTGTTTTGATTTTGTACTATAACTAATTGATTTAAATGTTTTCTATTTAAATATGTTATATATGTATTATATATCCTTAAAATATGTGGTTTTAGTTGTTGCTGTTTAGTTCATAATGACTGAATCAACCCTCTTCCTTGGGGAGATTCAATCAAAAAAACAGGGACAGTAGAATCTATTCATAACTTTTATTTTGACTTGACAGTTGCACTAGTTTCACATGTGAGGTTACAATTGGAGCTTTGAAACATATGTTGATATTTTTTTTCTGAAATATGGCCTTCCCAAGGAAAAACGGTTGAATATCTTTCATTTTCCCCAATAGCCTAAAAGATAGAATGATTAGTTAGTTATAAAATAGGAAAAGAAAACCTTAATTTAAAATTTCCACTTTATTTATTTTACAAAAAATAAAATACGTGACAACCGTCGCCAACACTGTGGCTTCATCAGATGTTAGATCTTAAATAAAACTGTAATACAAGCTATTTGAATTACACTTTCATTTAAGATCTAACATCTAATGAAGCCAGTGTTGCTGAAACAAGTGTCATATGAAATTTTAAGTAAGTTGTTTCGTTTACTTGTTTAAAATGGATTTCCATTAAGTAACGGCTAGTTCTGTTCTATATACAATTTTATTGGTATAAAGAAATAAGAAAAATATAATACAAAAAAATCGGTAAATTTTCTTTACCCGGATCTTCCCTCGTTCTGAATCTTTCCTTTCATTACGAATAGTTTTTACATTGACACACTTCGCCATGTTGTTGCGTCATATTGTTGAATTCATACCAGTTTATCCCTATATCACATTTAAATTTTCTGCAAAATTTTAACACAATTAAATAAGATTTTTTTATGATGATTTAAAAAAAAGTTATTGAGCTGCCATTTTATTCCGTCATCTTGAATTCGTACCACAACTTTACCAGTTTGTCTCTATATCACACTTAATGCTCGCAAAAAATGTGAAATTAGTTCTAATAAGTAGTTTTTCAGGCTGAATTTTAAATATTTTATTAAGCCGCCATTTTGTTTTATACTTTATACTCATACCAAAATATTACCAGTTTATTCCTGTAACACTTGATTTTTGTGCAAAATTTGAGGTAAATTGGATAATTAGTTTTGTTTAGTAATATTTTTTTTACTTTTACGAAAATATTACCAGGTTATCTCCATATGACCCTTAATGTTTGACTAAAATGTTATGTCAATCTGATAAGTAGTTTTTGAGCTAGGCCGCGAATTGATAGATAAACCGACAGACGGACTCACGGAATTGATAAAACATATTTTTTTGCATCTAAGGAAGGTAATCATATTAAATTAATACCATAGTTTAACTAGTTTATCACTATACCACAATATCAGTTATACACACAATTTAAAATTCAAATTCAAATTTTTATTTAGTTTCGAGCACTACACTAAAAAGAAACACCTCAAAGATAAACAATAATACAATTCAATTAATGCCTTGGATGTAAAAGGTTCAATACGAATATCACAATAAACAAACATTACACATCACAAAGGTATCTAAAAATAAATTATTCTTTCCAAAAAACATTTTTTTAAATTTATTGTTATAATATAGTACTATGGGCGATTCGTTAAACAATTTTGTTTTTAAATATATGCAGATGATTTAATGTTTTAATGTCCGTAGGCAGCATATTAAAAATTTTACTTCTAGCATAAACTGGAGATCTTTCGAACAACTTCAAATTGTGGTTTGGTAAAAAAATGTCGTTTTTACATCTGGTATTATAATTATGATAAAAACCGTTAAGTTGAGAATTATGCCTATTTTTAAACATTAATATTAAGAGTATAGTAAATAGAGTAAACTGTCATCAATTTATTTTTTCGCGACACGAAACCCTAAAAGGGAGATTAAAAATTATTCTCAATTATAACTATGCCGCCATTTTGTTCGGCCATATTGATTTTTACTAAAATGTCAATCAGATAATTAGATTTTAGCTATGCCTTGAACAGACAGACTGACAGAATTAGGAAAACATGTTTTTAGGCATCTAAGGACCCTGAAAATGTCGGAGGGTGATTTTTTTACGATTTGATTTGAAAGAGAACAGCAAACAAGAAGAAGTCTAAAAATGTCTTGAGCTGTAACATTCATAAAGTTTTTTTATTTGTGACTTTAATCTGGTAAATAAAAACACCTCGTTTCGCTAAGATGGAAATAGAACTGATAAGAAGAAACAACCCGAGGCATCGCTTCACCTGATGTAGTCGTTCGTGACTTCGCATTACAACAACCCAAGATTTTTATTTATTTAGCGATAAGATATACTTATTATATAAGACGATTAAAACTTAACTTTGTTGCAGTTTCCTCATGTTTGCTCTCGGTCATTAAATTTATGAACTGATTTTCATTGAGGATGCGCCCGCCCTCTGATGAAATGCTCACATTAAGGTCATGACTGTAATTGTACTAAATAATTTAGTGATCATATCGATGTAACCGCTAGAGCATCAAGTTAATGTCGACCTTCATTAATTTTTACGATGATATGCTTTCCGATAGGGTGTCCGCAAGAAATATGCAGAATTTATAATTTATAACTCACGATTCTAAAACTCCTAAAACTGGAACAATACTCAAATTCATATGGCATGTTCAAACCGCCGAATTGACATTTGAGTTTTATACTATCAAATACTTATACAGCCTGTCACAAAAGAAAGGAAACGGCGAAATATCTCAGGTACCGCTTATCCGAATTTAACGAAAAAATTTACAGGGTGATTTTTATATTTTGACATGTAATTCTCACCCTTTATTTTTTGAGATACAAAAAAGTGTAAATACAAAAGTCGTAGATCTTGATGTGTAATATTTTTTGGTGATTAGATAAAAACACACTTACTTTTTTAAATAGGACACCCTGTATATTATTAGATATTTAAAAAAATCTTCTTTTACCGATTTCAAAAATATAGAATATGTTGGCATTCGCTTTAGCCGTTCCAGAAATATGACACCATTTTATGGAATTACAGGTTGGCTTTTACTGAATATCGTATCGTCGCTACGAAACAAACGAGATCAAATTTACTATTGCACCTGAAGCGCTTTATGTTGACATTTTTGTGTGACATTTCTTTGTGAAATGAATGTTACATAGTAAGAACTTTATTATACCTGTATTAAAAAAAGGTAAAAAATCTACATACAAAATTTGATATCTAAAGTAACTTCAAAATCGTTATAAGTTTATAGCTGTTTCACGTGTCCACCTTGTTGTTAAATACATTTATTTACGTTATAGTCAAAAGCAGTGTTATCGTGCGGGTCATACGATTTATCAACGACAAACTTTTTAACTTTGTTTTTCTTTTATTACGTGTAATCATATCCTGCGCATAAAATCCGGAAGATGAATTAGATAGACCTATGATATTTTCATATGAAAGAAGAGGATAAACATATAAATACCAGCAGTTGCAAACATCTTTGAGCGATGTCACTTTAAAGTCAGATTGACAAGTCAGTGACAAAATGAGTAATAGAAAACAATTTTCGGGTTTTTTGCACCCACAAGCGAAAAAAATGGTATTAAATCTAATAAAATATTACGAAAATGAAAATTCACAGGCCAATATCCAGGACACAGTAGCAAAAGCTCTGGGAATCGGTATAAGGACTGTACAGAAAATTGTGCATGAGAAAAAGTATAATTTATTACCGAAAAAGATTAAGAAATGTACACGAAAAAAGCCAAACACAGAAGACTTAAGTGACAATGTAAAAATGGATGTTGGTAATGTAATATTCGATTTATACACATCAAAAACGAATATCACCCTACAAGTTTTAAAAGAAGCTTTAAAAAATCGAGGAATATTGTAAATTGGACTAAAATCGTTGTCAAACTTAATAAAAATTTTGGGTTTTCGATATAAAAAGGACTGTAATCGAAGATTTTTATGCGAGTTACCACGTATAGCAAGTCAGCGTATCCAATTTTTAAAGAAATACACGGAAAATGTTAATTCAAAATTTAGAAAAGTGGTATTTTTAGACGAGACTCGGATATTTTCTAATGGAAGTGGTTTGAAGTCTTGGCAGGACGAGTCTATAAAAAGTGTCAAGAAAAACAAGGGATGTGGGACGGGAAAACGGTTCATCATTTTGCATGCAGGTTTTTCAACAGGATTTCTCCCAGGTTCAAGTTTACTGTTTTCTTCAACATTCAAAAGAATAGACTATCATGATAATATGAACTGTGAACTGTTTGAAAAGTGGTTAAAAGAATAACTGATTCCAAATTTAGATGCTCCATCTTTAATCATTCTGGACAATGCATCTTATCATTCAAGAATCTTAAATAAGCAACCTACTTCATCCCGGAAGAAAAGTGATATTTATGACTGGCTAATAAAACAAAAACAAAATCCTTTACCCAATATGCTGAAACTAGAACTTCTTTTAATGGCAAAATCTATTAAAAAACCAACAATATATGCCGTAGATGAAATATTACGAGAAAATGGACATGAGGTTTTACGACTGCCGCGATACCATTGCCAGTTTAACGCAATAGAATTAATATGGGTTGGGGCAAAATCATATTACGAAAAACACGTGAACGATAGTCTTACATCAGATGAAGTGCAAATTGTTTGGCAAGATTCGTTAAATTATATTACGTCGGAGTACTGGAAGAAATCTGTGGAATCGAGAACGAGTTTCAGATGTCGAAATAGCACCAATGATCATTGCGACATTTGAGGACGACTCAGAAGATGAAGACTTTTTAAGTGATGATGACATTTTTTAGTCTATAATATTAAAAAGTTTCTGAAGGATTATATTAGTCTTTGACGTGTATAAATCATAATTTGATTATGAATATCCATTTTTGCATTGTAACTTAAGTCTTTTGCCTTTAGATTATTTCGTGTACATTTCTCAATCTTCTTCGGAAGTAAATTATGTTTTTTTATGCACAAGTTTCTGTACATTCCTTATACCGATTCTCAGAGCTTTTGCCACTGGCTCCTGGATATTAGCCAGTGAATTTTAATTTAAAAATTTTTTATTAGATTTGACACCATTTTTTTGCTTACTTTTTTAATACATTTGTAAGTTTGTAGGCAATAAATAAATAATTATAGAATACTTGTTCCAATTTTAAAGCGTGTTTAAAATAAGTAAATTTTTTTATTAATTATAAGACAAAATTTGATATATAAAAATCGGTAAAATCGTTTTACCAGAAACTCGGGGCTAACGAAAAATACAGGCTATATATATATATATATATATATATATATATATATATATATATATATATATATATATATAGCCTGTATTTTTCGCATGCTTGGCCCTTAATTTTTGACTGAAATTCGAAGAAATCGGACAAGTAGTTTTTAGCTAAGCCGCGAACAGACAGACTGACGGACAGACATACCTACAGACAGACGGAATCGGAATTGTGTTTTTAGCAAAAGTGTATAATATTTTTACAAAATAAAATTTTTTTGTTATCACAATACAAAAAAAAACAAGTTTTCTTTGCACAGGGGTGGCCTGCATTTAAATAAACGACACTGTATAAGTGGTTAGATTTTAAGGTCAAGCGGGGCTTATAATTTTTGGTGATTGATAAAAAAAATCTCACTTTCATTAAGTGGCTGTATAAACAGAACATATCCTGATTGTTCAACTGATTCGAACCGCCTTCCGACTTTATTAAGGCGCTTGCCATTTTGTGTATTTTTGTTTTTGCCAACCAAAAAATTTTAACCAAATATATATTTAGCAAATTTTCTTATTTAGTCCCTCGGCATTTGATATATAAAATAATATTAAGTGGTTATCTTAATAATATTGCGTAATATAATAAAAAAAAAATTTCTTTCTCCTTGTATATTTGTAAATAGCCCATCGAGATTTAATAGCTCGATAAAAGAATCACACAATATTTTGTTATTCACTGTGTTTTTTGATTTGATTCATAATATTGGTGAACTTTGGACCCGCACGATAAGACTGCATTCGACTATATTCAAATTCATATGGCATGTTGAAACCGCCGAATTGACATTTTAAATTTATACTATCAAATACTTATACAGCCTGTAACAAAAGAAAGGAAACGGCGAAATATCTCAGGTACCGCTTATCCGAACTTAATGAAAACATTTACAGGGTGATTTTTATATTTTGACATGCAATATTCACCCTTTATTTTTGAAGATACAAAAAAGTTTAAATACAAAAGTCGTAGATCTTGATATGTGATATTTTTTGGTGATGAGATCAAAAACACACTTACGTTTTTAAATAGGACACCCTGTATATTATTAGATATTTAAAAAAATCTTCTCTTACCGATTTCAAAAATATAGGATATGATGGCATTTGCTTTAGCCGTTCCAGAAATATGACACCATTTTTATGGAATTACAGGTTGGCTTTTACTGAATCTCGTATCGTTGCCACGAAACAAATGAGATCAATTTACTATTGCACCTGAAGCGCTTTATGCTGACATTTTTGTGTGACATTTCTTTGTGAAATGAATGTTACATAGTAAGAACTTTATTATACTTGTATTAAAAAAAAGGTAAAAAATCTATATACAAAATTTCATATCTAAAGTATCCACCTTGTTGTTGAATACATTTATATACGTTACCTAAAAATTTGCCACTTAGAAAATTTCTTTTCGGTATTTAAAGTGTGTTTTTCTTTTATTATCCTATTTTGCAAAAATGTATTTAGAGGTATTAAATCCGGACTACCTAACAATTCCATATCTTCCGATCAAAAGTTATATCTTTCATTCAAAAAATTAGTTACTTATTAAATGTTATGAGGGGGCGCATCGCTTTGCTGCCAAACAAGATTATTATATTTACTCACTGGGAACTCTTCTTACATATCTTCAATTACGTTTTGTAAAAAATGCAGATATCTTGCCTCATTTAGATTTAGATTAAAGAATATTGGTCCTATTATTCGGTTTTTTAAAATGCCGCACCACACGTTTTACTTGGTTGAATTTGTCTCTGATTATTGATAGCCCAGTAATGTTTATTTTTACGCTTATACACTCCCGAAGTGGTGAACGTGGCTCCATCCGTAAAGATAATATGATTTATGATGTTTTCGTTTAAAAACCGCAATATTTCTTGACAAAATAAACTCCTGAAACTTTTGATCTTCTGTCAAATCCTGAGGCGGATTTATTTATTCTTCTTATTTTTTGTGGACTCTTGTTGGCAACTTTAAAACTATAAATAGGTTTTCTTGTGTTATGGTTTTAATGACGATGCCTTCGGAGCCTAACCTAGTGTTAACCCTTTACTGTTTCACCTTGTGCTTCGGATTACAGCTTTTGAACTATATGACAACATCTTTTAATAAATAAACTGTTTCTTTATGCAAAGAATCAAATTTTATTAACAACCCTAATAAACAGTAATGAATTCTACGCTAATAAAATAGAAATACGCTTGGCAACATTGCTTTTTGAATTCGAGGAAATAGCCGATTAATCTTGAAATGTCAAATGTCAATTAATTTCCCGTTTGAGAATTTTTACTGGGATAATATCAATATAATTTGTTAATACATTTTTAACCTCAGTTCTTTAAAAGCTTAATGTGAAAACAGTATATTATATAATAATATACTCCAATTGTTTATTTTGCTTGCAATTTTAACACAATTAAAGTAACAGTATAGACTTTTATAACCATATAGTGCCTTAAATAGTTATAAATACTTGTTATGAATTTTTGCAAACAAGTTTACACCCTATATAATTATCTTAAATGTGTTACGGCCTTTTTATAGATATTAGTTACGGTTTTTCGTGTGCCAGATTTAAATTAAATGTCCCTCAAAATGTCCAAGGCACAGCAAAAAGACTAAATCATATTCAAAAAATATTTATATGACATTTTCTTGATAAAGTTACTTGAGGAATCATCTTCTTAAATATTTTAGATTACTTGGGAAACACCCTATATAGTTTACCTTTTGTAACTAAACTAGTGGAACTTCGAAGTGCACCAAGGAAATTTTTAATGGAAAAGCAAAATGAAATATTTTCAATAAGGATTTTGATTTGCGCTTTTAGACTTCTGTTTATTCAATATCTAAAGTATGCGGCCTGATAAGGATACCCTCAGGACTCCATCGCAACCGTCTTATACAGGGTATTATATATAAGACTCTGAAATGTATTAAAAACTTTGTTCCACCACGACTTTTACTATAGAACATTTTTTTTTCTTTGTGCAACCAAAATAATCTAAAGCTAAACATGAAAAACCCATTTTTAGCGATTTTGAAATGTTTTCTTCGTTCCCGACATACGGGGTTTTTTCAAAAAAAAAATATTTTTTTTTAATGATTTGCTGGGCAAATCCCACTTATTGCAATCAAAGGTATGTCGATCAGCACCCTTGAATCTTCCAGCATGACTATTATATACAGGGTAAACCAAAAACTAATGGTCGGACGTTAAATAATGATCTATTGGGTTTGGTTTTTTTTATCAATCTTGGGTTCGATGTTGCGTCAATCATAGGAAAAGTAAGCCACCGCACTTCTAATGCTATCTAGTAATAACGAACATTTCTACCCAAACAGTTTTCTAAATTTGAAATTTGCTCTAGTTTTTTCACAGTTAATTTAAGACAGTTTGAATATCGTGTTTTATCATTGACATTAGAATTGTCTCTAGAATTAAAAATAAATGATTATTATACAGATAGAGCGAGAGAGAAAGTTTAATTCAAAATAATAATAATTTCCTTTCAATCGCGGAAAAACCGTAAACATCGCAACATTTCAATGACAGCGTCTGTGTTTTCTCACCATTTCCTATATCATATCGATTCCAAACTTAACCAATGTTAAATTTCTGCTTCGCAAGGTAGGTATTATTCCAAACTTTTGTTATCCACTGTATTATTGGGACAGAAACTGTTAATGTGTAAAGATCAGTAAACAGTTTTAGCAAGTATGTATTTTATTGGAAAAAAAGAGAATTATGTCCATGACAAAAAGCGTTTTTTCAATTTTTATTTAAAAAAAACTTTTTTAAATTTAAAAACCGTTTCAGTAGAAATGTCCATTATTATTAAAACTGGCATTAGAAGATCCAGATTTATAAAAAAAAATAAACCCAACAAATCATTATTTAACGTCCGTCTCTTAGTTTTTCGTGCACCCTGTATACAATATTCATATTAGAAGTTTTTAAACAGGGTGCCAACCTGATAGACAACATACCTTCGATTGCCACAAGTGGGCTTTGTTCAGTAGATCACAAAAAAATATTTTTTTTTTCGATAAAAACCCTTATGTCGAAAACGAAGAAAAAAACTTCAAAATCGCTAGAAATTGTTTTTTCGTCCCTAGCTCTAGATTATTTTGGTTACACAAAGAGAAAAAGAAATATTCCAGAATAAGAGTTTCGGTAGAAACAACTTTTTAAAAAATGGTAGTGTCTTATATAACACCCTGTATAAGACGGTTACGATAGAGTCCTGAGGCTGTCCTTATCAAGCTGCATGTTCTAGGCGTTGATCAAGCAAAAGTCGAAAACCGTAACTCAAAATCTTTATCCGTATTGAAAATATTTCATTTGGAATTTCCAATAAAAATTTCCTTCCTTCCTTTGGTGCA
Source organism: Kuschelorhynchus macadamiae (assembly GCA_030620095.1). Classification (NCBI taxonomy): domain Eukaryota; kingdom Metazoa; phylum Arthropoda; class Insecta; order Coleoptera; family Curculionidae; genus Kuschelorhynchus; species Kuschelorhynchus macadamiae. The sequence goes on along the minus strand of JAUTXW010002189.1, from coordinate 379,284 downwards.
CTTCGAAGTTCCAGCAGTTTAGTTCTTTATACGGCAGTTTTTGGCCAGTTTTGAATTTCTTTTTTAACTTTTTAAGACGGGAGAGACCTGTAGAAGCTCAAAATTCATAGTTACGCTACTGCGTAGTTTGTTAAAATCATAATAATTGTTTTATTAAGTTATTTTCTTTATACAAGACAGTCACAGGGTTTTTATGAGAGTGTTATGAAACACTCATATACATTACAATCAAACAACGTTACGACGAGGCTTAGTTTAAAAAGAATGATGTTAAAAAACATTTGTTATGAATGTCCACGATTCTAATGAAATACAAACTTTAGGTAATTTTATTATACATTTTTGGGATTCATATTCATACCTAATGAATTCCAATAAAGTTATCCTACTATCATTTAGGAGAACAATGGGAGCAAGACAACAAAGAACACTGGCATTTAATTAAGACTCAAGTCGTTAACAAATTGCTACAACAGCAACAAAATAGTTTACTAAGTAGATGTATCAAACCATAAAATCCTCAAGCTAGTAGAATTAATTTTTAATAAAACAGCAGGAATCTGAGATATTTGTATGTAGAATTGCTAATTTCACTAATTTCACTAAACACGAGTTTTGACACGCGGGTCCCTCATTTTTAAATGTTTCGAATTTCGGTAATTATAAATTATACACATTGAAAAGATCTTGTCCTTTAGAAGTTAATAAAGTATATAATGGCCAAAAATCAAGCAAAAATATATGTATATTTAAATTTGAAATGATCTTTGGTGTGATGGTGTTTTGTGCATGGCCCGTTTAAATTTTAACTTCGTTTCGGATATTTATACATTGTTTAACAGATTATTTTTGTATTCTAATTTATATATTTGCAGAATATAATAATAATATAAAACTGAAAATAAAAGCTTGGTTTCCCCTTGTTATTTAGTCGAGGGCTATAATATTTGATTTCACTATTTACATAATACCATAAAGAATAATATTTTAAAGGACCGTAGGAAGAAGTCTAATAGCGTCAGTCTTTCAGCCTTTAAGCCAAGATTATCCAAATTATTTCCACCCTCAGTGCCAAAACCTACTTCGTCTATAAAAGGATGTTACAGACAACTGAAAAAAAAAGAATAATTTGATTTTGAAAAGTTACAAATGTTTGCAAAATAAGTTCAAGAACCTCTTCAATCCAAAATTTCTGAATGAAGAATACGGAATATGCAGTTAAGCTGCCTGCATTCAATTGAGACCATTTTCAAACTAAGTATGTGAAGAAAACCTCCAAAAAAAACTTTTTTAATATCTTTTTCAACAGTTTTTTATAAATGGCTGTCAACATTATCATTTTTTCTTGTGAGCCAAAATTCTATTTAAATATGTTTTGCAAAAAATACTTCCCAAGAGTAACCAAGTACCAAAGATAAATAATATTTAATATTTTAACATTTTTCGTGGAAGGGCATACAAGACATTTGCTCACGGGCCTTCATTTTTTAGGCTTTTTCGAAGTACTACAATATTTGTGTGCCATTGGATTTATTTTACGTATTTCATGCCAGCCGTTCAAGTCCCAACCGGTGTTCAAGCAGAGGATTTTTTGGCACTTTCCAGGCATGATCACCAGTCCCAGGCAATATTCCGGCGGAAGGTAATAACATTTAACGCTTACCGAACCTGATGAACCAATGCTGCCAAAACAACATAGAACTACAGGAAAAGAAATCTCACAAATCTTGTCAATTAAAAAAAAAGTAACTGCAATGATCCTAGTTATTAAAAGGAGTTCAGCATTAATAGCTCCATGAGCCGATTGTTTAGCAAACTTATTTATACTAAGATCAGAGTTGATTTGTTCTAGGTCGGTCTTGTATAGATAGATTAGATTGTATTTCGTCAAATTTAGGAAATAATATATCGGTTGATCCAGAAGTACATATGGTCTTTATAGGTCTAGAAAAAGTATACGACCAAGATGTTGACTATGGAAAGCCCTGGACGCATTTGATAGAGAGAATTATAATATAATGAACTGTATAGGGTTAATATATTTTTCGTCAAAATCTGTCAAAGGCTATTGGAACCAGGAAAAACCGATAAGGGGTTTAGACAGGGTTGACCTTTACCAGGTTAAACGTAGAAGTGGCCCTAAAAGAATGGAAAAGAAGATGCAAGTGAATAGGTATTCTTATAAATGGAGGCTTTTTGCATTGAGTATTGAGGACGATCAGGTGGTGTTAGACTTGTATGATCTACATAGAGTTCATAATACGAATACTCTATTATAAAGCCTCCGGGTGGGGGCCTGCTGGTCAGCTTTAGGAAAACTGAGAAGCTGGCTGTAAACACCGAAGCTATCTTTGAAATAATCATCAACGAAGATATTACGATTAAACTGGTCAACATTTTTAAATACTTAAGAACTAACTATTATCAGCATTATGGGTTTAGGAAATGGGGGAAATGGGGAAATCAAAATCAGAGTTCAAAATAGTAAACGAGTAATATGACGTTTAAATAGCCTCTGTTATGATCAACATCTATCCAAGTAGCAACAGGAACCAAGAAGCGATTAGGAAGAACCTTACTGGAATCAGTCTTGTGCAATGACTCGGAGCTATGAGCAATTCGTGCGAATATGTAACGCAAGATACTAACAGTTAAATGGACTACCTGGGAAGACGTGTCCTAATCTCTAGGCTAGAAAGAAGAATGAATAAAAAGGTAAGACGAATAATGCGGACAGAAGAAACAGCAATCTACAGAATTGATAAGCAGGCTCTAAAGTGGTTTCGACACGTTCTAAAAATGTCAGACAACAGACGTCCGAAAGTAATGTTTGAGTGGACACCAAATGGTAGAAGAAATATCGGAAGGCTTTGATTGTGGAACGAAACCATCAGAGAAGTTATGGTTTCTCGCAACCTGGAATAGTACGGTATTTATTAAAAAAGCTTTGCGTCGAAAAACGAGAAATCGTCATTAGACTGGTATCTCACTTATTTGATGTAACTTAATAAGCACGTTATTCTTCAAAGTTAGTAATAGTGATATAGTCATTATTTTAAAGTCTATTACTATCTATAATGAGCATTATGGCTTACGCCCGACGGTTTTTTTCGTGTAATAAATCCATAGATCTGTGGCACAAGAGTTTTGTCATAAATTTATATATCTATGTCAACATTTTTTTTGCTTTTCCTCCTCAAAAATGCTTGTTTTTGAAATGTATTATTATGTTACGTATTTTATACCTACTTTTTAGTCTTAGAATAGTCGAATCTGCATAAATATCAAAATTATGTTTATAATTCTAGTTACATGTGTCTATTTAAAATAATTTTTGACCAGTTGCTATATAGATAACTAGGAAAAGGACTGTAATTTTTATAAAATAAAAATTAGGTACATTCAATATTAAAAATAATATTAGAAGAATTAAAAATTTGACACATTAGACATAGGACGGATTAAACAGTATTAAGTTATTTTACACAATGTCAATTATTACGTATTATTAATAACAAATACAACACCTAAAAATTGTATTCCATATATACAGTGGGGTCCAAGAAGTGTGCAACATAGTGGAAAAATTTTATTTTACATAGTGTATTAGCAGTAGTTGGTTTTAGTAAAACTCGAAAGGTATATAACGTAGGCAAAAAAATGTAAAAACTTAATTTTTATTAATTTTAATTTTAAAAATCTGACAAAATATTATAGAGAAAAGTTGTTTAGAATGAGAACCTATGATTAGTTTGGAAATAATTGCCGCTTACTCCAAACAAAATTTTTATTCATTAAATTTTCAACAAACTAAACACATTAAAATACTAATATTTTGGATTAACTTTTAAGTTTTTCTGTAAGCACGCTATATTGATTAGGAATTTAACTTTTTATAAAAATTAATGAAGATTAACTAAATGCCCTTGCAACAGACAAAATCATTTATTATTAGAAATATACAAGTCTAAATAAATTACATTTATTTAATATATTTTCTAAACATTTAGGCACAAGTTATTTGATTTTGCTTAGATTTAATGAATGTTTACGTTTATTGGGAAAACGTACAATACGGGGGTTATTCAAAACGTACTGATTTTTTTTTGAAAATATACTGAAATAGTTTTCCATACGTTGTATACTTCTTGGACCACACTGTACACAGACTATTTTAAAAATTAGACCGCAAATGAAAAACTTTTGTAAAATAAGGTTATTTAAAAATTTATTAAACGTCATTATAGGCAGATAAATTCAGAATACTATTGTGTTCCGAATTTATCTGCCTATAATTGTTTTTAATTATTGTTTCCTGGTTATTAATGTTTGGTAATTGGAGCTTACATATGTCAACTGCATTAATTCAGAATAGTGAAAGTAAGAAATTCAATAGGCAGAAAAACCGCAAAACTAAATATTTAAAACAAAATCCTGGAGAGATATTAGCAATATTAAGTAGACTTTGTATTATATTATTTAGAGAACTAATTTAGCTTGTTTCCTGTTTGACGGTGGTAGTGGTACGTAATGTAATGGTTTCAGTAAAATAGTGGTTAAGCTTCCAATACCTTAATCATGATAAGTGGTGCTTTTGGGGGTAACCCCCCCCCCAGAGCCTAAACCAAAAAAACTAAAATATAAAAGTTTACGAAGCCCAAAATGTAATGGATAATATTAGAAAACCCTACTCAGAAGTAATTTGTCGGTGATTCTCATCATCAAATCATTTTCGAGTAATTTTGTTGTGTGTTGTTGAAAATGTATTTATTCAACTATTTGCTTAGCAATTATTATATAATTTTCTTCATTGTTTGTTGATGTACGTGGAATAAAAATGTACTATATATATATATATATATATATATATATATATATATATATATATATATATATATATATCGTATTAAGACCATTAGCAGAAGAATTCTTATTGGTTATATAGATATGTAAAGTACTTATAGTCAATTTTAAAATTCCTATTATGTTAATTTTCATTTTGGGCCAAATGACCACACCTTAGCACATGCTCAACCTGCTGTGCGCCGGAGCCCCCCTCCAAGTGTCCATACCCCTCCCGGGAAAGTCATTCGACACTAAGTAAACAAATATCTGGTATAAATGAACCGTTGTTATCCCAACAGAAAAGGGATGACTTTTTATAGTCATCCGTTGGTTGATTGCTACTTCTTGTTACCCGTAATAGAATAGTAATGATTTTTTTTTCAGTTCTTGCCCCCACCGAATTTTTTTGCTTTTATATACGAAAGTGTTGTATTGTGTTTCAAAATGCGAACGCAAGCCAGATATAAAAATGCGGAAGTTGGTGGAAAATCCATTACAATATTTGAACCAAACAAACAATTAAAGAAACAAATTCACCGAGAAGTGAATTAATAAGGACCTGATTTGTATTAAAAGAGTTCATTAAATCTAATGAATACTGGGTTACAATTAGCTAAAACAAAATAAACGTATCATCAATAAACCTTGACAAAAGTAATTATGCATGTATGAGGTGGCAACATATTCTTATAAACAAACTGAAAATATTACCGCAATAAACTCTAAAAATATAATGTGATTCATATTTATGCAGGTCTGGCCTAAGTGGGTTGAAAAAAAATTACCATTAGACGGCCGCCCTACGTTGCCAAATATTTGACGTTTATAGACAAAGTGAAGACAGAGCTAATTCTGGGGCACTATTGCAAATTGAATTTTTCCACTTTTAATTTTTATATTTGTCTATTCTGAAAACAACAAAATATTTTTTTCTGGCAACTAAACATATTCCGAGAAAATAAAAACAAATATATAAGAATGCCTATTATACCTACTGCTAACGAAATTATTAGCGAGCTTGCCATTTCCTTTGTATTTAGCACATTGAATTTATATTAGAGTGAATCTAAGGATTTTATATAATAAACATAATACTAATAGGTACTCCACTCTTTCGTGTTATTTTGGATCGTAATAAAAATATGAACACCTATATACACCACAATAGGAAACTTGGATAAAAAATAAAATGCTTTTTTCTTTATTGCAAGCTGCGGAGAATTGAAAAAATATCTATATATGTTTTTTTATTTTTTCCTAGCTAAATTATTGCGAAAGTTTCACAAGTTTTTAGTTTTATATATACAATGTGTCCCAAATTTGGCTTACATGCATTGCTATCTCGTAAACCGCTATAGCTACAGGGTGGGTTAAATTAGGAAAGTTTTAGAGAATTTTATTACAAATTTGATGACGTTTTGAAGTTTAGGATATCTTTTGTGGTTTTCAAGATAATTGGGAAAAATCAAAATGGTGCATTTTCAACTTTTGCCCGTAGCTTCTAAACGACTCGTATTATGGTTTTATGGTTTATACATTATTAGAGCACTTTTATTAGAGGAACATTATGCAGGTAAAACGAAGTTTCTAGCTTCAATTGTTTTTGAGATATTGGCATCAACTTTTTATTTTCTTACCGACGCCATATTGGATTATTGTATTTTTGGAAAGATCTTTTTAAGAGCTTTCCAATGATGTATAACAAGGTAAGATTATTATTTTTCTTGAGCTCGAAAAACCAAAATAATTGTTTTTTTTTAAGTAGGCTTTGATTACGCATGGCGGCCATAATGAAACAAAAGAATGCCGCATGTCAACAATCATTTTGTGTTCCTGAATAGTACTTGTTATCATTTTTTCATTGTGCCGAGTTTTTACAAAGTTTATTTGAGTTTCTTATACTACTTAAAATGGAGGGTAATTATTCCAACGAAGAGAATTTGGATATGATAGAACTTTATTTTAAAGCAAATAGAAATACACAAGCAGCTGCGCGTTCATACGAAGAACAATTTCCAGACCGACATCAACCAAGCCAAAGGCATTTCAGATTTCTAATTGTTAACCTGTTAGCCTACGGGTCTTTTTTGAAACCGAAACCAAAGACCTATTCAATAGATAATGAAGCAAGAAACGCAGCTATAATAGAAAGTGTCAGGGACAACCCAACAACCTCAGTAAGAAAGATTGAAGAACAAACGGCAATTCCCAAATCAACCGTCCAACGAGTCTTGAAAAAACTTCACTTTCATCCCTATAAACCTACTATTGTACAGGGTCTTCAGGTAAATGATTTTGCTAGAAGAATCACGTTTAGTGAATGGTTCATCAACAAATGCCAGCAAATACCCAACTTTCATTCTAAAGTACTTTGGACAGATGAAACACGATTTACAAACTGTGGAATTTTCAATAAACATAATACTCATTACTGGGGCACCGAGAATCCTCATAATTTAGAAGAAAGACGTTTACAAACAAAATTTGGGTTCAATGTGTGGTGTGGCATTATAGGTAATTCCAAACAATGCACTTCTGCTTTAAATCACTCATAACAATTTGTATTTTAGATAACCGTTTGATTGGGCCGTTCATTTTCCAAGAAAATTTATCGGGTAACAGATATTTGCAACTATTACGGGAACAAATTATTCCAGAAGTTATAAATTCTGTTCCCCCAAACGACCTGCAAAATATTTGGTTCCAACAAGATGGCTGTCCGGCTCACGGTACCAGAGAGGTGATGGCGGTCCTCAGAAATACTTTCGGGGAAAATATTATCGCTAATAATGGCCCTGTTGCTTCGCCGGCAAGGTCACCGGATATTACTCCTCCCGATTTTTATTTATGGGGATACGCAAAAAATGAGGTCTACGAATTTTCTCCGCCAGAAAGTCTCAGAGAGCTAGAAGACAGAGTCCGAGATGTTTTTGCTAATATTAACAGGAACACCTTAAGAAGGGTTACACGGAAGGTATTGGAGAAATGTCAAAAATGTGTGGAAAATGGAGGGAGGCATGTGGTGTAACTTATATTTTTTTATGTGTTAATTTAAATTTAGTTTAGGTATTTTTAATAGTGTGATAGTTACATTTTAGTCACTAGGTATTCACTGTTAGTATAATATCTTAGTTGAAAATCTGAAACATCGATGGTTGAATTAATATTTTTACCCATAAGCTAACAAGTTTACAATTAGAAATCTGAAATGCCTTTGGCTTGGTTGATGTCGGTCTGGAAATTGTTCTTCGTATGAACGCGCAGCTGCTTGTGTATTTCTATTTGCTTTAAAATAAAGTTCTATCATATCCAAATTCTCTTCGTTGGAATAATTACCCTCCATTTTAAGTAGTATAAGAAACTCAAATAAACTTTGTAAAAACTCGGCACAATGAGAAAATGATAACAAGTACTATTCAGGAACACAAAATGATTGTTGACATGCGGCATTCTTTTGTTTCATTATGGCCGCCATGCGTAATCAAAGCCTACTTTAAAAAAAAACAATTATTTTGGTTTTTAGAGCTCAAGAAAAATAATAATCTTACCTTGTTATACATCATTGGAAAGCTCTCAAAAAGATCTTTCCAAAAATACAATAATCCAATATGGCGTCGGTAAGAAAATAAAAAGTTGATGCCAATATCTCAAAAACAATTGAAGCTAGAAACTTCGTTTTACCTGCATAATGTTCCTCTAATAAAAGTGCCCTAATAATGTATAAACCATAAAACCATAATACGAGTCGTTTAGAAGCTACGGGCAAAAGTTGAAAATGCACCATTTTGATTTTTCCCAATTATCTTGAAAACCACAAAAGATATCCTAAACTTCAAAACGTCATCAAATTTGTTATAAAATTCTCTAAAACTTTCCTAATTTAACCCACCCTGTAGCTATAGCGGTTTACGAGATAGCAATGCATGTAAGCCAAATTTGGGACACATTGTATATATATATATATATATATATATATATATATATATATATATATATATATATATATATAACTTTTTATCTTATTACAGACGCCATACTGGATTTTCGGAAAGAGCTCCTCAAGAGCTTTTCAGTGATGTATTCAAATTCGGATTATTATATGTCGCAAGATTTAAAAGCCGAAATTATTGTTTTTTTGATAGTAGGCTTTGAGTATGACGCGTGAGCTGCCATTATAAAACAAAAGATTGCCGCTCGGAATGGCTCATGTTATCATTTCAATCGAGATATGTTTAAATCTTTTAATCCCGTGATTTGTTTCTGTTTTCACCGTGGTAAGTATTGCTCTAACTATGTAGTATAGCTATGTTTCAATAAAAAATAATTGGACATGATAAAACTTTATTTTAAGGTTGATAGAAATACAAAAGCTGCAACACAATTTTCGAAATGACATCAATAAAACTATAGACATTTTAGATTTTCAGTTAAGAACTTATTAGCTTATGATTCTTTTGATAACGAAACCCAAAACTTATACAAAAAATAATAAGGCGAGGAATGCGACTTTTTTATAATAATTTTGACTACACTATTATTTTTTTGGTATATTTAAAGAAAATGCATACAAAATTACTAACACTGTATATGAGTAACTCTTCTTAATGTGTTTATTGTAGTAAAAACGTCTCGTCCCTATCTTCCAATTTCTGACGATTTTCGGGTGGAAAAAACTCACTAACCTCATTTTTAGTGTAACCCCATAAATAAAAATCTGGGGGTGTGATGTCCGGTAACCTGACTGGACACCTAATGGGACCATTATTAAAAAATAATATTATTGCCAAAAGTATTTCTGAGGACCTCCATCACCACTCTAAGCCAGGCAGCCAACTTACTAGAACCATATATTATGTAGTTCATTTGGCGAAACAGAATTTGTATTTTCTGGTATGATTTGTTCCTACAAGAGTAGCAAATGCCTATTTCCAGATAAATTTTCACTGAAAATAAATGGTCCAATCAAAAGTTTTATTATCCAAATATTGACCCTAAATCTTGTTTGTAAACGTCTTTCTTCTAAATGAAGTGGATTTCCTGTATTTCCAGTAATGATGGTTATGTGTATCCGCAATTTGTAAATCTGGTTTCCTCTGTCAAAAGAACTTTAGATTGGAAATTAGACATTTTTTGGTATTTACTGATAAACCAATCACTTAACGTGATTCGTCTAATGAAAACATTTTCCTGAAGACCCAGTACAATACAAGGTTTGTATGGATGAAAGCGATGTTTTCTTAAAGCCCGATGATTTAGGAATTGCTGTTTGTTCTTCCGCTTTTCTTACCGATTTAATTCGGTTATCCCTGAGGTTTTCTGCTATAGTCGCATCTCTTGCTTCGATATTTTTTGTATAAGGTTTAGGTTTCACAAAAAATCCATAAGCTTATAAGTTTATAACTAAGAATCTGAAATGTCTCGAATTGGATTGATACCGCTCAGAAAATAGCTCTTTGTATGCATGTGTTACAGCTTCTGTATTCATATTATCTTTACTATAAAGTTCTAGCATGTTCAATTTATCTTCGTTGGAATAATAATTAACCAATTTAAATACTACGTAAACATTTTTTAAAAACAGAAATAAATTAACGTAATGGATTTATGACAAGCAGCAATCTTCTGTTTCATAATGGCGGCCACGCGTCCTACTCAAAACCTACTAGCAAAAAACAATAATTAGAGATTATGAAAAATAATAACCCAGACTTGTGATAGATTACTGAAAAGCTCTTGAGCAGTCTTTCTAAAAATGTAAAAATCCAATATGGCGTCTGTAAATAAAAAGTTTTTGTAAATATCTCTAAAACAAATAACGCAAAAAAAAATATTTTTGCCTATATAATAGTCGTTTACAGGCCAAAGTTAAAAATGCACAATTTTGGTTTTTCTTAATTATCTCAAAAACCACAAATAATAATTTTAATTTTAATGCGGATTTAAGTTCGTAATAAAATTTTGTAAAACGTTGCTAACTTACCAACCTCGTAGCTATAAGGGTTTCCGAGATAGCGATACATGTAAACACAATCTGGGACACACTGTATAGTGTCACAGTCGATATAAGTATCGGTGCTGCAGCCAAAAATACAATATGGCGTTCGACCTTGAAAACCATGTTTTCTTTTATAAAACCAAATGTACATACAATTTATTGCATAATATAGAAAACTCTTTAATTTTCCATTAAACAAAAAAAAGTCAATAAAAAATTCTGACTTTCCTATAAAAATATACTTTTACTGGAGACAATTCTTTTTTCCTTGAAAACTGAAAGCTTGAAAAGAGAACGAGTTTAGGTGTTACTTCAATATCCTCTTAACCAGTGAAGTGAATTGAAAATGAGGCAAGAAAATATCGCAATAATTTTTTTTCCAGAATTTTTTGATATGTAGAGGGGGTAGAATATTTTTTACGACTGCTCCTCCTCCTCCTTTCTTTTGAACTGAAATATTGCCAAGAAAAGTAAGTCTTTCTTGAGCTATTGTATTTCTTAAATAAGTTTTTACACATTTGAAGCAAGAAAAACTTCTTTGCACTGAAGCACTTGTCGACGGTATTGTCAAAATAAGGGAAAACAATTTATATGATTCGGTAAAAATATATTTATATTTAATAATTTTTTTCACTTGCTCTTCCAGCGATATATTCCAATTACTCTGACAAAAATAAGACCAAGCTCATTTTTAAGTCGTTGACGTTTTGAAAATATTTCCCCATACAACTGTAACAAATTTTCAAACGGGCCAGTCGGAAAATTTAACAGAACCTGCCAAACATGAAAATGTAAGTTTTTCACAGTCTTGAAATCTTAGTGTCATTTCCATTGTCCAATATTTTATAAAAAAGGGTTCTAGACTTAGCCCTAATTTCTTCAGGTGAAAGCTTAGCAAGCTCACGTTTGTAATGATTTATTTCTGTAACAGAATTTGCTTTATTAAATATGGTATTAAAAAAATTCTTTTTTTACAGAGCGCCTCACGGCAGCGTTTTATATTGGATATGCACAAATGAATGTCAAGTGATTTTTTTTGAAGAACGTCAAATAGTATGTCCGTGATTGAGAAAATGTCATTAAAAACTAATGCCAGAAACGTGAATTCAAAATCGTTCATCTCACCTAAAAATCTTTTCGCAAGGCGGATTGATTTTTCATCAGATTTGTCACAGTTTGTAATAAATTCAAAGACGTCTTTCAATTTATTCCAGTCTTGAACAATCACATTTACTAACTTCGAATTTGCAGTTGTAACAACACCATAAATAAATATAATACAAAACGGTCAAATTAACTGCAAAGGAACTCACCTGTTGCAGCGAAATCCGCGAAGATAAAACCAAACAACCACCGCAAACTGAACGACACGTGGGTGTAGTGTACTGCGCCTGCAATTCACCGAGAGCGTTGTCGTATACGCGTTGTCATGGCAACATAGTAGGAAAATCGTAAACTAAACAGCACCTCCATCAAAGTCAAAGCGGTTTGCGCCACTGTTATAGCCAACGGTCAAGTAAAATATTTATTCGAGATGTACAGTTTATTTTTTACCAATTTGGTGAATAAATGAATGTAAAAACTAAAATTTTAAGAGATATATAATAAATATAGTTAGACGTTTGCTTGTCTATTTTTCCTGGTGAAGTAGCTCTTCACCTACTTCACCTGAATAGCCGCCACTGCTCTTAACTTGTTAATTATATTAAGTTTTAAAAAGGAGCGTTTTTAAAGCAACTTTTGCACTTTTTTTAATGGCGGAAGACAACGCTAAAACTGAGAAGGAAAAATATTTAATATTTTTCTACAAGAATGTTTATCTCACATAATATTACAAATAGTTCTCCAAGTGCGAGAATTGTATGATATGGTTTAACTTGGTTTATTTGTTTCTCTAATTTATTATATAAATTTTTAAAGCACACCTAAATATTAACAAATTTTCGTTAAGCAGGCTCAGTTCGGTGTCTATTGTTTAACACACCAAATACATTGATCCGCTTATAAAAACCTTAAACCCTTCTACATCTACAGATGTCCCTTAACTAAGAGAGCTAAAATAAAAATTAATTTCCTTACCAGCTAATATTGATCATCTAAAGTTCATATTAAAAAAGTACAGTTTTATTGTGATTAGTTGAAATGGAAATTTTGTTAACATTTCATTTTGTTTAGCAAGAGTTATAAAACCTACATTTTTCTTCATCGGTATTCACATTCACTAATTAATTAATATCAACTAAACATTATATAGCTTTTTACTCAGACCTTTTTGCGTTTCCAAATGAATTCTGGCTCAGTTGTACGCAAAATATATTTCAGTTAATTTGAAATCTTACAGTCTTTTGGAATCTGAAAGGCTTTAACTCCATACTTTATATAGTTGCACTCAGAGTGAATAATACATAATATTATAATAACAACATTTGCAAAAAGTATTGTTTCTATAGATGTTTTAATCAGTGCATTATAGACATCTAGAACCGACCCTGTAACTGTTACATATGCATCATTCATGACTTTAATAGTTCAATGTGTGAAGTAGTAAATTTGTAAAAAATTATATTCTTGCTTTGCCTTTTAAAAGTCGGCACTCGGTTAACCTTTGTTATGCTTTATTAAAATGGTTTTTCCTAGAAATTTGCTATTGTCACGTACAACATACCATTATCGTTCGTTGCAGATGCTAATTAAAATATGTGATTTCTACATGATTGTGGGTGGAACAGAACTAGATTAGTAAGTCATTAATAGTTGACCCTAAGATTACGCCCATGCCACTGAATTGTTTAGAAAGATAATTCGAAAGGGTCTAAATCAGAGGTCTCCAAACTACGGCCCGCGGGCCAAATAAGACCCGCGATCGCTGTAAATCTGGCCCGTTGTAGCAGGACGGATTTACTTTGCATCCGCGTACAGTAGTACTAAACATTAAAAACGCGATCGAAATAGTGAAATACAAATTTTCAAAATATAATAAAAATCGGAGTTTTTTTATGTTAATACCCAGGCACTCTATGAATCGATTTCATTTTCGAGTTTATCTTTTTGGAGTTAAAAACCAAATTCTAGGAGGTGATGATATTTGACACTGTCAGTAGCTTTTGAATCTATACAATATATAATTTTTTAGCGAATTATTATGAACTGAACTTAATTAAAACAAAAGTTTATTGTGGTTAAGGTAACATAAGTTATGTACTTTATAAATACGATGGTTCCGATTTCGAAGTATATGATAGTAAAAAGAACATTTTAAATGATATTTGCAAATACGCATTTCTATTTAAAATGTTGATTTTTATTTTAAGATATCTTATTACTTCTACTTCCGTTCCAATTAAATTAAATATAGTTTATTTAGCACTGAAGTTAAAAATCATCAAAAAATTAGCTGCATCTTCTTGTAATTTTTATGGTTTAATTAATGGTTTGTCATCTATGTATCATCGCATGCATACAAAACAAATGGGAGAAAAATTATATCTCAAGCTCTTAGACAGTAAGCCTACAATTACACTCTACTACATTTAAATTCTTATCAAAACATAATCACATGATATATTCAAACATAGGTGTATATAAATAAATTTCGGTTGCCCTGCAAAGATAACTCTAATCTAATTTTATTGTAAAGTTTAATAATATTCAATTTGAAAACCAATTAAGTTGTGCTTTACTGTGTAATATTATGCGCATGTCTGTTCAAAATATAAGAACTACAATTATTTTTACATCCTGTTTACATTTAGTTCACCACCAGTGTGTAATATAATAATTAGGCAAAATTTAAACAATTGTTTTCTTATTCTTCTTTCAGTAAACTGAATTGAAACAAATTGTGCCTAATAAAAACGTATTTTATTTTTTTCCTAATCGTGTAACGGGGAATAATCCAGTCCATGGCCCGCCCAACTTTGTTGAGCAGTCAGTGTGGCCCCTGGATCAGAAAGTTTGGAGATCCCTGGTATAAATTATAAATTAGGGAAAACTCGAAAATGCACCAAAGAAAACACCAGACTTATTAGATCTAGAGTAACCGGCATTACAGTTTAGTGTCCCAAAATTTACCAATACTTCGCCGTTTCTCAAATCTTTGTTAGTTTTTAAACATGGTTTCCTGAAATGTCGTTCCCAACTATCAAATAGTAACTGCTCTCGAGAGGCTGGTTTCTTGTGGTTTTATATGCCATGTGTGACACAGTTTGTTTTATTTAGATTTTTAACAAAAATAATATATTAACTGTTGTGTTTCAACTTTGATGAGAGGAATTTAGCGATGCGATCTTCAAGATTTTATTTTTGGTATTATTAATAAGTTAGAAATTAAATGAGGAATTATTTACGTAATTGGTATTTATATTTTTGCATAAAAGCAACAGAAGTACATACAAAATAATTTTGTTCCAAAGTGTGTACAGTAATTAGCCGAAAGTTTCAGCTTATCGCTATAAATCGCTCAGGTTAATCGTGGTCGTTTTGGGTTACTTATGGGCCATACCCTTAATTTCGTTTCGTCTCCTTTTCATATAAGTTTGCAGTGTATTTAAAAAGTTCTATACCGTTTTCGCAACTATTGATTTTTTATTCTATTTGTAAGCACAAAAATTAGCAAGTTAAGTTAACAACATTCAGATACAAAGTTTTGGGAAATCGTAAATATATTAAGTCCATTTATTTTAATTTTATAAAACACCATATTTATTAATTGCTTAAAGAAAAATAAATAGATCATGAACAAATGAACATAAAAGGGGCCCAAGGGAGGAGGCTTAACTACTGACTCAGACTCAATTCGTGTTCTAGTCTTGAAATTAATACTTGTTACTTCCTTTGTAAAAGGGAAGTATTGCAATCATGAAAAAATCACGAGATTTTTTCGGATCTTCACGTTTCAGGGTCCCTAGATGACGAAGAACATGTTTTCTCAAGTCCGTCGGTCTGTCTCTCTGGCTGTCTGTCTATCCGTCCTTTGTACGAATCCAAGATGGCGGAATAAAATGGCGGCCTAGTGAAATGTTAAAAAAGTTATTATTAAAAAACTACTCATCCAATTTATCTGAGATTTGAGTATTATGTTGGAATAAACTGGTAATATTTTGGTACGAATCCAGGATGGCGGAACAATAAAATAATATTTTTAATATTAATAAAATATTTAAAAATTCGGCCTGAATAACTACTTAATGAATTGATTTCAAATTTTGTCGAATAATTAACTATGAGATAGAGGTCAACTAGTAAAACTGTGGTACTAATGCGGATGGCGGAACAAAATGGCGGCCAAATAAAATGTTTGTAATCGTAAAAAAAATCACCCACTCTGTGTCCTGAGGATGCAACTATAAAGTTGCGAAACGTAGACATTTTAATAAAAGGCTTTTGTTTTTTTGTTGAATCCTAACCCCAAATAATACACCACTTTAACATAACAACAAGAGGATCAATAACGAAAACCAGTTAGAAACTTAATATCTAGGAAGTATCTGCGGACCAGCGGAGTAGGTAAAGACTGATAATATGGGTTTCAATTTAAGGTGACGAAACAAAATGGCCGGCAAATAAGATTTTTAAAAAATCAATGTAAAAAATCTTGTTCAATTGATTTTGCAGAAAAATTAGATGTGAAAATAGCATAAACTGGTACGAATTCAATATGAAGTAGCAAAATGGCGATATGTGTCAATGTAAAAACTACTTATTAAATTTGTTTTATTATGCCCAAAAGTTAAGTGTGGCAAAGGTAGAAAGAAAGTGGTAAAATATTGGTAGGAATCCAATATAATAATAATAATAACGTTTATTATTTACCACATGTATACATATATAAAAACAAAATTAAAAATCACAAAGGTAAGGCAAATAAAAGCACGCATTTCAGACTTCTGAAGTCCAGATTCTGTTCTACCAATGCGGTTACAAACTAATATTAAGACATTTTGGCAAGTAAAAATACAACAATAAATGCTACAACATTAAAAAATGAAGGCTGAGAGTAATTTAAATGCTATTGAGAATTAAGTAACTGAGTAGTAATGCTTCTTTTAAAACTTTGTAATGACTTAGAAATTTGTAATAAATCTGGAGGCAACGAATTTATATTTAAAGCAATGTTATAGGAGAAGCATCTCTTAAATATTTCAGTTTTATGGCGCGGAATCGTTAAGGTATTCCTGCGTAAACTCAAATGATGTACGTCCGTGCGAAAAGTGATTCTGTTATACAGATAAGGAGGTGATTTAAATAAAAAGCAATTTATAATAAAAGCAAAGGGCATGGAGCTTACGTCGGTTATACATATTTAGCCATGAAATTTCTTTAAGTTTGTGGAATACCCTGTCTCTCCTCTTAATACCAAAGATAAATCGAATACAGCTGTTCTGCACTTTTTGAACTCTTCGTCATAACTATCCGAACATGGACAATATATATGATCGCAATGATTAAAATGTGATAATATTAATGAATCACAGAGCTCCTTTTTAGTGGATTGATCAAGGTAGTGTCTGTGCGGAAACAATGATTTCAGAGAGCAGTATGTTTTTTAAGAATGTGAGAAATATGAGAACTAAATCGAAGATGTGAATCTAAAACAAGACCTAAACTTTTTGCGCTTTACCCGACTTAGACGGATTCAAATTTAGCATGTGTTTAGAGGATATTTTAAGCAATTGGTCTAAATCGAAGTTAATTTTAATAATGGCTTGATTATAGTCAGAAGGTTTAAAAGATAAATACAGCTGGGTGTCGTCGACGTACAGATGGTACTGACAGTATTTAAAATGTGTATGAAAACTGCATGTATAGATACTAAATAAAAGAGGTCCTAAAATGCTGCCTTGAGGAACCCCAGAATCAACATTAAGAAAATCTGAATAATTTTGATCAATTTTTACACGTTGAAATCTATTGGAGAGAAATGATTTAATAATGTTTGACGCATTTACCGAATATATAGTGTAACATAGAAATTAATATTTTATGATTTAAAAAATCGAATGCTTTACTAAAATCCAGTAAAATTAATGCTGTGATTTCGTTATTGTCTCGAGCGGAAAAGATATCGTCAGTAACATCCGCCATTGCCGTCGCGCAACTATGTTTAGGGCGAAATCCGGATTGTTTGGTTGGTAAAATATTATTTAGATTAACATGTATGCGTATTTGAGTTTCCAGCACTCTTTCTAAAATTTTTGAAAACGTTGGAAGTATGCTTATTGAACGAAATTGTGTTAAATCCTTCGGAGAACTAACTTTGGGAAGGGGTGTGACAATAGCTTTTTTCCAAATGTCAGGAAAATATTCATGAAGAATACATTCATTAACAATGTGTGTTATAAAACCAATAATATGAGGGCAGCACAGGGAGATTAAAGTTATATTAATATCATGTGTGCCCGTAGCTTTACTTTTAATTTTCATTATAATTTGAAGAATATCATTGTCCGTTACAGTATTAAAAGTTAATAAGGAATTCAGATTATTTTTAGTGTTATTTAAGTAAAAATTTAGTAGATCGTTATTTACCGAATTATTTGTTTTGGTTGAATTTATAAAAAATTAATTAAATTTATTTGTATCTTTAAAAACCTGCGGAATTTCCTTTGTGTTTACTGGCCTCAGTTTATTAAGCTCTTTCCACTTATCTTTTATGGAACTATTTTGAAAGGTATGCCTATAATAAGCTTTTTTCTCTAAGATAATTGATTTATTTGTTAAATTCCTTAATTGTTTATAATAATCCCATTTGCTAGGCAGTTTACTAGATTTAAAATCACGAAAGGCTTTATCTCTTAATTTCTGCATGCGTTTAATATTTTCTGTGATCCATGGCTGGAGAGGTTTATTGCGTTCAGTAAGGTGCTTAAGAGGTGCATGCTTATTAAATAAAACCAATATACTATTATTTAAAAAGTTTATCTTTTCGTCAATATTTTCAATATTATATATCTCATTAAATGTTATTGCTTCCAGGTCCCTTTGAAACAAATTTATATCAATATTTTTTAGTGATCTATATAGTATTTTATTAGGTGGTTTAGGGTCGCAAGAATAGTTAATCTGACAGAAAACTGAACTCAATCAACAACACCTTTATTCACAACTTTATTGCAATTCGTGAAAATAAGATCAATTAAAGACTGACTGAGTTATATTGGTAATTCTAGTCGGCTCTAAAATAATTTGTTCTAAATTAAAGGGTTCCACAGTTTGCAAAAGCTGCCTTGTCAAAGGGCTTTCATAATTTAAGTTATCCGTGTTAAAATCGCCTATGCAAAAAATGTTTTCATATGAGGAGGAAATATTAATTAACGTTTCTTCGAATGTATTTAAAAAAGAGGCAATTTCAGAATTTGGAGGTCTATAAATAGTGCCAATAATAATTTCGTACTTTTTTTAAAAAATCTTTGGATTATGGAACAAACAAAAATGAAAAGACAGTATGTGTAAAACATATATACTGTGACTATGTACTGAACTAAATTGGGTCACATTTCACTATTCTTAACAAATGGAAAAAATCATACCGAGGGAAGTTCCGGGTAAAGAAATTTTCCGATTTTTTTCAGCACACCCTAACTAATATGAAGCAAGTAGCCAATATTAGATTAACTGTATATAAAATCAAAAGATCTTTATTATGCCATGGAAAATATTTTATATTTAATAGAAAAATTTTAAAAACACCTTAAATATTTTTAGGAACTATGATATGCTCTATTACCATAAAGATCAAAAGCCGGGATGGGACTGCTACGGAACGCTCTTTGGAAATCTATACACCCGCAGTAACAAAGACATCGATTTCTGATCAGATGTCCCGTAAAAGTTGCCACAACAATAGAAATAGATTATTTTCATAGTATATTTTTTTGCGATACTTATTTTCATTTCCTGTAGATTTTTCGTAACTCGTAAAATATGTAATAAAAAAAAACTCACGAACAAACTAAAAAGTGGATCACTTAAATGTTTGTAAATTCGCCTTAGAAGGTTTCAAATTTATAATAAAATAAACGGTTTCTTAAGAGCGTTACAACTATCACCCCCTCCCTTGGAACACTAAATTTTTAGGAGAGTAAAATCTGCTTGGTAAACAAAAGGGATTGTCGAGCCATAAGACAAAGTCCTCACGAATATTCTTTTAAGCAAAATATGATTAAAGAAACAAAAAACCTGACTGCTTAGAAAAAATACTATATTAATATAGGAAAAATCGGTACATTTGTTTTTTCGGAACTTCCCTTGTTGTTAAAGGGTCTTTTCATATTTTTTTTATTGGGCGCCATTTTGTTCCACCATTCTAGTTCGTATAGTGCGGGACACGAAAGAAAACCGGGCGGAGTCAATCGGTTTAGGAAGGTCGGCCAAGAAATCTCTTTAAACCAGTGGTGTCCCGTCGTTCTTTAGATAATATGACATTCCTTTTTGACTATACGCACTTCAGGTAATTAAAAAATGTAATTATGCTTAGTGAACCTTTGTCTATATTTGTCTGTTTTGTTTCGTGTACCGCACTTCTATATATCTTTGTGTTGCAAAAACGGCGAACTTTCGAATTTCAAAATGATTTAATTTGGATTTTTCTCAATCGATTTACCTATAAATATATTTTTTCTTGAGTTCTGTCATTAACGGTTCCCGGGCTACTGCCTACGTCCACTATTATTGGACCACCCAGTATAGTTATACACGATTTACAAGTCCAGATTTTACAAGGGCAGCCAGCATCAGATCCAGTGAACGAGATTTATCAAAATTTTAATTTATGCAGTTCGACTACTTCTACGCGGGTATGCCAAAAGTGGCCGTCAGTCGCCGGTTGTCATATTAGTGTATACAGGGGCCATCATTGTGAAGTACTATACAGGGCGTTTCCTAATTGCGTGCTGATGTTAAAGGGGGTGTTTTTATGTCCTAAAAGTCTTAACTTTTGAGATACAGGATGGTAAAGTTTAAAATGAAAACATTTTTTTTCATCCCAATTCTGATGATATTGTAGATAACTGCATGAAATTTGATACACATCTTCTATGCATTAAGGAGCACACGGATTTACCCAGGTTAATTACATATGCACGCCACTGGTAGAAATTTCAAAAATTGATTGTTAATAAAAAATGCCCTTTTATGCATAAAAGAAATGTATCAAAGTTCACACAGTTATTTATCTATAATAACATCAGAATTAGGATTTTAAAAAAATGTTTTTTTAAAACCCTGTATCTCCAAAGTTAACACTTTTAGGTTCATATTAAACTTTTTTCTTAAAAATGTCCAAGAATCACCCCCCTTTAACATTAGCACACAATTAGGAAACGCCCTGTATAGTTTTTTAAATGTGTTCAAGATTATTTGTACAACTACTATGTGTCTATAAAAACTTAAAGGTAAATGATATAATTTCTTATGCTTGCTTAAATAATATTATTTATATTATGTATCGAAACATTCCGTAGACAGACTAGTCTACATGTTGAGGTATGTAATTATATTAAATATCTGCTTCAATTAATTTAAAGTTAAATATTTTTATTCAGTTGCGAAAAAGCCAAAAAAGATTTTTCTTTGTCAATCTAAACGCAACAAATAATCTGAACACATTGAAAAATAACGTTATACATGGCTGCAAACTATCATTTTTTTCATATCTAGGTTACATGTCAAACAAACTGACACATTTTAAAATTTTGAAATCAATTCTTTTCTGTTAATTAATGTTTTTCTCTTACGATCGGCACACTGATGAGTCCCGATAAGATGAAAGTATTTGTACAACTACTATGTGTCTATAAAAACTTAAGGTAAATGATATAATTTCTTATGCTTGCTTAAATAATATTATTTATATTATGTATCGAAACATTCCGTAGACAGACTAGTCTACATGTTGAGGTATGTAATTATATTAAATATCTGCTTCAATTAATTTTAAGAAAAAGCCAAAAAAGATTTTTCTTTGCCCTGTATAGTACTTCACAATGACGCCCCCTGTACAAAATATTTGGTCTCTCAACGAGCAATTTTCGTTTATTTTGGTACTTGCGCCAAACAAAACCATTTGATCGTAAAAGCCAATTTAAGGTTTTATACCCTTACGGAAAATCTATTTTGTTCTTTAAAGCACGAAGTAGGGGCTTGCAGGTCGGAACCTTCTTTAAGTTTATATAAAAATCCTCTATTGTTCGTCGAATTACTTGAAAATCACCATCGTCAATTTTATCTTTGTATGATAATCGGGGTCTTTTTTTACCAGGAGATTTTAAAGGTGAAGTAGAACATGAGCGATCATTATGTTCTCTTTGAATTTTTTTTACACTACTTTACGAAATACTAGTGTAAAATGCAGCGCGTTCTGTTCGATTTTGAATTGGAATAGTCAAACCATTATTTTCAGCTTCTCTAGTACAGGCCTCTATAACGCTCGCAATAACGAAATAATAATTCAAATTCAACTCAACGCACTTATATAGAAATCAAAACAAATACTCGAAATGTATAGGCGTCACTGGAAATAGCTAGAACCTTCTAGCGGCAAGTGCATGGAGTCTCTAAGCACATCCCAATTACAAGTGGACCAGTGCGAAATTTACTAAATCCTCGATTAATTTTCCGTACCGCTTAGCTGGCGCACTTTACAGGTAAAGCGGCAAACTATTACAACAAACAAAGTAACGTAAAATTTATTTGCGTACACAAATTTTACTTTTCCGCTTGCTTAAGACTATGAACCTTTATTTTAAGGACAGCCCGGTTTTCTTTCGTGTCCCGCACTTTACCAATATTTTACCAGTTTCTGTCTAAGCCACATTTGTTTTTTGGGTATAATTTAAATTAAAATGAGTAGGGGGTAGAGTGGAGTTACTTGGGACAACTTTTCAAGTTTGATGCGCTGCAGAAAAGCAAATATTAAAAAAAATTGCATGCTAATGTTGCTAAAATATGTATAAGTGTGTAAACTATAATGTCTAAGTTTTTAATCGTATGTGTTTCAAGTTGCACGCTACTCTACCAACTTGGAACGACCTATTAAATTGTATTATATTTTTAAGGGCAAAGGGCTACTTCAAATATTAATAACGTTTTGAAAATAAATATAGTAACCAAATTTCTCAGTTTGTTTTAAAAGATCAACCACCTGAGTTTTGTTAATCTCGAAAATATCTTCAACCTCTGGATAAATAAAAATTGTTTTAGACATTTTGAATTGCCGTAAAAATTTACAATCTTAGATTTTGTGATTTCCTTCGCACATACGAATACGAATAACTTCTCCAACAAATTTCCGATCTATCTTTTTTCTTTATTCAATCGGAAAAGAAGCTAACGAAAAATCACCAACTATTATATTTTCTTCTTTATTATACTTCGCGATTAGCAATGTTCATATTTTCGTCAAGTTTCAATATTCAAGTGGTCTTGAATTTCATGTTCTGCTTTGAGATCAGAGAAGTTTTCATGTAGACCAGTCATGTCAAACTCAAAGTCACTGGTGGGCCAAAAGCATGAAGACCATCGACTAGGTGGGCCGCAAAACCTTATCTTAAAGAAGACAAACTACTGAAAATCTTGAAAAAAGTACTATTATAGGACAAGTCTGTTTATTAAATTTCCAATAAAAAGGACATTACAAAAAACTACAAACATTAAATTCTTTTGCCGGAGATTTGAAATCTTTCGTCTTTAATTAAGTTGTCTATTTGTGGCACGAATTTATCGACGGAAATAACTTTTAAAACTGCGTCCAAGTGGGCGCCCGTCAATCGCGATCTTGCGGGAGATTTGTTTCGTTTCATCAAAGAAAATAGTTGTTCACATTTATAGGTACTTCCAAACATTGGCACGATTTTACAGGCAAATTTTCTCATTTCTTGGTATTGAACAGACAAGTACTTATAAAGTCGAATGTACCAACACTATCAAATTTTGGTCTGACACTGAATCTCAATTACTTCCACTTGCAAATGAGGGGGAACTTTATTAATATCGATAGTGAAAAATAGAGAAAAATTGTTTTCTTGGGTCTTAAAATCCTGAAAACTCTTCTCTAATTCTGCCAAAAGGCTTCTCATTTTCTCTGAATATATTTTGTATGATATTTGGACACTTGTGCTTTCCTGATATGCCTTACAAGTCAGAAAATGTGACAGATTATCCTCTGCTAACTGTGTTTCCCACAACATCATCTTACAGTTGAAAGCTTTCACATGATCATGCATATCTGTAATAACTTGATATGGTCCTTTCAATTTCGTTTTTAAGTCCGACAAGTATTTTGTGACACCTACCATAAATGAAAGATCTTGTATAAAGGGTACATCGCATAATAAGCTGACATCTTCTGCTTTTGTTTCCATGAAAACGCGTATTTCTTCTTGGAGTTTCCAAAACCGGTCGAATACCATAGAACACGAAAGCCATCGCACCACCTGCATAATATGGTAAACCAGTGTACTCACTTTCTAAATCACGTAAAAATGCAGAAAACTGTCGCTGGTTAAGGCCTCGTGACCTTATGAAGTTTATAATTTTTTTCACTGACTTTAAAACACTTTCCAACTTGATCACTTTTGAGCATGGTTTGTCACTGCCCGTTTCTCTGATCTTTGTCTGTAATATTTTGACCAAGCCATTTTTTATTCCAGTCATTGAAGGAGCTCCGTCTGTTGCAACGGAACACAGTTTTGACAAATCTAAATTATACTTTTGCAGAAGTCCATAAACAGCATTGAAAATATCCTTCCCAGTTGTTGTATCATGCAATGGTACTAATTCTAGTAATTCTTCATACACATTGATATCTGTATCAACCGCACGAAGAAAAACAGCGAGTTGCGCCACACCACACACATCCGTACTTTCGTCACAGGCAATAGAAAATGCAATGAAAGAGTCTGATTTTGTTTTTATCTGATCACTTATATTGCCAGCCAACTCAGTAACTCTTTCAGCGACAGTATTCCGGGACAAGGATATATTTTGAAATGCCTTCACGCTCCCGGGACTTACAATTTCCGCGGCCTTTACAAGGCACTCTTTTATAAATTCACCTTCAACTAATGGTTTTGAGTGTTTCGCGATCAACTCCGGCAGTACGTAGCTCGCTTGAAGGACAGATTCATTTTCTTGCTTTGGACGTGTAAACATAAGCTGCTGATCTTTCAACCGTGATTTTAGCTTATTTAACTTTTCGTTTCTGACCATGCCTGTATACTTGTCAAACATAGTTTTATGAATATCACAGTGACGTTTTATATTATATAATTTTGGGACACCGACTGTACTATTACAAATCAAACAAATAATGTTTTTTTTCACTTCACAGCAAAAAAACTCTAATTCCCACTTTTCTTGAAAGATACGATGCTCATCTACAAGTTTCCTCTTACTTCCACTTGGTTTCGAAAGAGACATGTTAAAAACTGTATCCGAAATAAAGTATAATAAGTACTGTTAAGTTTTGTAATCATAAGCGCGCAACTCAACTCGAAACTCTATCGCAACTGACTCATAACTGACTAAACACTGAACGACTGAACTCAATTGAACACAGCTTATACACGGATTGTGATTTCTCGAGTTCTTTCCAGAATGTTCAGATAGCGTCATCTGTGTTTTTGCGCGATTGAATTTCATGGAACAAGCCAGATAACGTTTGGCTTTAGGTTTTAGGTTAAGTATGTGTAGTTCATCCTCCCAAACATAGATGGCACTGTGTACAGTTGTACATTTTATTTTCAACTTGTTCGCGGGCCGCATTATCTGGCTGTTTTCAAAACTGATTTGGGCCGCAGAAAAGTGCTCACTAGACCTCATTAGAATCTTCGTTTGAATAATCACTTTCATGACTAGGTCCGACGAACACTTTTACCTGGCTCGACTGTGATCCGCTACTTTCTTGTTTGAGCAAATGTCTGATTGCTATAGAGCATAGCTTGAAGCTTCTGCTTGAGAGCAGCTGTCAAAGCAGATCTGCATTTCTGTTTTGTTCGGGTAATCTTGAACTTGGTCTTTACCTATATCCATTCCACATGCTCGAGATCCACTTCGGGCTCATTTTCTTTTAGGGCGTCAAGGACACTTTTGAGTAAGGACGGAAATTGTGATTTCGGAATGCTTTCTCTTTCCATTTAACTAATTTTTTCCTCCAGACTATCTTTTATGACCGA
Organism: Kuschelorhynchus macadamiae; assembly: GCA_030620095.1. Taxonomy (NCBI): domain Eukaryota; kingdom Metazoa; phylum Arthropoda; class Insecta; order Coleoptera; family Curculionidae; genus Kuschelorhynchus; species Kuschelorhynchus macadamiae. The sequence goes on along the minus strand of JAUTXW010002189.1, from coordinate 353,274 downwards.
AAAACATCAAGTAGCTGACATAAGTGGGCACTGTTTGCGGGCAAAAGTATGAAGTTAGTGTTATTTTCTTGGAACAATCCGTTGACTGCAAGATTCTCCTCTTCGGATGATGTGACTGTGGGAGGCTCTAACTTCTTCATTTGTTTGTTTCTATTTTTCGTGATAAAGTTCTAAGATATTGTATTTTTAAGATACTCTTTGAATTGAAAGAACTCCGGATCTAATTTCCCTTAAAGCGTTCTGTAGTATATTTTGCGTACGTCCGACGGTTATTTTCTGTGAAGTCTTGGCATTTTCTAAAACAGAAAATAGGTATACCTACATTAGCAAAGTATAGAAATTGAACACAAACTTTTGTCCGAAATCTTGGAAATCGACCGAACTTGGAACACAGTGTTATTTGATCACCATTTTGTTCCGCCCTCTTAAATTCTTTCCACAACTTTACCAGTTCATCCCTATATCAGACTTAATTCTTGCACAAATTTTAAAATGATTTCAATAAGTAGTTTTTCCAGGTTGATTTATTAATTATTTTATTACGCCTCAATTTTGTTGCAATCTTGCAAGCGTACCAAAATTATACAAGTTACATAATAACAAATATACATAATACTTGATGTTTGTACAAAATTTTATGTAAATTGGATAAGCAGTTTTTTAAACAATTTTTCAGTAGGCTACAATTTTTTTTTCGCCGTATTGGATTGTGTTACCAGTTCAACCTCATATGACCCTTAATTTTTGACCTAAACTTCAAATCAATCGAGCAAGCGGATTTTTAGCTATGCCGCGAACCGACCCATTTAAAAGGAAGTAAAAAAGAAACACTCATACTCAGGAAAGAATCTACACCAATGCCATGTCTGATACCATTAATATATTTTTTTAATATATATTAATAGGTAAATACCTTTATTTGATAAACAAAATCCGTCAAATTTATTCTACTTTTCGATTATAATGCAAATTCCTGGAACCATGTGGTTATATCGCTTCTGAGCCTGAATCACATCAGGACAGCAGACCAAACTAGAGATAATACATTTCTCTTGTTTCACAGATAGCCAATGATTACGCAACAAGCACATCATCGTTTTAAGTATGACCAACGACCTTGCTCCGCATGTTACATTTACTCAGTGCCTACTGTATGGGGTATTCTCAAGAAAAATCAGTTTTCCAAACCGCCTATTTCCTTAAATTTCTGTTTGTTCAATTTAATATTATCTTGGTTTAAAAATGTTTTACTTTTCTCTTAAAAGCAAATAGGGTTGTCATGAAAAAATTACCCTCCTAGATTTTTTCAGATCTTCACATATCTCGAAAAACGTGTTTTCCCGCTCCTGCTATTTAACAACCTGACTTGATAGTCCAAAAAGGCGACCTAATAAAATATCAAATAAATATAAGCATGAAAAAGGTACTCATTCAATTCACTCAAATTTTTTCACAAAAATTAGATGTAATTTGGGGATAAATTGGTAATATTATGGTTGAATTATGAAGGCACAAAATAACGACCTAATAAAACATTTGAACAATCACTATGAACCTCTATTAGGAATTAGACCTGCCTTTTATCGAAAGAAATGATAAAAAGCAGTATATTTCTAAGCATTGGATAATATGCTTAAGAAGTACCGATCATCGGAATATATATAAATAGGTACATATAAATCCTGTGATTTTATTTAAGGCGTTAATTTTTAATTAGAAAATTAAAATGATCAAATAATAAAAATTACTCCGAATATTAAAAACATATTTCGATACATCACACCGCGCCACAAGCTCAGTTGGTTGGTTGGTTGTAATTAGTATATTATATAACAAGTGTTGAAAGTGGTAATTTCCAAATAAGGAGGAATTTAGCCGAGTCCGGAAATCATTCAAGTTGAAAACAATAGCTTTGAACAGGAGTAATGTATACTATTTTACATACGACCACTAAAATTTTCGGTGGCAGTACCACGAGTGCTTAAAAACTACCGATGTTTTTTTATGAATGCGTTTTCTTATAATTTGTAAAGAAAACACTGATGACTACTTTTTATAGGAGCTGGAGGCATGTGCTGTTGAAGTGGTCCTTTTCCCTATTCCCTTATATGTTCGATTCTTTCTTGGTGGTGATCTTGATCCATTTGTAAATAGCTTGATATCGATTATGCATTTGAATGACCTGTTATTTTTATTAGTTTTTGCTTGGATACGGCAGTGGCCCAAGTGGATGGTTCGTGATTTTTTTTACAGTGTTGAGGCCTGATTTTTATGCTTGCTTTTTCGTCCAAGTTGAAATCTCGTTTACTTCCACGGGACTGTTTTTAAACAATTTTCCAATGAAGTTTCGGAGTCAAAACTAATCGGGTGTTGGTGACTTTTTCTTTTATCTTGGAGTTTCAAGAACATTCTTACATTACCGGGCAAAAGCTGGGATTTATTTATAATTGTTGTAAAGTTGCAAAGATGAATTTTAGTAGACAAGAAATGATCGATATAATTTATCTGTTACATGCAAGTGAAAAGAATGGAAATATATCACGAAAAGTATCCCTATAGAAGACAACTACACAGAAGCGCATATGCGAGACTTATGCAACGATTTGTTGAGACAGAAATACAGAATACACGAAAAATCGAGCCAAACCTGTTTTACGCGAGGAGAAAGAGTTAGCGGTAAACTTAAGTTTTATATTGACTTAAGAAGAATTGCAAGGGAAATAGATGTAAGTAAAACCACTGTTCCAAGAATCCTAAAAAAATCAAGTTTCACCCATACTACATTCAACTCCTTCAAGAGTTATATGAGGATGACTATCACAGGCGACTAGATTTTTGTCACTGGGCACAACAACAAATTTAGAGAGAGTCAAGATTTACTGTTATTTACTGACGACGTAACATTCCACAAATATTCAATATCAACAGACATAATTTTCGTTACTACGTTACTGAAAATCCTCACTATATTCGCACAACTAGTCAAAATAGGTGGTCTCTTAACGTCTGGGGTGGAATTGTAGGAAATTTTATCATCAGTCCTTATTTTTTTGAAGAAAAGATTACTGCAGATCGATATCTCCAGTTTTTGAAGGAAGATATTAGAACACTATTATACCAAATCCCTATTAACTGACATTTAAACATTTCTTAATAAACATTTTGAAAAACGCTGGATAGGAAGAGGAGGACCGATTGCGTGGCCGCCTAGATCCCTTGACTTAACAAAAATTGACTTATTTCTTAGGAGCTTTGTTAAAAATGTAGTCTAAACACCTCTGACTACAAAAGGAAATATGAAGGAAAGAATCCGAAGTGTATTTAATAATATTCATTTTAACAAATTAAGAGATGTAACCCTATTTTGAAAATCGTTAAAATATTTGTGTCGAACAAAACGGTGGTCATTTTAATCATCTAATTAAGTAGTTTTTGCTATTTTATACGATTTGTTACTAAGTATTGTTTTTTGTTTGTTATTATTATTTTTATTTTTACATTTTAATTTCTCTACGGTGGACAACTTAGTAGTTGTCCTAGCTAAGTCCTAGCTGTCCTAACTCGCTTAAAACAGGTTTGTTTCGATCACTTTTCGTGTATTCTACATTTCTGTCTCATCAAACCGTTGCATAATCTTTCAAAAGAGCTTCTTGTCTTTGTCTTCATCAGAATACTTTTCATGAAATATTCTTATCGCTAACAAACAATTTCTTTCATTTGGTCCTAACACATAAATCATGTCGATAATTTAGTAATAACCACCAGTTTTAATTACAAGATCATTGTACTACTATCATTTGTATTTGTGAAATTTTTGGATTAAATCTTTTTTATTAGTGATAATTTTGATTTTTTTATGTTTTAAACTTTCTCGACCTATCTATGCTGGTACGAATAAATTAAAAAAAAAAACGATGAAAATTTGCATCCAGTATTTTTATTTACCTGTATACCATTATTAAAGAATACTAAAGAAAAATTCCACGGTTGAAAGAAGACCACATTTGGAACTTTTTACCGTGCTAAAACGATTTGTGTTAACGCATTAAAAAATAATCCAGGGCGTCAATGTACCTCTGATATTTTCGAAAAGTGGCTATAAATCTTGGATGACTCTGTATGGACCCCATTAACCCTTTATTAGGTGAATGGCCAAAAAACGATGAATCTGAATATAAAAAATAAACCGGGTGTTTCATTTAAAAAAAGGGAAGTTTGGTATGTAACAAACGTATTCTCAACCCTCTTTAATCGAAGATAGTTTTAGGTTGTAGCTCTCCACAGACCCTACAACTTTCGTATATAAAAACCGATCTATTGGACTTGAACGCACTGTTGTACCAACCTGTATAGTATGTCGCTCTAAATCCGATATGTAATATTATATCCTGGTTGTTAAATTCCAGTTGCGCAAAAATTTTATAACGTGTGCTTTACTCACACAAGGAAAAATCATAAATGATTTTATCCATGCATAATGTATAATTGGCTCAGGTTGGTAAACACTTCATTAAATTCTGTGACCCTCATATATAAATTGAATAAAGTGGATGTTATATAATCATTGAGGAAAAAAATACCATCAAAAACTCTTTTTACATAGTCCAAAGCTTTAAAAGAAACTAATCTGGAAAAGTTGAATTACCCAACAAAAAAGATTGCTTGAACGTTTTATAACTACTAAGACCTTTGATTTTGTGTAGTAGTTGATCTAATAATATAACTTGTAATGTTATCTGTTTTATTACACCTGTGAAGGAACAAAGGTAAAGGTCTAGATATGGATTAAAATTTTAGTACAAAAAAATTAAAGTAGATTGCACAGCAGTAAATATAAAATCACCTTGATTAATGTAAAAGGTTTTTAAAGAATGAAAAAATATTCGAGCATTTTAATTTTATAATAAAATATCAGTCTCAGATAGCCAATAAAAACCTCAGGATATATGATGGTGGTACAGAAATGAATTAATTTTTTGTATTAATAAAAGAAGATTTTTTTTAACTAATTTGAAAAAAATCTGTGAATAAATTCAAAGCCAGTAATACATTTATTTATTATAAATTTGTCACTTTTTGATTACCTCTAATGAAACTCGTGACGGTTTAATAATATTCATATTATTCGTTTAGAAAATATACTGTTTTTACGTGCCATTGTGAAGGTTTAGTTGTAATAAATAAATTTTAAGCCAATTTGATTTTGTTCGCGAATGACTCAGTTGCTCTAAATAAGGGGATTAAAGGTGGGCTGAGGACCTGAGTATTTTGTTAATTTTTTAGTAACTAACAAGAACAGTTTCTAGCCTTTGTTTGCTTTAAAATTAATATGACTCTTCTAACATTGACTGGATTTCCGCATAAATTATCATTTAATAAATGATCGGTTAAGATTATCAGTGCAGCTGTCTTTAAACTATTTAGATAATAGTATACAGATGCGAATCATTAGTAAGCCTAATAGTGACGTTGCGACAGTATGCGTGCATATCATGTAATGATCCAAGGTTTTGAGAGATTAAATTTCATCCTATATAATAAGGAAACATATAATCTGAATGAACAGTTCTTACTTTATAAGATTCATTTCGAAAGATCTCACATTTTAAAATTTAGTTTACAATTCATTTTTCAAGTAACTGTTATTCGTCTTTTATTTTTGCAGGGCAGTAGTTAAGATAGATAGATAAGGGGAAGGTGTTGAGGGTTGAAACTAGGTGCAGATACAAATTTTATATGCAGGGTGGTCGGTAATGATTGCACCAAAAAGCAATAGTTTCAATATTTTTTATTGAAACTTGTGAAAGAGTGATAATTTCTAAGAAAAAAAGGTATACTATATTTAATTTGATTAAATAAACCGTTTTCGAAATACTTACATTTTAATTATTCCAAGTCAAATCGCGGGCTCAAAAACACTTCGTTAAGAATGGAATACGCTCTGGTTAAGAAATAAACGTAGTCATGGATACTTGACATACTTTAATGTTGAAAATAGTGAAATAAGAGACTTGATTTGTATTTATGCTCAAGTAAATTTTAACAGTCGTGCGGCACCAAGACGCTACCAACAACAATATCCAATAGAAGACAGCCGGATCGACACATTTATCAAAGATTATAAGATCAACTAGGCGAAACAGGGTTTTTTTGTCCTCAGAGTCTTCTTGGGCGTCCTAAAGTTATATCTGTAGAGCAAGAAAAAGAGATTTTAATGCGAGTAGGTGAAAATCCAGGTATAAGTAAAAGACATTACGCGAATGCTGCTCATGTAAAAAGGACTTCGGTTTTACAAGTTTTACACACTAAAAAACTACACCTATATCATTTCAATACCTACTACCAACCGATTTACCCGCCAGTCTTCAGTTTTGTCAATTTCTGCTTCATTCAGAATTCTTTTCACGGACGAGGCGACCTTCACCACTCGATCATGTTCTTTTAAATTTACTACAAAATATGTGGTATATGCACGATGGTGCTACTCCGCATTATCCAGTAAAGTTCGCAATTTTTTAGATAAATGGTTGCCTCTCAGATGGTTTGGTCGTGGCAGTGAATTCCATAGCCGCCCCATAGCCTGCATCTTAATCCTTTGGATCTATTCTTTAGGGGTTATATTAAATCTTTAGTGTATACAGAAGAAATCCGGACACGGGGGCAAATAAACAGAGAACTATATTCCACGTAAGGCGCTAAGTAAATGGTGGACATATTACCCAATTGTTGAAGTGACTTTTTTATTATTTGTTCATGATAAATTCGTTATTTACTGTTAGTAACCTGGAAGTAACCAAGCATGTCAGATCCAAAAAAATCCAGAACTTACGGCTATATCCTCGACAAACCCTCTTCAGCCAAAATTTACTCACATTACGGTGGATTTGAAATCCGAGTTGGAATCCAATTTGAACTTTATTTTCTAACTATTTTTACAAAAGAAGGTAAAGCTGCCATTTGCCTACCTTCTTTGCAAAACCAAGCTGGGGATTTTGACAGTTTTTAATTCAGAACTAAGAACTCCTACAATATATACTAGAAAGTTCATTTCCGTCAATTTGCATACTTTTTTTAGATCTTCCAAATTATTTGGCCTCTACATAAAGAAAATTAACCATATAGTGTTTTCATTTTCTCTCTACTAGTAGAAAAACATTATTATCGAAATTGACGGCGCTTCATGCAACACTTTTTATAGAATGGAAGCTTTCACGGCTTTGGTCAATTAAGAAATCATGGTTCTTGGGATTAGACCCTGTCACATTAAAATTACTATCCGATGTTTCACCTTAGATTGCACGAGGCATCATCAGAATCTTATACGGGAATAAAAGCCCGCCTATATCTTTCCGAGGTCATTCAGAGTTCAATCCCTGACGAGCAATCAAAAGCGAAACGTCGGAAGTAATTCCAATTTGACACAGTGGAAATAGCAAGAACCATGATTTCGTAAATTCTTGTAGTATTAAAATGTTTAACATATTAAATGTTGTAATAATAGAATAGTAATTACAAATGAGTAAACAAAATATTAGTTTCAATTAACAAATTATATTTCACGGTTCATAAACCAGAGAAGGTGTCTGAACATTTTATTGTTACAGTTTACAACTGTGCAAGTATAAGTTAAATTTTCACCCTTGGTACTTGTAACACAGTAAACATATTTTTTATGTTGAAATCTAATATTTAACTACTTTTACAAAACAAGCTAAAGTGGCAATTTGTCTAGCTTCTTTTGCAAAATCAAGCTGGGAATCCTGATATTTTCTGATTCAGAAGTAAAATATTACTTTGTTATTCAACCAATCTCAATTATGAGTGTCCTGCACAAGTAAAAACTGTTTTACATAACTAAATCAGAACTATAGAAAAGTATATAGATTAGCATTTTTTTGTACATTTATAGAATTTTTTGCTTTGGACAAATATATTTACCACATCATCAAAGGAGAACCAACCATCAATATATACTGGAAAGCTCTTTTCCACCAATCTGAATACTTTTTTAGTTGTTCCAAGTTATTTGCCTCTACTTATATAAAACCAACCATATAGTGTTTCCATTTTCTTTTTACTAGTAGAAAAACATTAATATTTAACATATTACATGTTGTGGTAATTAATATTTACAAAAGAGTAAACAAAAAATGAATTTCAATTAACGAACTGTATAAATAAATTAATTTATTAAATTTTTAACATATTAAATGTTGTAATATTAGAATAGTACTTACAAATGAGTAAACAAAATATTAGTTTCAATTAACAAATTATATTGAATGGTTCATAAACAAGAAAAGGCGTGTGATCATTTTATTGTTACAGTTATGCAAATATACGGCAAATCTTCAACTTTGGTACTTTAAAACAGTAAACATATATTCTATTATGTAACTTTTAGTAGAAAGAAATCTGTATGGGTTAGTGTGTTACCTATTACGTACGTAACTCTTAGAATCCACAGACTGGCGTTTCCTGCGGTCTGACTGTGTGTGAAGTGTGAATCTTTTATGAATATAATGAAAGCGAGTATGAATGAATCCTTCCCCTGTCAAAAAATTAAGTGTCAAAAAAACACAGTAGTAAATTAGTTTAATGAGTCTATGAGAGAAATACGTGAGAATATTAGGACATTCAATGAACTATATATAAACTCTGGCAATAGGCTCATAGCTGTAGAATTAAGAGCTGAAAAAAACAGTACAGACTCGCCATCGTCCAGGCTAAAAAAACAGCAAACTCTGCATATATTGCAAATGCTGATAATCCCATGAGGGTATCATGGGATGTCATTAATGAACTTGGTGACAGAGGCAAGATGAGGAATCAGACAGTATTTTGACTAACAGTATGTTTTTGTTTCTCTTTTGCATATAATAAGAAACATTATTAAGTATTATAAGTATACATGTTTGCAAGCAGTGACGTATATAGACTTTGTTTCTTGGTGGGTTTTGAGACGATGATATTTTCAACAACCAAAAAAAAGGCCTTTATTTTTATGTAATTAAAATACATTAACATTCTCTTCAAAAAAACTAACTCTTGCAATCATCGCCCAATTGCTTTACTACCAGTGCTGTCAAAAATGATTGAAAGGTTAATAAAGAATCTTCTTATGCCATATCTTCCTATACATCAGCTTAGCGACGTCTACTTATTCCTTAATAACAACCACCCCACCGCCAGAACATTTAAAAACAATCCCTATGTTTGCACTTTTCCGAAAAAAAAACCAAAGCGTACTTCACTGAAAGACCTTTTTACTGCGTTATTGATTTTTATAATGAATAATGTCATTAAAATGTTTTTTATTTGCTTGTTTACTTAAATCATGTTGCTGCAAGGCATTTGAAAATATTTTATAAGAAATGAACTGTCTGATAGTCCGTTAACATTAATTATTATTTGTTACATATTAGATTAAAGTTATACATTTTCTTTTTTTTTTAATACATTTTAAGTACTATAATAGTTCAGTACACTTTTTGTTTAATTTCAATTATTTTGCTTGTATAACGATAACAAAATTAAAATAGTTTAAGGTCGTGTAATTTTAATTTCAATGTCATCGAAATTATCCACCTCGCATATGTGTTATTTATTTCCTTTTGTTAGGTCAGCTGGATTCATTAACCGCTTTACGGCAATGTTACGAATATAACGAATGTTATATTTACAATTTATGTATTTGCATTGACCTATCGAAAAATATGATTTTCTTCAATCAATATTTTGATTTTTTCATTGGTCTGGTTTTTTTGTTTTAAGGTAAATTTCGCTTTGTCCATAAAACTGTAACAATTTTCCTGCGACAATAAAGCATACTTTTGTTTGTTGTTTGTTTGTTATTGGCTCTGGGGGGAGGTTTTCCTACCAAACCCGAAAAAACGTCCCTATTTTATACTATGTGCACCATTTAAACTGAAATAATAGTGGCTCTGGGGGAGTTAACCCCCAAACCCCTCCCTTACATACGCCAATGTAACAAAGGCAGTTATAACCTGGCAGGTGAAATAACAAAAAAAAATATGTTAGTAAAAAAAACTGCTTCTGATAGATACGTCACTTGAAGGTGAAATTTATTTGATGGAATCTGATATTTATATTTACTTTTTAAAATTGATTTCATCCCTAGAAGCCGCGATTTGCAAGACATTAGAGCTATATAAATTTAAAATTGGCGCCTATAATCAATCTTTTTGTTTTAATGTGGGACATACAGTTTATCGAATATTTAAATATTAATAACTTTCGCTAAATGGGGTACGTCTTCGGTTTTTTTACAAGAATTCATGTAGTTGTCAGTTTCTCCTTTTTAAATAATTGATCGATCCTTTTCGTTGTAGTCTCGCTTTCAAGAAAAGTGTTCAACCTACGAGTGTCACACAAAAATTTTGGGTTTGTGTCAAAAATTCAATTCGATGCACTCAGGGCTGTAGCTAGGAAGTGGCGAGATCGACCCCAGATTTGTTTTACCCGACCTAGAAAATCTTCTTTTAAAACATAAACACCCGTATTCACTAAAAAGATTTAAATTTAGATCATGTCTAACTTGACAGTTATCGGTTTAAGATGAGATTTTCAACAGTTGAACAAATAATTCTTCTAAGGCCGTATTCCGTTTCCAAACCTGATTAACCAGTCCAATTGACAGAAGTCTGACAGGGGTTTCTGAAAAACCCTTTAAAAACGGAACACCCGTCAAATAATTGACAGTTCACACATTGGTTACCTGACAACCAACAAAATTCATCGGTCGTTCTGGTGCCACTGTTGACAGTTATTTTCAGGAACCGTGTTCCGTAAATAACCGATTTTTCAGATAACCGATGAATACGGAACACGAAACCGAAACCAAGATTGGAAACGGAATACGGCCTAAATGTCACAATTACAAAATGACAGTGACATAAGCAAAATATAACGGAGTTTTAAGTACCATGGCAACTTGACCTAGACTAACTCTTAAACCTTTTTAGTGAATACGGGGGAAAATTAACTAAAAGTAAATAATTGAAATCTCATCAGCTTGACCATTTTTAACTTCTTAACTCATTTTTTTGGTCAAATCATTTGTATTATTAGTTTTTAATTCTATATAGAACGCTCCACTTGCCCAGCAAAATGCCAAGTCACAATTAATTAAGAATATGAAAAAACATCAATGTTTTTTATTATTCTTCTTATTGGTTAATTTACCTCAAAATGTAATCTGTGGTCTTTAGTTCGGGGTTCACTATGAAGTTGCTCAAGAAACGACACTGAAAAATATTTACTTCTTTAGACGTTTTGGGTTTCGAGGGAAAGTCTATCCCTGTTTTCACCAAACTAAAACTTTACCCGTTATATTTTTTTTCCATTTGTTAGGAATAGTGAAGTGTGGCCCAATTAAGTTCAGTACAGGGTATCCGAAATTCGATTGTTTTGCGGGGTATCTACCTTCTTACTGCTACTTTTTTGTAAAACCAAAGGAGCCCAAAAAAATTGTTCCTATCTCTCTTAGTTTTTGAGACACAGGGTATCTCGATGGCCTGGAAACTTACCGAAAAGGTGAAAACTAACTTCAATAGGGTTTTTTGCGTAGAATCCAGTGGCATAGTCAGTTTTTGGTTAGCTACTATGGTTTTCGAGGTATAGACTAAAGTTGGGTTTTTAGGTGGGATACCCTGTATATTTTTTAATATTTGTTTTCCACTCATTTTTAGCTGCTAAAAAATATATAACACTTGATATTTATTTCAATCCGGTATCGAAAATAAGTCAATTTAAAGAAATTTTAATCGGTTTTTCTAGTAGGCCATGAAAATTGTGTGTTAATTTTCTAAATCTGAATTATCGGTACCAAAGTTATAATATCATTATTAAGCAATAAATCAGTTAACAAACATTCATAGTATTTAATTTTTACGCTAGGGAAACACACAAACATCTAAGAAATCTACTAAAAACACATATTATAACCTAAAAATATATACATATGACGATAATTTAATTATTTTTCTAATGTTGATAATAAAATTGTATTCTGTCAAAGTACTTACTATTGACTAAATTAGAAAAAAAGGCTATGCAGGGTGTAGAAATTACACATATCACACATCTTTCTTATTCTACTTAGTGCGTTAAGCATAATCATTTGGCGAGCTTGTAAATATCTAAAGGCTCTTCTTGTGTCGTTTTGTAGATCTTCGATCGTGTGGTGTTGCCTTTGGTAGATGATGCCTTCAAGATATCCCCATAGAAAAAAGTCTAGGACCGACAAATCTGGCGACCTAGGCGGCCATCTTACAGCCCCATTTGTACCAATCCAAATATTTTGTAATTCTACCAAAGGAATATTATCTAATAAATCAGGAAGCGTATTTTCCAGTATCTCTAGATACCGGTTTCCAGTAAGACTACCGTTATAAATGACATACCTTATTTTTGTGCCGAGGATAAAGCTAGACCCGCTAAATCCAAACCTGCCTTGTTGTTCGCGTGGAAACGTAACGTGTTCATTTTCTTTGGACCAGTATCTATTATTGTGTCGATTTACAATACCTGCACTTGAGATTTATGCCTCGTCAGACCATATAACTCTTCTTTCGAAATTTATTTCGGTATTAGTCATATAAATATACCAATTGCAGAAATCTATGCAACGCTGTGCATCTCCCGGGTGCAAATGGTGCACTAACTTATATTTATATGGTTTGAAATGGTATTTTTTTAGAATAGTCTGCACTGTTGACTTAGGTACTCCCACTTCATCCTCGACTTTTTGACTGGAAGTTAACGGATTGATTGCAACGGCAGCTAAAAAATTAATCTCTTCAGTTTCCCAATTTTCTTTGTAATATGATTTCGGTCGCGATACTTTGAATGATCCGTGATTGATCAGATTTACTTTTATTCTTGAAAATGTTCTCTTATCGGGCTGTCTTCGTTCTGGGTATCTATAAGGAATAAATGCTTATTTACAGATATATAGAGTATAGAACGACATATTCAAAATAAATTAAATTAAGTGACATCGTATCTTTCATGTTACAGACTTGCTGCAATAATATGCTTTTTTATTACAAGCAAATTTTGGACACAATTGTAACCTATTAGGAGCGATAGGCATAATTGAAATATTAATATTATTACTCTGAAAAAAAAATCACAAAACTAAAGTTTTATTATTGTCTATACTTTTGTTTTTCAAAAATACTGAGAGTCCTTCTACATCGGCTATCACTAGTTCCGAAAAGCCCTGGTTTAAGAAGCCAAATTATTTTGTATTCTTGGCACTGTATAAAACAAAGAAGCATGTCATATTTCTCCAACTTTTCGAAATTCGCAGCCATTTGATATTTAATAAATGAACAAAGGCAATATTTGATTAAAATAATTTAATAACGACAAATGTCAATTAGTTTCTACAATGGTTCAACAGAATCTATATATTCTTTTGTTTAATCAAGTCATGGCGGCCTTATTTTATTTAAAACAGATCTTGGGTATTTCTAAGGGATACATTAAATAGTTGTAAGTATTTTCAAAAACAACACAATTGTCAACATTAGAAAAGTATTAAATCCAACGTCATTTGTTGTAAATAAAACATTTTTAGTGCATAATAGGTATATATATTTTTTTATTAGATTTCCTAAGTATTTGTGTTAGTTGTGTTGTTCAGGGTAAATACTAGTAGGTATGTATCTTTGTTTATTGATTTATTGTTTAATTATGATATTATAACAAACTTTGGTACAGATAATTCAGATTTAGAAAATTAACACACAATTTTCATGGCCTACTAGAAAAACAGATTAAAATTTCTTTAAATTGACTTTATTGTCGGTACCGGTTTGAAATAAATATAAGTGTTATATATTTTTGAGAAGCTAAAAATGAGCGGAAATCAAATATTAAAGAATATACGGGGTATCCCATTTAAAAAAAAACCAACTTTAGTCTATACCTCGAAAACGATAGTATCTAACCAAAAACTGACTACGCAAAAAACTCTATCGATGTTAGTTTCCACCTTTTCGGTAAGTTGCCGGGCCATCGAGATACGAGGGGTACCTGAAAACGCAAAATTTTCAATTTCACCCTGTATCTCAAAAACGAAAAGGGCTAGGAAAAATTTATTTGTGGCTTCTTTGATTTCACAAAAAAGTAGCGATGTGTTGCGAAAACCGCATCTCTCTATCTTCAGTAATAAGGGAGATACCCCGCAAAACCATCGAAATTCGGATATCCTGTACATAGTCACAGTATATATGTGTTACATATACTGTCTTTTCATTTTTATATTTCCATCATATTGGATTCATACCAACATTTTAGCATTTTCTTTCTACCTAAGCCACACTTAACTTTTGGGCATAATAAAATTTAATAAGTGGTTTATTTAAAAAACTTTGGCTTTTTAATGTTTCATTTATTATATAATTAATAATAATAAATGAAACATTAAAAAGCCAAAGTTTTTTAAATAAACCACTATTTAAAAATGTTTCACAAGGAACCAACCGCAAATTCGATTGATTGTATTAAAATTTAATAAGTTTTTACATTGACACATACTGCCATTTTGCTACGTCATATTGAATTCGTACCAGTTTATCCCATTTTTACATTTAATTTTCCTTCAAAATCAATTGAACAAGATTTTTTTACATTGATTTTTTAAAAATTGTATTGAGCCGACATTTTGTTTCGCCATCTTAAATTGAAACCCATATTATCAGTCTTTACCTACTCCATTGGTCCGCAGATACTTCCCAGATATTAAGTTTCTAACTGGTTTTCGTTAACGATCTCTTGTTATGTTAAGGTGGTGTATTATTTGAGGTTAGGATCCAGTAAAAAAACAAAAGCCCTTTTTTAAAATGTCGACGTTTCGCAACTTTATTGTTGCATCCTCAGGACACATAGATTGTACATCCCACATGAAACCCATGTTATCAGTCTTTACCTACTCCGTTGGTCTGCAGATATTTCCTAACCCCAGATAATACCCCACTCTAATAACAAGAAAATCGTTAGCGAAAACCATTTAGAAACTTAATATCTGGAAAATATCTGCGGACCAACGTAGTAGCATGCAGGATATAGAATCTATGTATGTGTCCTGAAGATGCAACAATAAAGTTGTGAAACGTCGACAATTTAAAAAAGTCTTTTGTTTATTTACTGGACCCTAACCCCAAATAATACACCAATCTAACATAACCACAAGAGGATCGTTAACGAAAACCATAGTATCTGGGAAATATCCGCGGACCAACGGAGTAGGTAAAGACTGATAATATGGATTTCCTGCAGGATATAGTAGGTATATATGTGTCCTGAGGATGCACAAAATAAGTTCCAAAACATAGAATTTTGAAAAAAGACATTGTTTTTTTTAAATTGATCTTAACTCTAAATAATACACCACTCTAACAATTTTTTTTAACATTGTTCAGCCATATTCGATTTTTACCAAAATATTACCAGGTCATCCCCATATGACTCTTAATTTTTGGCCAAAATTTGAAGTCAATCGGGTAAGTAGTATTTAAGCTCTGTCGCGAACTGACAAACAGACCGACAGATGGACCGACGGAATTGATAAAACATGTTTATTGGCATCTAGGGACGCTAAAACGTGAATATATTTACTTGAGAGGGTGATTTTTTCACGATTACAAAATTTTTATTTGGCTGCATTTTTGTTCCGCCATCTTGAATTAGTAACTAGTTTTTTTACTTGACCCCTATACCACAATTAGTTATGGCACACAATTTCATTTTTACCAGTTGATTCCAACATAATACTTGAAGTTTATGCAAAATTTGAAATAAATTCCACAAGTAACTTTTTCATAATATTTTTTTTAACATTTCACCAGGCCGCCATTTTGTTTTTGCCATACTGGATTTAAACCAAAATATTGCCAGATCATTCCCATATGACTCTTAATTTTGTATCAAAATTTTAAGTCAATCGGCTTAGTTTTTAAGCTATGCCGCGAACTGACAGACAGACAGACGGGCCGACGGAATTGATTAAACATGTTTTTTGGCATCTAGGGACGCTAAAACGAAGATATGTAAAACTTGAGAGGGTGATTTTTTTCACGTTTACAAACATTTTATTTGGCCGCCCTTTTGTTCCACGATCTTGAATTAGTACCACAGTTTTACTAGTTGATCTATACCACAATTAGCTGGCACACAATTTGAAATCATTTCATTAAATAGTTCTTCAGGCTGAGTTTTTCAATATTGTATTAAGCCGCCACTTTGATCCGCCATTCTGGATTCGTACCAAAATGCTGCCACTTGATTCCAACATAATACTTGATGTTTTTTGTAAAATTTTAGATAAATTGGATAAGTAGTTTTTAAATAATATCTTCTTTAACATTTAACTAGGCCGCCATTTTGTTTCGCCATATTGGATTTTTACAAAAATCTTACCAGGCCATCCCCATAGGACCCTTAATTTTTGACCAAAATTTGAAATGAATCGGGTAAGTAGTGTAGTCTTTAAGCTATCCCGCGAACTGACAGACGGACAGACAGAAAGACCGATAGACGGATAAACGGAGCTGATAAAACAATATTTTTTGGAATCTAGCGATGCTAAAACGTAAGGAGATGTAGAAGTGAGAGAGTGACTTTTTCGTCATATTTGATTTTTACAAAAATCTTACCAGGCCATTCCCATAGGACCCTTAATTTTTGACCAAAATTTGAAGCGAATCGGGTAAGTAGTGTAGTCTTTAAGCTATCCCGTGAACTGACAGACAGAGAGACAGAAAGACCGACAGACGGATGGACGGAGTTGATAAAACAATATTTTTTGGAATCTAGCGATGCTAAAACGTAAAGAGGTGTAGAAGTGAGAGAGTGACTTTTTTACGATTGCAAACATTATATTTGGCCGCCATTTTGTTCGTCCGTCTTAAATTAGTACCATGATTTTACTAGTTGATCTCTATACCACAATTAATTATGGTACACAATTTGAAAGGAAACCATTAAGCAGTTTTTTTCAGCTGCATTTTTATATATTTTAATAAGCCTCCATTTTGTTCCGCCATCATGGATTCGTACCAAAATGTTAGCAGTTGATTCCAATATAATACTTGATGTTTTTGCAAAATTCGAAATAAATTGGATCAGTAGTTTTGTAATAATAATTTTTATAACATCTCCCTAAGCCGCCATTTTGTTTCGCCCTATTGGATTTTTACAAAAATCTTACCAGGCCATCCCCATACGACCCTTAATTTTTGACCAAAATTTGAAGTCAATCGGGTAAGTAGTCTTTAAGCTATGCCGCGAACTAACATACAGACAAACAGACAGAAGACCGACAGACGAATCGACGGAGTTGATAAAACATATTTTTTTGGCATCTAGCGATGCTAAAATATAGAGATATGCAAAAGTGAGACTTTTTCACGATTAGAGACGTTTTATTTGGCCGCCATTTTGAATTAGAACCACTATTTCACTAGTTGATCACTATACCACAACTAGTTATGGCATACAATTTAAAATCAAACCAATTTTCAAATATTTTATTAAGCCCTCATCTTGGATTCGTACCAAAATGTTATCAGTTGATTCCAATATAATACTTGTTTTTGCAAAATTTGAGATAAATTGGATGAGTAGTTTTGTAATAATAATTTTTATAAGATCTCCCTAAGCCGCCATTTTGTTTTGCCTTATTGGATTTTTACAAAAATCTTACCAGGCCATCCCCATATGATCCTTAATTTTTGACCAAAATTTGAAGTCAATCGGGTAAGTAATCTATACGCTATACCGCGAACTGACATAAAGACAAACAGACAGAAGACCGACGGAGTTGAAAAAACATATTTTTTGGCATTTAGCGATGCTAAAACGTAGAGATATGAAAAAGTGAGACTTTTTCACGATTAGAAACATTTTATTTGGCCGCCATTTTGAATTAGAACTACTATTTCACTAGGTGATCCCTATGCCACAATTAGTTATAGCATACAATTTGAAATCAAACCATTAAGCAGTTTTTTCAGGATGAATTTTCGAATATTTTATTAAGCTGCCATCTTGGATTCGTACCAAAATGTTATCAGTTGATTGCAACATAATACTTGATGTTTTTGCAAAATTTGAGATAAATTGGATGAGTAGTTTTTCACACTACTAAACTATACACTATTTCACTAAACCGCCATTTTGTTTCGCCATTTTGGATTTTTACAAAAATGTCACAGGGTTATCCCCTATGACCCCTAATTTTTGACCAGAATTTCAAGTCAATCGGGTAAGTAGTTTTTTAGCTACGCCGCGAACAGACAGACAGACCGACGGAATTGAGAAAACATGTTTTTCGTCATCTAGAGACACTGAAACGTGAAGATCTGAAAAAATCTCGGAGAGTGATTTTTTCAAGATTACAATACTTTCCTTTTACGAGGGAAGTAAAAACTAAGAGCAGTATATCACTTATGTTTTATATCAGAAATTTAACCGGAATGGCAAATCTTGACATTTCACATATGGAACTGATATATACTAATGGATGATCCGATTTTATTTAAACAATATACTTTGGACGGGCATTTAGTTTTCATAACAATGAAATTGTTACTATCACTAGTCACCAGAAAATCCGAAATAAGTGCAAGAAACTATTTTCAAAGATTTTGATGTATAAATGAGTGGCGTGGTTTATGTGGTGCTTAGGTAATTGAACAGTTTTATTAAGATACTTTGAAAAGCCAACACTATTTAAAAATTGAAAAATGTCTAAGAAATAACGTTCCTATTCTTTTGGAGAAATAGCTCCTCGACTTCTTTTTGTGGGAATTCTTTTCACTTTCGAAGAATTTTGTTATATTGTTGAACTAGCATTTGCTCGCGGCTTCATACTCGTAAATGATGAGGTAATATAAATTTAGAACGGAAGCTTTCACGGCTTTAGTCAATTAAGAAATTATGGTTCTTGGAAATAAACTATGTAAAATTAGAATTATTATCTTACGTTTCACCTTCGATTGCATGAGGCATCTTCAGTAATCTTAAATCCGCGAGATCTGAACACTGAATAAGCTCAAGGAGATTCAGGCAGGCTTTTGTACCTGATTTATGCTTGCCGAACCGTGACCCTGTGATAAGATCGGTTTCCCCGTGTGATGTAGGCCATAACCCGTATCTCTATTAACATTTTTTTATGTTTAAAAATTTCGATAGATTCTCTAATTTTTTGTTTAGAAAATCCTGGAATTTATAATCTGGCGAGTGGTATGCTGGTGTTCAGCTACAGCAGATTGAACAATTTGTTTCTTTATCATACATTGTTTATGTTCCTTAAGTCTAGTTTTTTTCATATACACTGCTCCACAGGAACAAGCAATTTTAAATACTGTTTGAAAAGGTACAATATCTTTCGAGGATCGCAAGCTTTGTCCTGTCTTCTTATGTGTATTGAAGATTGTACGTATGTTGGACCGCTGAAGTAATCGTCCTATTTTGTCTGTAGTGCCATGTATGTAGGGAAAAACAGCACTATCTAATGGTGGCTCCATATCATTCTCCTTTCGCGGAGTTGGATTACTATATCTTTTATATGAACGCGTAATATCTTCAATGCAAAAATAATTCCCTCTCAGAGCTTCGATCAGCTTCGAAGGTTTCCGATGTTAGCGAATCTTGATCAGAAATTGAAATGGCTCTAAATTCCCACCACCATCCATCACAACAGAAATCCGTTATTAACGCACTAGTATTTAGAGCCATTTCAATTTCTGATCAAGATTCGCTAACATCGGAAACATCGACGCTGACCGAAGCTCTGAGATGGAATGGCTATTGCACTGAAGATATTACTCTTTCATTTAGAAGATATAGTAATCTAACTACGCGAAAGGAGAATGATAAGGAGTCCCCATTAGGTAGCGTCAGTGTTGCTAGGTTATTACAATTGTAACAGATCTGTTACCTTTTGGAGAGATTTATTACTTTTTTACCTTCTGATGAAATCTATTACCTTATTACCCAAGGCAAAAAAATTGTTTATTTAGGAGGAGAATGGCTGAATGACCGGCATAAGGAATAAACGCTAGCAAGCTTTTTTTGCTCTCTAAAGCGCAGTGCTGTACTAAAATAATCACCAATAAGAACTTGTTACCTTTCTTCGAAATCTGTTACCTTTTCGAACGCCTATCAATTACCGTTTATCAAAATGTTCTGGCAACACTGGGTAGCGTTGTTCTTCCCTACATACATGACACTACAAAGAAAATAGAACGATTATTTCAGCGGTCCAACATACATACAAAATATTCAAACAGAAGGAGTATATAAAATTCCTTGCTCCTGTGGAAAAGTGTATGTGGGAGAAACAGAGCCCTCAATATCATTTAAACTTAAGGAACATGAAAGATGTTCAATGTGCTATAGCTGAACACCAGCATACTACTAGCCATATTATAAATGTAAAGGAAACCAAGGTTCTATCATCGGTTCCAAGACATATAAAAAAAATTCAGTAGAGATACGGTTACGATCGACATCATACGTGGAAACCGATTTTAACGCAGGGTCATGGTTCGGCGATCACAAATCGGGTATAAAAGCCCGCCTGAATCTCATCGAGTGTTCAGATCTCGTGGTGCAAAGATCCCGTCGTGCTTTCGAAGAAAAAACGTCACATAGTAATTCCAATTTGACACGGTCTAATCCCAAGAACCATGTTTCCTTAAGTAATAGAAACATTGCGTTTTGTTTAGCCTTGGGTCTAGGCGTCTAGGTCTTTTATTTTTTAATAAAACCTCCTTCTTTTATATTCAATATTTGATAACGTTATGTGAATCCGCTCCTGGTAAGCACAGGTTTTTCAGTAGCCATCATTAAAGCATATACAACTTGCAGTTAAACGATCGTATGTAGATGTCTGTGTTTACAAGCTAGAAAGCAAATCTAACAAATGCCCATTATTAAAGAGAAATAGATTATTGTCTAAAAAAACTACAAAACATGCTTTTATTATGATCACATTAGCTCGATGGTATCAAATTATTCTATTGTCATCCGAATTACATACTCTTGCAAAGTCTTAAATCGATACGACAAAATTAATGTTTCTTCATACTTTGCCACCCCCGTTCACCCCCTTAGATAATAAAAATAAAAATAATGAAACCCGTATTATTTTATTTCTTTTGAAGACTATATTTATTGCCATCATCGTAACTTAAAAATTTGTATTCTCTTCATACCAACTTCACCACACCTTTACAGATAGAATTTTGTATAATTCCTCCTTGGTGCACCCCTAGGGTACTCAAAGAATATTTCCTCCAAATTTTAAATCTCTAGGACCATATCGGCTTAGGCTGTGCATTATATGTCAGTCACGGTACTGTTTTATAGAGATATATTTTGGTAAATAAATATTCTATAAGATTAGAATATATGGTGATTCCAGCCGTGATCTTGACAGGCAGGCTCTAAAAAAATGCGACACTACCAATTCATAGTAAACTAAAGTTTGTCTTTAGAAAATATATATGGTCTTTATAGTTTCCGATTTATGGGCTCTAGTAAACATTCTTGAAGTGAAGAAGGCCTTAAGTATATCAGTTTAGCCAGACGCGGATCTCCCATTAGGCTGAAGCCTAGGGCCCCGCATAGACCCCTTGGTCAATTCGTTGTTCGAATAAAAACAAATAAAACTACATCTTCTACACCTTGTTGATATCGGAATCATTTAGGCCAGTGGTAGCCAACCTTTTCAAGGTGTTAAGCTACTTTGATAATTTAGAAATAAACCGTGAGCTACCTACTTATAATCAGCGTTTAAGCCAGCCTAAACGAAATAATGCACAGTTGTATTTGACATAAGTAGATGTTTTTATGTAATTAATAAGTACTTAACTAATACTAATACATACCTAAAAAATAAACAAAATTTTCATATAGCTCTAATGGCATATCATATACGACTTAATAAAAGTAAACAAAACATTATAATTAAAATTTTAAACAAGAACAGGTGATGAAAAATGCGCGCATTCAATTAGAAGGTTAACACTTGGACTCATCGATAATTTTTTTGATATTTGCAATGTAATTTGATAAGGCTATTCGAACACAATTATCCAGATGTTCATCTGTAAGGCGAGTGCAGTATTTATTCTTAATAAACTTCATATTGGAAAAAGAAGATTGGCACAAATAGGTCGCAGCACAATAACACTTTCACTTTTAGAACTGAATATTTGTCTTTATTTACTATAGGCCAGATACATTTTGTACTTGAAACTAACGATTTCAATGCTAAATCACTTTGAAATGCAACCACTTCCATTTCAGTTGCAGAGATGTCTTCGCCAAAGTTCTGCATAACACAAGTATCAATTTCCATGAAGTGTGAAACAACAAATTGAGCCACCGATGTCATTTTGTTGAAATCCTTAAGCCGATTTTTGAAGTTATTCTTCAAGTTAGAAACTATTTCTACACGAGATTTACTGTCATATGGTTCTTTTGGATTTTGATATATATTATCTGAAAGAACAGAAAAATGCGGTTGATTAAGGTTTGTTCCCAAAGTTCAAGTTTTTTTATGAATGTATTTATATCGGAAATCATTTCCGCCAGTTCTTAATCTCTTCCCTGAAGTTGCAGTTTTTTGTTGTTTAGTTTTACAACATTTCCACATAATGCTTGCTGATAATACCATGGTAACATATAAATTGTGGAAAGCGTTCATCTTTACGACAAAATGCTACCAGACAGTTGTCAAGCCTACCAATTTTGTAACTAGAATTTTCTCAAAAGATATAAAATTGTTTAAATGAGAAAATAATTCCTGTCTAGTGGTATATTCTTTTTGTGAAATAAACTTCAAAAGATCTTCTTTAATCACAAAATCACTAAAAACCATCCTGACGAACACGCCCATCTGGGAGGTGGCAACCACATCTGTTGATTCATCCAGTTGAAGAGAGAAATAAACACAGTTATCCAAGTCAGTTTTTAACTGTGAAAAAATATCCTTGCTCATTACTTCCACTCTTTATTGCTGAAACTATCTCGTCTTTATTTTTAAAGTTGGAAAATAAGGAATCTGCAGCTTCTAAAAACGCCTGTTTTATCAATTGACTGTTATCCAATTAACTAGTTCTTTAATTCTTTAAATTTTTCTTTTCTGCTGGCAGCATGTAATGGGAAATATTTTTCAAAATTCGGATGTACACTTTTATAATGCCTCTCAATATTTCCTTTTTTAGCAACCGAAACACAGGCGTTACATAACAAACATACATTTTTACCTTTAACTTCTGTAAAAAAATACTGTTCTGCCCATTCCGAATGAATATTATATGTCTTTATTTTCTTACTACTGCTTTTCATTATCTTTTTATTGCTAAATCTGTATACTAACACATCTAATGCCTTTTAGTTTTAAACTGAACGCGTTGTATGCCTGACATGAGCATTTATCGCGGTCAAAGCGATCTAGATCGTTTTTGTGTTCTCAAACATTCACGCGATGCTGGCGCTCTGGTCAATTTTAGCAGCTGTCCAGAGCACTCAACGCAGTGTTGCCGCTGCTTGTTTTCATATTGTGATTTTTTTTCAACATTTATAGACGCTTCTATGATTTTTACGATATGTTGTGAGCTACCAGAAATGTCTTCGCGAGCTACCGGTAGCTCGCGATCGACGAGTTGGCGACCACTGATTTAGACAATTCATAAATAGATCATATATTTGATTTTTGAATAGGGCCCTAGTAAAGGCCGTCACAGATGGATTTGCGTAATGCACAGTACATGAATTCATTCTTAGGAAAATTTTCTATGTCAGACAAGGATGTCAAACAATATGGCGTCTTATAAAGATTGTTTAATATCCTTACGGGTCTACGCGTCATTATGCGTGTGTTGATTTTAGACCGTAAAAAAATGTATTTTCGCCGTTTCTGTTTTGAGTAAGATCATAAAATCTAAATACAGGGTCGCCGTCGCCACAGAAGCGAGTTTGTGTTATTGTATTGTATTGACATTATTGTATAGTAGGGTCTTAACCTATTATACAATAAAGGGGCATTTTTGTGTGCAATTTTAAAAGATTGGTTTGTTATTATTAACTTTATTCGGTGCTTTAGTATCTTTAGCGTCATATTTTTGATTAAGTTTTTTTTGTTTGTTTAAATATGACTTTGTTATATTAATTGAAACATTTTTTTCTTTTTATTATTTATCTTGAAAATAGTGAAGAATCTAATCACGATATTAATTACTTCCATCGTAAACATCTGCCCAAAATCGTATTGTCCATTGATTGTAGGATTACTAACTAAACTTACTGTTTACCTTTAATAAGCACCCAAATTAACAGTAAACAAAACAGATAGCAGGTAGTCATGGATAATTTTTTAACACTGAAGTTAAAATTAATGGAAGAACGTCATGAATAATCGCCAAAATCACAAAAACTATCAAACCCAACGCTATGATTTTAATCGCTGAAATAAACAAAAAAAATCTTGCCCGCCCACGTGTCGCGTAATTTCAATCCAAATTCTTGATGTAGGTAAAAATTATTCAGTACAAACATCAGTCATGTCTATCTGTAAAATTGGTTTTGTTGTGAATGTTTTCAATTTATATCTCTGTCAAAACTTCCCTAATGTTAAAGATAGCTCTTGAAAACTTCATTTACCCCTTCCTAACGTTATGAAGGATATTTTTCGAAACTGGCTTACACGACAAATATATTCAGGTCAACAATATGAGAAGAAAAACTAAATAACTTATATATACTCTCAGTAGAAAACCATATGACACGATATTTCTCGTTTTATAAAACGATCCGCCATTATGCTTTATTAAAATGCAGAGTTTTTAAATTTTTTTTGTGTAAAAATTTTGGGTTCTTTTGTTAATTCTGTAATACATTTTCCGCTTCACAATAATCATTCAGTGTTCTCTTTTCCGTTGTAGAAAGAAGAAACTAATGTCAATGTGGAAATTAAGCTTTATATGTTTTAGTCTAGCGATTCGTAAACGTCCAAAATCCATCCCTTTCTTAAGTCTAGTATATCTCAAAGTTATCACATTTCTTTATCCAACTGCTTTATTAATGATCTTAACAATTAAAATGCTAACAAATTTTATAATTCCAGTTTAATCCTGAAATAAAATAAACAACTATTCCCTTTTTCAAAATATTTTTTATTAATTTGTAAAAAATAATACATCAAAAATGATAATAAACATTAATAATTTAGTTGATTAGGATTAAAAAACAGTTAACAAATATACTAAAACAAATACTATTGCAACATAACAAAGCTGAAGGATCACTAAAAAATAAATAATACCGAATAATTTAAATAAAATTTAAATAAAATCCAACCAACAATAAAAGTAGAATGTTTTAAGGAAAATAATGGACGAAATTATTTTCATTATTTTATAACCACACCCATGTTTTACATTTATTGTGTAGTGCATGTGTATCTCTTTTTGAGTATTATAAATTTATATTAGGATTTTTTTTCTTAAGAATAAATTGATACACAAAACGAACTATTACATTTCAAACAGAATAATAGTCCTTGTAAATATTAAAATTAAATATATAGAAAGGAATATTCTTCTAGTAATTGTAGGTTCGTGACTATCGAAAAATAAATAAAAGAAATAATTTTTGTGAAATAAGGAATGTTATATTATTTATCTACAATCCATTTCGGAAGTATACACAAAACAATAATTAAAAACTTGACTACCAAAATTAGACAGCACTCTTTTTAATTTACTCACGCTAAAAACTGTTTAAATGCTGATATAATCACTCTTATTTTTCTGTATGCTTTAGTCTTAATATGGAATGGGGCAGCTAAAAAATCTTTAAAAAGTTCGCCTATGTTTGCAACAGAGACACATTTAGTTCGAATGACATATTCCTACTTAATCACATGTAGACTACTTAAACGACAATTACCTAGTTTTATTGATTAAAACAAAAAAGTACAATATATGTTGAGCTTAAATAAAAACTATTAAGATAATCAATCACCAAATCCATAAACTTATTTTCAACTAAAAATTAATAAAACCATGACACTAAAGCAAGGCTTTAATATGATATACTATTCCGATAAAAAGAAAAATATGTGTTCAATATTTTTTCTTAACCATATTTTTTATTCAGTAATAATTGTTTTTTAATATATGCGACTGCAAGAAAATGGCAACTTTCTTAGTAATATCTAGTTAGTCGAACAAAAGACTGACTCAAACAATACACATACATAAATATGAATACATTTCTAGGTATCGACTTTTAATTACTTCATTAAAAAATAATTAAATATTCCTTTTGATGTCATCACAATTTTTAAAAATATATATACACCTTTTTGCTTTAATCAATAATATGCCCCTATTAATACAATTTGTAGTACATGTTATGATCACCGCTAATTATACAGCCAAACTTTATTACTAATATTAGTTAACATTAGGTAATAATAAAAAATCTATTCTCTAACATGTATATCTCACTAGTACACTATTTTTACTTTTTGCATTTCGTTTGATGTCACTTTAATAAAAAATATTGTGCAAATGTCCTATAAATAAATAGAAAAAAGCTAGATCGAATTAATACAGACATTAAAAAAATTTAAGTACAAAAACGTAAAATACTTTTAAGCACAAAAGCTAGATTAATTCACTCATTCAATTACGGTTTAGGATTAAAAATATTTTACCGTTCCAGTAATAAAAATTGGCGAGCAAATATCTAGCTTTGCAAATACTACACAATAATAATAGACAATTGCTTGGTCCTCTAGGTAAAAATACCAGACAATTTTCCCAGCATAACAAAAAGGCAATATAACTATTTATTAAACTCTTTTGTGAAATTTCTAAACACTTTCATATTTTAAAGTACCAAATTTTCTCCAAGTGCACTGGAACATACTCCATTTATTTACATATACAATTTAAAACAAACAAGTTGTGTTTGTAAAATTTTCTATTATAAGAATATATAAGTCAAAATAAAAAAAAATCAAACATTTGGTTTTGTGAAAAAAAGAAATAGGCATCTACCAGCTTTCTTTTGACTTCTTACATATTTCACAAATTGTAAAGAAAAAACCGCAAATATTGCCCCTAAAATTTATTTAATTTGGGATTTATATATCTAGAGAACCAGCAAAATGTACTATATCTAGGTTTATATGTATCAGTAATTTTCTACATTTTACATTAATTCATTGTCTAGTCAATGTCTTTAAATAGCCAATAAAATTAAATGGGACAGAGAAAAACCATTGGCTTGTAACTAAAAGTCAACCATCAAAAGCAGAGTTATCTAACACATTTATAAAACTTCCAGTACATAGTAGGTAAAACGGAAAATGGTATTGCAATCAGTAAAAATTCAAGTTACAAGTCAATCCATCTCTGTTTTCAAAGTCACCACAACGTTTTAGATACTAACAATAATGCACCCTGCATATCTCAATTATTTGACACAAAAGTGTACAAAGTTTTAAAAAAATGTATTCAAATTAACTATTTACAATTTCAAGACTACGTATACACACGACAAAATAATATTTTACTTTGCCTATATTTTCTTGTTTTTTATATTTCCTGTTGTTTGTTGAGCCATATACAGGATATCCGAAAATTGCGAAATACTAAAAATAGTTCCTATGAACAAGGGTCTTCTTTTTCAAGATACAGGGTGTTAAATGTTTAATATTTTTTAGCTTTTTTTATGTGCTTCATATACTTCTAGAGATATTTGATTCAAATTTGGTATACGATAAACTACAAGTAATGTCTACAAAATGACCATAATACATTTTCGAAATTTATGAGGGAGTAATTTTCTTCGGGATACCCGGTTTATAGCTCTGATCGCCCCAAAAAACGTTCGTAGCAACACCCATCTAGTTTAGTATTTCTACCGCAATTCCTGTTCTATTTTACAAATATTTTGTCTCTTGGATTTTTTTTGATATCTTGCACGGTTTTCAAATACTTTTAAAAAAATGTTTAGAAATATGGATAGTTTTGATAGTTTTACTAATAGCTTTTATCTAAATTACACGTTAAAGCGAATAAAAAAGTCCATGTTTTTAACAGACATCTTTTTAAATTGCTTCAGGTGTCAAAAAAAGGAATAGTGAAATTAAATTTTTAAAATAGAGTAGGAAACCTATAGTAGTGTGTGTCGTTAAGACATTTGTTTTGGAGAGGTCAAAGGTGTCTCTCTGAAAAAACTTACACTCTGTTTAACTTTCTAACATTATGATCATTTTAAAGACATTAAAATTACAGATTATCGAGCACCAAATTCAAAAATATCTAAAAAATGCTTGAAATTTTAACACTCGTATCTTAGAAACGAAGCTTTTCTTGATCCATGTTCATGAGAACTTTTTTTAATATTTCCATGAATAAAATAGCTTTCCAAATATTGGTACTGAAACTCCAGATTCCTGTATAAGGTAGTAAAAACTTGAAAATGAAAAGGATTGTGAAACGTATGCTTAAATATCAAGATAGCAAATGAGCATACATTTTATGAATGTTGATTTTGTTTTATTAATAATTTCGGCAAAATTTGGAGTATCAAATACCTCGGTCCTTTCATTTAAAAGATAATGGTATATATTTATTTTATCTATATATAATATTGACGTGTGTATTATTAGAAAAAAACGCATTAATTATCATAAATACAGTAGTTAACAAATTATCAAATTTTACTTTCAATAGCACTTAAATTTTAGGTAGCCCCAAGTAACAATTATGAAATCAAACATATAAATGACAGGATTATGATGAGCCATATTTACGTAGTTATGGTAAATTGGTATAGGTAACCTAGAATAAACTGAGCCACAAACCCTAAGAAGCTCTTAAGATCTAAAGTACAGTTCCAGAAGCTATTGAGGATCAATTTATTTCATCATATTACATAAATGCATTAAATTCTACAAGATTTTGTTGGCTAATATCTACTATTTATTGTTAAAAAATGTATAATAATTTAAAGCAATAGGCTAATCCCTTTTCACATCGCTAATAGCAGACTACCGAAAGAAGGTTCGCATTAAACAGATTCTATGACATGTTTGAAGCCCAGATTTAACTCTCATTGAGTATGTGTGGGGAAAAATAATAAGAACGAATAGTACCTGTTTGTCGAACATGCCAGAATTGAGAGCAGCTTTGATAGAAGAGTGAAAACGAATTGGCCAATAAAGCATACGAAATGTAATAATGAAATTTCATTACATTGGCTTTATCATATCTGAATATTGATAAACAAAATAAAAATGTGTTAGGTTAAGTGAAAAGTACAAAGCCTCATTAGCTTCCTCCACTGGGTGATATGAATATTATATCTTTGATAAAAAGAGACTCTGAGATTGGCTCCGTACAATATAAATAGCATAAACAAAAACAAGACGTAGGAAAAAATATTAAAACGTCAAAATTCAATTGTACGAAAAACATAAAAATATAACTGGATAAAAATTCTGCATTTTTCTTTTCTTTGCCACTCACTAATAGCAATAAAGCCAAGATGTTATGCCGTATTTATTACATTTTACAAAGTTTTTTTGGATTTAGGCTCTTTGATAATTTGTCACTGAAAAGAAAAGTTACATCAGATATTTTGGTGTTTAGGTACATTTAGTAGAAAAAAAATTAATATACCCAAACAAATATCGACATCAAAAAACTATAAATCTGCCTCAACAATTAATATACAGTATATAACCATAAACTGGACCGACATAAAAAATGGTGCGGCTCAGCCTATTACAACAGCTTGGGATTTTTTTTTTGACAAAGTCTAAATATGACATTTTAGAACTAAATGAACGACACCCGTTCCACATGTTTAAACTTAGCACATAAATCATCAATGTAAACACAATTATAGACAATTACCCTAGCACGTTCCATGGCGTCATACGCTGACTTTATTATTCATATTCGCATCTTTAGGTATACATTTTTCCCCCAGCTCGGAAAAAGAGATTTTTGGGGGCTCGATTGGAGACACGGGAGCTATAGTTAATCTTAAAGAAGGATCATCAAACTTGCTATCTTCGTCTGTGCTGTCTATGGACGAAGACCTGGCCGACTGGAGACGGGTTCCAGAACCTGGACCGTTACGAACTGTGCGGCGCTCCAATCTGATAACCTGAAGATTATTGAAAAATTATTCTCAACTAAGTTGCTTTTAAATATATTTATTAATAACAGCATCCAACGAATAGTTTTACTTATCACTAATACGGGAGTCAGTCTACCCGATATTTTTGTAGCTTTATTGTAGAAACATATTCGTGAGAAAGTGAAGGGAATCCTGACTCCCGAGTTGTTGCACTGCACAACAACCAGAAGTCATATTTTTTGACTTTTCATATAAAATAAATGAGAAAAACATGATGACAAAATATGCCTTTTCAAACATCGCTTACCGAAAGGGGGGCGAGCGGCATGGTGCCTTTTTTCAACATTTATATAAAAATAAATCAATAAACCAAACCAAATTGTTATTTTGATTTTTTCAGATTAACAAGTTTAAATTTTTTTATTTAATATTTTTTAGTGCTAATTTGAAGATAATTAAAAGAAAACCTTAAAACATTCAAGGCTAAGAAAAACTACATACGATTCAATTCCCAAATCGAATTGCACATTTACAAAGACTTAAAATATGATGTGGTTCTTTTTTTATGTATCGGATAGACATCTGAAAGTATTCAGTGCAGTTTTGTTGAAAATTTTAAAATGCAGAACTTAAATTGTTTTGTTCCAATCAGAACAATAGAAACCGCTGTACTTATGTATCTGTAACAAAAAATGTTTTTCTACAAATGTCAAAAAATATGGCTTCCGACTTTTGTACAATGCAACCTTTGTGATCCCACCAATATGTTTATATAAAAAAAACTCGAGGGGAAAAAGCAGTTCCTTCCTTACGAAAATAGCTGGTATATTCACCAAACTATAATGGAGAAAATACAACGTTTTTACTCTTGTAATCTCTAGTTTTTTATATGTCACTGTTAAAACTCTTACTTAGTTTTACATATTTAAAACCAGAAATAACTTTGCAATTTATTGTTATAGTTGGACTTGACATTTGCTATTATTATCATTTCAGCTTGATCGTATTTGTGTTTTTTTTATTTTATTTTATTTATCTGTCTAATTAAAATCCTTACAATTGGACTATGATTAAGCATACTATAAAATTTTGGGGCTAGCTCCCCAAAAAAATTGAAAACATATAACATAGATCACAGTAGGTATATAAAAATTAGCTTAATATATTATCAC
Organism: Kuschelorhynchus macadamiae; assembly: GCA_030620095.1. NCBI lineage: Eukaryota > Metazoa > Arthropoda > Insecta > Coleoptera > Curculionidae > Kuschelorhynchus > Kuschelorhynchus macadamiae. The sequence goes on along the minus strand of JAUTXW010002189.1, from coordinate 321,895 downwards.
ATTTTCAACTTTCTTAATGTTCTTTTGAAATTTCGAACGGAGGTATTTCTAAAAAGGTAAATTTATTTAGATACAGCATTTGCAGATCCTCGTCACTAATTCATTAAGTCCATAATTGGTGTTGTGGTAAAATAATCTATTAGTGTGCACAACTTCTTTTCAGACACAAATGAGTATCTTTAAAACGATTGTATCTATCAAAAAAGTCTACAAACCTTTTTTTGTGTACAATTTTATAAACTCCTATATTAATAACCTTTTTCCTTGCAAAACTGACAATATAAGCACAATACGCCTCCTTTCATCCTGTAAAAATATAATTGGCTCCAGAAAAATCCAGATGATTGGTTGAACTTTTTTAATGTCTGGTCTTTTTTGTGTATAAATCTCCTGTATTAATTTCAAGTAGACATACTGGGATGGTTGTCACTTACTTTGACGAAGGAATCAGATTATTTCTAGATTCAAAAAAGTAATAACTGTTCTGGTTTTAACACTAACATATAGAAGAAACCTAAAAAAATAAATACAAGGAAGAAACATAAATTAAGACATTTAATGGGAAGTTTAAAATTTAGTTCAAAAATATTCTCGATTTAAGAATTTGATTTTTTAGTATCTTTAACATTTGAAGAAAATGCTTGCATAATTGTATAATGTAGACATATTCAAAAAATAAATTTTATATTTATTTATAAATATAAATCTGGAATTTCAAGATAAACAAGGTAAATAGTGATGATATTTTTTTGTTTCTAACGGGTGTCCAATTTTGACATTCCGATTTAATTTAGGAATAAAATACACAAAACACTTTAAATGTTATAATATTATTATATTATTTTGAAGTACAACTATTGCGGTTAATAATGAAAAATGACATCCAGCAAGTGACCCCCTCTACTTCTTTGGCATGCTAATATTCTTTTCTCAAAATTTGCGATAACATTTTCGCAGACATTCTGTCCAATTTGTCCAATTGCTTGAGTAATGTTAACTTTAAGCTGTTCAGTTGTTCGAGGATTGTTAACGTAAACTCTTTCCTTCAAAAAGCCCCATAGGAAATAATCTAATGGTGTGAGGTCGCACGACCGAGGCGGCCAGTTAACGTCAGCTCTTCGAGAAATTATTCTATCGCCAAATCTCTGCCTTAAAACATTCAGTGTTTCATCTGCGGTATGGCAAGTGGCACCGTCCTGTTAAAACCATATGTTCTGGACATCCATACCTTCCAATTCATCCCACAAGTAATCTGTCAGCATTGTCCTGTATCGGGCTCCGTTCACAGTAACTGCATCACCGGCTTCATTCTGGAAGAAATAAGGCCCAATCACACCTCCCGCCCAAAAACCACACCACACAGTTACTTTTTCTGGATGCAGTCGTTTCTCCAGTATTTCTCTTGGATTTTCGTCACCCCATATTCTGCAATTTTGCTTATTTACGTATCCGCCAATTTCGAAGTGAGCTTCGTCGCTAAAAATTACTTTGTGAAAGAAATCGTTCCGTTCTTGCTTTCTTTCTAAGGCCCAATTAGCAAACGTACGACGTGACACATGATCGTTTGGTTTTATTTCTTGAGTCAACTGTATTTTATATGCTTTCAAATGCAGATCTTTCTTTAAAATGTTATGCAGACTCGATTTTTAATGTTGACTTGCTGTGACCGTTTACGAACTGACATTTTCGGGCTTTCATCAACACTAGCCCTCACCGCAGCAATTTTTACTTCTGATCGGACACCACGATTGTGAACATGTTGTCTATTAGCTGTTAAAATTTCTTCATAAAATTTTCAATTACCTTAACAGATGGTGCTGCATTTCTTCCGAAATGCGTACGGCATCTTCTTGCAGTTTCAGCAAAACATTCCCCATTTTGGTAATGACATTTCACAATAAATACTCGTTCTTCGATGGATAATCGCTCCATGTCGACCAAGACACAACTAATCGCAAAGTTTTCTCTTTACATCTGTCACTATAAGAAAACTGTCAACTAAGATTTTTAGAAATGGCGGCCAGTTTAAATCGGAATGTCAAAATTGGACACCCTTTATAATACTAAATTTTATCTAGCATATGAGATCAGCTGATAAATAGACCTTTTACATTACTGCAAAAAATAAAACCGATGGAATGAAGCTTAACTGAAATAAAATCCATGCGAGATAATATTTACATTAAAACATTTTTACTTTCTGAAAAAATCAAACAAAAGTTGCAAATCATTTAAATGTTAATCGTGCAGTCCTTAATAAATTCTATTTTACCAGCCATAATCCGCTATGATAGGAAGACGGGATCAAACGAGCACATTTTAAAACTTTTATATGGGATATCTGGTATTAAAATAGTAATTATATAAGTACACAAATTGACCATCTCCCCGTTATCCATGGCAGACTCTGTATACTGTACCTAAACATCTAATATGTACAGTAAATTTTAAGAAAAATGATTCTAACTAAAGGACTGCACGAAAACTACCTGGTCCATCCCATTGTGTAGACAAGAGATTGGCAATAAACAAACATCTAAAATTTCTTCTGTTCTAGATATAATTTAAACGTTTTCAATATTTACCTATAGCAGCTATTTTAAATAAATTTTTGAAAAATTGAATTTCAGTGTTCAGTTGTATAATATCATTTTACGAAATATTCTATGTATAAAACAGTATTATGTGATGTCCATTGAAAACATTGATGGTGCTTCTTCTAGTGTTTCGGAGAAGAAAAAGCATTTATCTGTTAGAGCTGGGGAAAATGTAAAAAGTTTTTATAGTTCTTTACCTAGACAAGAACTTGATAAGGCGAAAAGTGTAGACCACCTACGAAGAGAACTTAGAAACACTGAAGCAACGGCTCACTATCGATGAAACCCAAATAAGCTCTGGCATCACTTGCCTTTGGAGAGTTTTTTCCTAAATGGGCTTCATATATCACACAACTGACAAAAGTCATAGCGATTGGAAAAAAGGCGTCCTCAACATACAACATTGATAAGAAAATACCGTTCTAAAAATTTTCCAATAAAACACGCATAAAGCATTAACGAAAGGATCAAGCTCCGTCAAATAGAGGGAAAACGATAAATATTTTATATGCCAGATCAGAAAGCCTTGTGGCTCCTACAAAAAATATTAAATACTTCTGCGTGGACCAACATGAAGCTACCACGGCAGAACTTTTTGAACAATGGCTCAAGAATTGTCTTTTACCAAACATTCCTCAGAAAAACATGATAGTAATGGACAATATGATCTATCACAATCGCCAATTACATAAGGGTCCAGGCTCAAATAACACGAAATTGGAGATTCAAAACTACATGGCGGCGAATAAAATATATATTGAGGAATGTTATAAATCTTTTAGAAGAAGAAGGCATTCTGTATAAAAAAAATTAAGTTTGTGACGCACTGGCAGAGGAAATGGGACATACAGTGCAAATATAGCTCCAATTAAAATCAAAAGTTACCTCTGCAAATATTTCTCCAACTTTAAGTTCCACTGTTTAGAATTAATAAAAAATTGTGTTATTGATATTCTCCCACGTAGTTGGAAAAATTCAGTCCATCACATGATAACTGTAGAAAATTTTTAGTTGGATGGATAATATAATTATAATAAAACCGATTACATTTAATTTAGATGAGGATAGCTACAGCGAAACAGAACTAGATATCGAACAACTATAAATGTACATATATACATACATACTAAATGTCGAGTAAATATTAAAGGGGTGATTCCTTGTATTATTCTAAGAAAAAAAGTTTATGTAAATATGTGTCCGCAAATGCTTTATTTTCGAGATACCGGGTGTATGTGGATTTTTTTTAGTAATTCCAAAACAGTAAGATTCATTTGATTGATATTTGGAGCAATTTTGAAAGTTTTTATTTTAACCATGGGCGTAGGTATCGACATCCTAAATTTTTTAATAAAAAAATGGTACGCCATTGATTTTTTTTAAAATTTACTATCTTCGTCGTACAGGGCAAGAAAGATACATAAAACATGCCTCTTTGTATTTCTGATACGACAAGTCGTTTTCGAGAAAAAAAAAACAAATCCTATTTGGATGCACGCCACCGGCTCCTTTGGTCCAATTTTAGTTGAAGTCAGAATTGCTCAAAACTCTACAAAATTGATTCCTTGGATCATTATAGGAAAATAAATTTTAATAAATATATGACCGCAAATATCCTATTTTTAAGACACATGGTGTAAAAATTTATTTTTTTTTAAAACTTAACACTCCGTATCTCAAATATGGGTCCTTTGCGGACATGTAATTATTAAATTATTAATCATTTTGTAGAGTTTTAAGCAATTCGGACTCCAACTAAAACTGGAACAAAGGTTCCAGGGGCGTACATCAAAAGAGAATTTGTTTTTTTTTTCTCGAAAACGACTTGTCGAATCACAAAAAAAACACACTTTTGTGTATATTTACTTGCCCTAAACAATGAAGCTAGTATTGTTTTAAATCAGTGGCGTACCATTTCAGTTCAGAAAGTCAAGGATGATTACCTAAATGTTTTCAAAATATGGCCCTTAAATACCTAGGCGGTTGTGCTAAATCTTAATCAAATAGCTTTTAATGATTCGAAATTACTTAAGAAAATCGTATTTTTTTTATTTTAACACCTCTGTGTCTAGAAAATGAATCATTTGCGGACACATATTTATATTAACTTGTATATAATATTCTTAAAATGATCCAAGGAATCACCCCCGTTTAACATTTATTCCATATTTAGGGGTACCTTGTATAAACTAAAAATTTATGTTATGTAGGTTTTTTGTTCATTTGATTAAATTAAAATCATACGAGTATTATTACTTGTTTTCCTTAAAACCTCAAATCTACATTAAATACATAAATATCTAAAGTCCGATCCCTTACTACACAATGGGATCGATCCAGGTAATTTTATTTCAGTCATTCAGTCAGAAGCATTTTACGTAAAAAGCACTTTTTTAACCCCTTTTTACCTAAATTTACAATACCATAAAATATCTAATAACTACTACACAATAATCGTATACTGCAAGAAGCATAAGCCATACATCAAACATAATTTTAGGTTACTAACCTAACCGAGCCATTTCCAGGGCTCAATTTCCGGACTGGTGATTGGCGTTGGAAACTAAATAAATACGGTCGTTAAAACATTTTAATATTAACAGCAAATATTTGTTAGCCACCACTGAACTTTATTTGAATAGAATGCCATTAAATTTAAATTTACGTGATACATACGACCAAATGGAATGGAAATTTTAAATTAAGTTCGGTTTGAATGAATGACTCTTACGATGGGCATTATCGTACCAAAAATATGTCGAAGAAGTATTACTAATCGCTTTTAATTACCTTACCTAATGTGGTTAACTCCGAAAAAAAGAATATAAAAATTAAACTAAACAAAAAAATTATATATTGTAAACATAATGTAGGTATTTTGAAGTTGTAAATACATCATTGTCAAATTTCAATACGTGTTAATTTAGTAGTTGTCATTGTGTCGATAAATAGGTGTTTCTCTGTCGACTAAAATTAGAAAGGTCACCTATTTCGCATTTACATCTCTTTTGATCTTGGAAGATAATGTCTACAGAATAATATATCTTCAACGTCTGAAATATTATTGCGAAGATAATTAAGAACATTAGTTCCAAAATTGAGCACTGCTAAAACCCTGAAAGCCAATACACAAAAAGTAGCTCAATGTTTTCATTCCCATATGCTCTACAAACATACATGCAGTTTGCTAAGGTAAGGTCTTTGGTAGAAAGTAACTTTCCTCTGATCAAGTTATCAAAAATACCACACGCTTTTCTTTCCTTCTCAGTTAGGCTGCTAAACCCGCAATGTTTTGCTTTTTGTCTTAAAATAGTAACACAAATCGATAAATTGAGCATTCTAGACTACATGTAAGAATGGTTCGTAGTGCTTTTTACTACAATCTTAACAGTTGTGTAAATAATATTTTTCTTGAAATTTAAAAGTATTGTATACATCTCTGCCCCACTCACCCTATATAGTCAAAAACGTTGCCCTTTTACTACCCACAGACTGCTTTGCAAAGTTTCTCCTAGAGTGGTTCAATTTACGCCACGAACTCGCAACATATTCGCTTTGTTTAAAACAACTTGGAGGTTGTATCAATGTTTCATTTAAACTTACTTGAAGAGAGTCTCATTTTAGGATATATGTTTGGAAAAAGGCAATTGAAAAATACAAATAATTTATTTTTCGGAAATTTTTCTCAATAAAATTTACAACCAGACTTACAATCGCCAACTTATTATTATGATGTACAGATTACGAAGGTTAAAAGGTAGCGTTAGAAGAAAATTCAAAACTAAACATACTAGTTCTATTTTTGCCAATTTTGATGTGCCCATTTTGCTTTTTATATTCTAGTATTTTTGTGCTGGTAAACGTCTATAACGTAGTGTTTGAAAGCGTTTTGAAATCTTTAAGAAATTAAGACATCTTTTTATCATGCTGCTACCATGTTATAAAATGACAAAAAGATATTATTTTAAAATCACTTTTAATAATTTAAAAACTGATCAAAGTCGATCATAATCATTGGACTAATAGTATAGATAGGTAAAGAAGCACATGATTTTATCTTGTAACACACAAAAGTCGGAAAGTTTAAAAACCAATTCTTAACCAATTGCCTTCTAAATCTGAACCTGCTCCTCTACTTACCCGACTATTCTAAATGTTCTGCGATGGGGGGCTCTTACCTAACAACTCTTAAATTGCTCGAGTGCAACATATAGTTTAACCAAGGATCCAACAAATCTCTCTCTTTGACCAAGTCAGGTAATACTCACTCAAACTTCTCAAATAAAGATGACCACTCGATTTTCCCAGATCCGAAGGATTCCAAAGTGGAATGTTAGTACTTACCCTATTTCATCTACATATCAATGATCTACTTTCTCCCCCAGCAACACTATCCTTACATAGAACCAAAGCACATTATGGCATTTCCAGTGCAATGCTGGTGTTCAGATACAGTAGATGTACAGTTTGTTTCTTCCTAACACATCGTTCATGTTCCTTAAGCCTAGTCGATATAGATCGTCCAGTTTCTCCAATATAGACAGGAGCAAAGAATTGCATATACCCCTTCGGTATGGAAAAGAATAAACTTTGTCCAATTTTCTTGTGTGTATTGAAGATTGAACGCATGTTGGACCGGCGAAGTAACCTTGCAATTTTATATGTTGTTCCGTGTATAACCGGAAGAACTACACTCCTATCGGTAACTCCTTATTAGTTTCATTTCGTAGAGTAGGTTTGTTATATTTTCTAATCGATCGTTTAATATCCTCAGTGCAATATCCATTCCTTCATAAAACTTGAGTCAGTTTCTCTGTTTCCGATTATAAAAAATGTTGGTCACAATTCGCGAGGGCTCTGTAAATCAATGAATTAATAACTAATTGCTTTTGTGCCGGATGATGATGTAAATTTACATTTAGGTATCTGTTCGCATGCGTTGGTTTTCTATATACACAGTGTCCTAAGAAACCACCCAATTTCCTTTGCACAAGAACATCTAGAAAGCGAATCGTATCTTCTGATTCAATTACAATTGTAAATTTTATATTTATATCAATTAGAAAATATAACAATCCTACTCCACGAAGTAAAACTAATAAGGAGTTACCGAAAGCAAGTGTAGTTCTTCCATTTATACACGGAACAACAGATAAAAATGCAAGGTACTTCGCCGGTCCAACATACGTACAATCTTCAACACATACATGAAAAATGATGTATTAGGAAGAAACAAATTGTAACTCTGCTGTATCTGAACACCAACATTCCACTGGACATGTTATAAATGTAAAAGAAACCAAAGTTCTTGCATCGGTCTCGGGATTCTATAAACGGAAAATCAGAGAATCTATTGAAATTTATAAGCATACTAACAATTTCAACAGAGGTACAGGCTTCCGTCTACATCTTACGTGGAAACTATAAATAGCCGGCATAAACCTCTCCGAGCTCATTCAGTGTTTCGATCTCGTGAAGTAAAGATACCTGAAGATGCCTCGTGCAATCGAAAGCGAAACGTCGGAAACAAAAAATCCCTTGACATGGAGGTGTACGAAATACATATATATCTTTGGGGTAATAAAAGCTCTTGGGTAATTAAAGTATGCGTTTTTTGTAGATACGTCCACTGAGAACACAATGGGATGACATGCATTTTGTCACTCTCAGTTCTGGGGCTATATTTCAACACCCACTACCACAACTACTTGTGCCTCCGCCGTGAATAAAGATAGCCGGACATGCACCGTTGGGAAGAGTAAGTTGACCAACGTTTCCGCGTGGGTCGAGAACTGAGGTCCGATCCTTTTCATCGTAGTATGGTTCTCATTTCAGTTTGTTATTAGGTAAACCACTAGAAAAGGGAACAACAAAACCTCTTGTTGCGTTTCTTAGTGTTTCTCTGCATGTATTTATTTATAGCCATTTACTCCCAGATTCACATTCAAGAGATAGATCAGATTTACTTGTCATCGTAATTTGCTTACGATACTGTATATTTAATCATTTTGACATTTGGATCATGATCTATTGCGGCATATAATTTAAAACTTAATCTTTAGTACATACGACTGTTAAAAATATACGAATTTTAACATGTAAAACCTGTTATTATGAAGCTAGACTTCAATTTTGCTTTTCTTATTCTTTTATTTTGATTTCATTCATATGAATATAAAAGATAGTTTAAAAAATTAAACTAAACGCTAAAACATCCGAGTTAAGTTTAAAAGTCTACCTTACCTATCACTAAAACAATGACGTCAGTTTGACAAGTATCCACTGACAATCATATATATATCTGGCAAAGTATCAAAAGGATATTTTAGCATCTAAAACAGCAAACTAAAGGACATTCACATCAAATAAACTCAGCGGTTCGTGAGGTAAAATTTATATACAAAATATACACATTGTTTTATTAGTTTTGAATAGCAGTTAAGCAAGGTGCTTGTTAGTTAATTTTTAAGTAACCAGCATAGCCTAAACGTACCTCTGCCTGAAGATCGGCTACTTTGTCTTGAAGATCTCTAACTCGATCGCCATCGTCTACTGAGTGAATTCTAAGTTCGCCTTCTGTTGCGATTTCTTGACTCTGAAAGTACTGTAATCGTCACTATTCTATTAATTTTAAACTTTAAACTGCTGCTCATAATAAGTGGATCTCTAGTTTTTTTAGGGTAAATCTGAAGTCAAATATTTCGTAAACCAAAAACCCTAGGGCATGCGTCTCCCCGCATTTAATAGACAAATTCTTCTGAATAAACTAGTGTCATAATTTATTTAAGTTATTAGGTAAATTTTATATACAATGTGCATAAGAAACGCATGCTTTTTTTCCCAATATTTATGGCTTCCAGGTTTCTACAAAAATGTTTCAAATTTTTCTTCTAATATATTTTATGCCAGAATAACTTAAAACGAAAAAACGCATGCTTCTTAATTTTTAGATGTATCTTTTCTTTATTGACTTATCACAAGTTATCTTCCAGTAACACTGCATTTCTTCTCACAAGTGGGTTTGCTAGTTAACATTAAAATCTGCAGAAATAGATTGTAAAAGACTTTTAATAGGGAGAATAAAAAGACCCTTAAACGCTCATAAGCAGAATACTGACTATATATAAGTAAAGAAAAAAACATAGTGGACATACAGTAGCTTCTCTTGTTTTCCACGATTAATTGTAGTTGGTCTATACCTAATAATATTCGTATAATAAACAGCAACATTATTTCGTCAGGAAAAAACAAATAGCTGGTAGGAAAACAAAAAAAATGAACGAAAAGCAGCATCGAAAGTAACAAACCAATCGTTCGACCCAAAACAGCACGTTGCCAAATTTCCTAGTTCATGGCTTATCACTGGTGAGGCTTTGGTTATCCCGATTTTTCCAAAAAAAAATGCTGTTTTTCAGTTTCAATCATGAGCAAACATAAAAACGATTCCAAATGAAATGAATTCTGATAAGTCGTTTATGAATAACAAGAAAATCAGAGGACCCAGGAAACTGCCTTAACGGGCCCCTAAAACACAGTTTGTCTTTTGTGAAAAAATATTACCTATTTTTATTTTAAATGTTCTACCCTTCAAGAAAGATTTAAGCCATTTACTTAATGGTCCTTTAATACCTAGCCTTTCAAATTTTTTAACAACAAAGTCAGGGTCTATTGTATCAAATTCCCTTGTTAGATCAAATAGCAGAGCTACAACTTTATCTTTCTTATCAAGTTGATTACATATATTCTGTCAATCGTTCCGATTTAAGTAGAGTGTTTTTCTCTAAAACCATGCTAACATATATTATTTTTTATATACAGGGTGTTCGGTTTAAAAGTAAACACTTTAAGTATGTAATAATATAGGGTAGAGTGTAAATTAATTTATGTCTAAAACTCTAGTTGATTTATCTCTTAAAAATAAGAAAGACACACAACGGAAGTTTTCATGGTAATTAAAAAATCACGGTTCTTGGGATTAGACCGTGTCAAAATGGAATTTCTGTTCGACATTTCGTCTTCGATTGCACGACGCATCTTCAGGGATCTTTACTTTACGAGATCGGAATACTGAACAATGAATTTACTTAATTAAAAAAATGGTCAAATTTTTGAAGAAGTTGCAAAATTGCTTTTTCTATGTGTAGGAGAGAATTAACATTCATCCACTTCGTAATATTACATAACAACTCTAGTCTTTACTAGCACAGATGTAGATAAAACGCGTATATTTCAACGTTATGAACGCCACTATAAACTAAGGGGCTTGGGTTAAAAAAAATGGTAACTAAATATTTCAGAGTATATGTTTGAATAAACATCATTGTCTTTGGCTAAATATGAATGATTATCTAAGAGGAATTTTTGAAAAATTGCACATTATTTGGAAGAACAGGAACAAAAGAAAAGAAAAGATATACAGTGTGACCAGTAAAGGAGGGCATCAAATGGGGTTTTTTAAAAATTATATGCCAAAGTAACATTTGAGCTGACCAAACATTTTTGTTTGGAAAATAATGCAAAATGGCAATAAAAAAGTTAGTTAAGTTATTTACCTTCCCTATCAAATCTGACATTTAAAAAAAATGGCAAAAAATTACCCTTTCCCTCAAAATTTTCAAAAACTGCAGAAGAAAAAATGGTTTTACAGCTATATGCCAAATTTCAGCGTTATCGGTTAACTTCAATTTTTTTCCATTTCTTTTAACTTGATGCTTTTTCACTTTACCAAATGCAAGCAAACCCGAATTAAACTATTTATTTTTGATAAGGTCATCGCCTAAATGTATTTTCTTAATTATTTTTTTATTTTAAACGGTATTCTGTTGATGAAAACATAAATAGATCCAAAAAATTATGTCCAACTTGATGCAAAGTCTAGCCAGTTCCAATTTAATGTAAAATATTTTAAATTGGGCTATTTATTAATATAGTGCATCTAAAGCCAATTGAGACAGCGGAAAATTTGGGGAACTCTCAATTTACTACACCACTTATATCAAATAAATTTATTTTTATTCAGTTGACAGGTCCCCGTACAAACAGCGGGCCTTATACAGTCAACGTGGACGCATTATAAAATTTGTTGGAGACGTTGTTTTATAAAAAAATGCACAAAAAGATATATTTTAAAATATTTGACTTATTCAGAAATATCCGTAATTCAATTGGTTAATTTTTGGATTCAATGTTTTTTTACCTTGTAAAAGAATGCACAATAATCGTGAGATATATTTTAAAATTTTTGAGTCGCCTAGATAAACATTTTTTTCAGAATTGCTCAGGTCTGTCCGTCGAACTGTCTGTTCGAGGCAATAAAAAACTCTTTATTCTAATCTTAGTCAAAACATTAAGTTTTTACTTAACATTTTGGAAAAAATCGAATATGGCAAAACAAAATGACGGCTTAGTGAAATGTTAAAAAAAAATATTACTAAAAAATTACTTGCCCAATTTGCCTAAAATTTTGCACAAAAACCAAGTATTATATAGAAAACAACTCATAATTGGTATGAATCCTAGATGGCGGAACAAAATGGCAGCTTAATAAAATATTAAAAAAAAAGTATGAAAAAAATATTTAATTTCATTTTCAAATTGTGTGCCATAATTAATTGTGTTATATAGAAGAACTAGTAAAATTGTGGTACTAATTCACAATGGCGGAACAAAATGGTAGTCAACCAAATAAAATATTTGTAATCGCGAAAAAAATTAATTTGTCAGGTTTTAAATGTTAAAAAAATTATTACTAAAAAATATGTTTTATCAATTGCCCAATTTTTGTCTGTCTAAAATTTTGAAACTACTCATCAAATTGACCAAGATTATATAGAAAAATTAACCTGGTAATATTTTGGTAAAAATTCAATATGGCAAAACAAAATGGCGGCCTGGTGAAATGTTAAAAAAATTATTACTAAAAAACCACTTATCCAACTTATCCCAAATTTTGTACAAAAATTAAGTAGTATTATGTAGAAATCAACTGGTACCAGAACTAATTGTGGTATAAAGATAAACTAGTAAAACTTTCGTTTCGGTTCGAATTCAAGATGGCGGAAGAAAATGACAGCCAAATAAAATATAATTGTAATGGTGAAAAAACCAATCTCTCAGGTTTTACATATTTTCAGGTTTTACCGCTCCTAGATTTCAAAAAAATACGTTTTATCAATTCTGTCGATTTGTCTGTTTGTATGCTTAAAAACTACACATCAGATCAACCTCAAATTTTAGTCAAAAATTAAAAGTTATATATGGATGACCTGGTAATATTTTGGTAAAAATCCAATATGGCAAAACAAAATGGCGTCCTAGTAAAATGTTAAAAAATTATTAAAAAACCAGTGATCCAACTTATCTCAAATTTTGTACAAAAATCAAGTATTATGTAGAAATCAACCGGTAAATTTCTTGTATAAAATATTTAAAAATCCAGCCTGAAAAAAATACTTGCTATAACTAATTGTGGTATAGATAAGCTACTAGAACTGTGGTTCTAGTTCAAGATGGCGGAACAAAATAGTGGCCTAATAAAATATTTGTAACCATGAAAAAGTCAGTCTCTCAAGTTTTACATATTTTAAGGTTTTAGCTTCCCTAGATGCTAAAAAATATCTTTCATCAATTCCGTCAATCTCTCTGTCTGTCTGTCAGTTCGCGGCATAGCTTAAAAACTGCTCATCAGAGTGATTTGAAATTTCAAATATGCAAATTCAAAAACATCTCTGCACGATTCAATTTTTTACGAAGTATTTGACTTTTAGCCACTATTTACCTCAACCCCTCAAAATCAAATAAGTTTTAAAATTGAAACATATATATATATATATATATATATATATATATATATATATATAATATATACCCATAAACCCATAAAAATACGTTTTATGCGATTTATTTACGGAGAATACATTTTTTCCATTTAGCCTAGTTATTTCGCCCCCATCCCCTGACGAGATCAAATAAAAAAACTAATTGAAAAAAACGTTAAATGCGAATTAATAATAAAAAAGAAAGTACTAATAATTAATCTGTTTTACAAAAATAAGTTTAAATTTATATCACGAGGCCCATGCTTCACAATGAAATCGTCGACTGTTGACGGATATTTAGTTTTTGTGTTGTCTCAATTGACTTTAGATGCACTTTACATATGTATTTACTTTTTAATAAATAGAAGAAGAATAAAAATGAAACCAAGAATACCCTCAAACAGAATATTTTTATTAAATTAATCGAAATAACCAAATCATCCAACGATTCTATTAATAATAATGCATTAAGTTTAATTCAGGTTTCCTTACATTCAGCTAGGTAAAAAAAACATTAAGTTGAAAAGAAAATTTTAAAAATTTTAATTTAAATAAAATTTGATATATAACATAAAAAAACAAACACAACTTTCCTTAATCATTTTTAAGCATTTCGAGAAAAAAGGAATTTTATTGCAATTTTTCTGAAAAAAATGTGAAATTTGCCAGATAAGATAAATCACGTGAGTACCTTTTTTATTATCATTTTGCATTATTTTATAAGCAAAAACTTTTTGCAAACTCAAATTTTACTTAGGTCAGTTATTAAAAAAAGGTCCCATATGATGCGCACTTTAGTGAACACACTGTATCCAAAACTGAGAAAATTGTATTTTTTTCCTTTCAAGTTGCACTCTTGAAAAATATATAAGAAGAAAAATTTTAACAATTTTTGTAGAAACCTGAAAGTCATCAATATTGGGAGGAAAAAATCATGCATTTCTTATACACCCTGTATATAAAATTCACCTGTTAATTATTAAAAAAGTACGACTACGTTTGAATTGTGAATTTCGAAAAGGACTCAACTCGGATTTTTGTCGAATTCGACTTTCCCGCAAATTTTTCAAGTTTAGTAATAGACCAACATTTTACGAAGGAAAAGGACTCATATCTGATTTCCTTCACACAAATACGAAGACGTCGTTTCAAAACAAAATTTCGAGAAGGGCTCATCTCGCGGAGATGGGTCCTTTTCGTAATGTATTTGCCCGATGCATTACGACGCCATGCCATTCGCAAATTAAGCGAACCAATCAGAACTTGCTATTTTTATAGGAATAAACCAACCTAGGTATAATCCAGTTCACTTGTTTCAGTTGCTTTACGACGCGACGGTTGTTTGGTGCACGTCAAGTTTGTCATTTGAGTAAACAAACACATTTTCTGAGTTCTGTCGTGTGTATTATTAGTATTATTTTTAACAATGAGTGATTCTAGTAGTTCTGAAAATGCAGGAGAAGAGAAAAAGAAGAAAAGAGGTGTAAGAAACAGTGAAATGTATAAGAACGTAACAATAAAAAAAGCCAAAGTTAAAGGACTTGCCCATACACACCATGTAGGCAAAAATATTCCCTGCAGAACAACTGGGCCCAGTTGTAGGTAGGAATATATCGTATTTATATTAGTGTCCCTTAGGTATTTCCTATTAAAAGTAGTTTCGTAGTTACTAAGTAATGGTAGTAATGCTAGTAGCCACTGCATATAAGTAGAAAACATGTTAGTTATTTATCTAACTTGTTTTTGAAAACGTAGGTACACAAAAGGCTTTAAAAAATAATATGGTTTTTGTAGATGCATTCGAAAATGTTTCCATCTTTCTGATGATACCAAGAAGGCCATATTAAGTCGGATAAATGATTGTAATAGCAAAGATGAACAGGACATCTATATTCAAGGATTGATAGAGGCTTTCCCTGTGAAGGATACTTCAAAACGTCAAGAAGCCAAAAATAGTAAGCCAAAAAGTTACTCCTACAAGTATTTCATTGAAGTAGATGGAAATAGGAAAGAGGTATGTAAAGTAGCCTTTTTAAGCCTGCATGGTGTAACCGACAAGAGAATAAAGAGAATTCGACTACTAAAAATTTCATATATATGCGTGGAAAATCTGCCGGATCCAGAAGCAATGTAATGCCAGAAGAAACATGTGCTCTACTCCACCATTTTATCGAATCAATTCCTGTTAAAGAAATCCATTATTCAAATAACATTGTAAAAAAATACTTATCATCTGCCTTGAATGTGACAATATTGCATGAGAGGTTTTGCTCAAAATACCCCGAAAAGAAAGTCAATTATCAGTTTTTTAGAAATTATTTCAATGTGAATTTTGACTTGGCGTTTGGTAGACCACAAATTGATGTGTGTTCAAAGTGCGAAGAAATTGGCGTTAAGCTAAAGAATCCCCACTTAAACGAAAATGCCAAAAGGGTCGCTAGCGCGGAGTTAATCGTGCATAAGCGCAGGGCATTTTTTTAATAAAGCCAAAGAGATCTCGGAAAAATGTAAAGAGGATGGCAATTTTGGGATTGTCGTTCGATTATATGCAGAATTTACCACTGCCAGTCCTTCCCGTCCAGGAAGTGTTCTACTACCGTCAACTTTGGGTATACGAATTCTGCGTACATAATATGAGAACAGGAAAGGCAACTTTGTATTCCTATCACGAGGGCCAAGCACTGAAGGGACCGAACGGAGTAGCTTCATTTCTAAATGACTTTATCCGTAATAATGTTCTTGAAAATATTACGGCATTACATTTGTTCTGCGACGGCTGTCCAGGACAAAATAAAAATAATACCTTGATAAAATTTCTTCTCGCCTTGTCAGTTTCTAGAAATTTGAAAATATTCCTTTATTTCCCCCAAAGCGGTCATTCTTATAATGATTGCGATAGAGATTTTGCAACCATAAAACGTAAGATTAGAAGAGAAGATCGTTTATTTACGCATGAGCAGTATAAGAACTTAATACTCAGTAGCAGTAAGGCACACAAATTTTGTGTGAAAATGATCACATATTCCGACATCATTGACTTCAAGTCGTGGTGTAAAGTTCACTTCAAAGCGAAACCGTTGTCAGAAAGATGCTTCGGGAAGAAAGTTTCAAAAGAAGGCAAAGTTTCTTTCCAAGTTTCTACATTTTATCAATTTGACTTTTATCCAGAAAAGCCTGGAGAAGTTATATGCCGCCCCTTTATGGAAAGCGAAATGAGCACTGAAACTTTTAGCCTGTCAAAAACTAAAGGTGTTTGTGCTAATCTTCCTACTGTTAAAGACTTTTCATGCTACTCTTCAAAACTACCAATAAATAACTTAAAAATGAACGACTTGAAAAAGTTGAGGCAGTATATACCCGCAGAATTTGAAGACTTTTACGATGGTATTTTAAGCTGGCCGACTACTGACAGACAAGCAGAAGCTGATGCTGAAGAAGACTTTTAGCAAAGCTACTTTTTATATTTGGCATTATTTTCCAATAAGAAACTCTAGTTTTGCTGTTTTAAATACTGTTTTTGTATCTTCCTTTGAAAATTAAAGTTAACTTTCCTTTTCTAATGTACTTATGTTTATTTAATCTTCCAAGGGATGCTTCAATTTCGAAAACGACTCATCTCGGAAAATTCCAAGATCCATTTTCTCCATGTATACTTTTCTGAAAAGGAAAATTTGGCAAGGTTAAGATGTAAAATAAGGAGTGTTAATTATTAGAAAATCGATATTGTCGTAGTTCAAATTAGTCAGAAGAAATTTAGTTTTTTGCTTCTCCTGAAAAATTACGTCTTCCCGAGATGAGACCCTTTCGAAATTCACGATTCGTTTATTTACAAAGAATTTTTCTTTTAAATGCTAGCAAGCACTTTCCTATACCTCTTTTGACTTTCGGAATATTTGGCTTTAAATTAACTTTTATTACTAGCAGCAGTTTATATCGTCCTAAAACTATGCCGAATCACGCGGAAAAGTGTCCCATCCAAACCACATAAATTCACCACTATACCTTTAACTCAAGTTGGCTAATTTTCTGAGTCAGTTCGGCCACAGCTTGCGTTTTCTCGGCATCGCTAATCCTAGCTTTCATAAGCTCATCTTGCATTTTGCTCTCCAAATCAGAATACCGCCTTTGTTCCTCAAGTAGACGAGCTGCAGCTTCGCGATCTCTTTGTTCAGCTTCTTCTAGAGCTTCTCTCTGTTTCTTTATTTCTTCATCTTGACGACGAAGTTGGTTGGTGCTCACTTGCACCTGTGTTTCCAACTCCATAACCTGTAACAAAACAAAATTAGATGATAATTCTTGAAGGTGAACCTAGTTAGTTAGTATTCAAATTGATATATTACCCACCTTTAGCCTCAGCTCTTTGACTTCGGTAAGGGTTTCCATCTCTCTTATTCTAGTCGTCATAAGTTCTTCTTCAAGTTTTTGTATTTCGTTGTTTCGATTGCCAAACAAAAGCTTTTTAGGTGTACTGAGAGGATCATTTGAAGTGGTAGGTTCTGGTTTTGATTTATGATCCTAAAACAATGTTCCGAAATATTATGTACAAGATGACATATGACAGTTCTCAGAATTATGCGTAACAGTGTTTTTATTCCATTTAAAAGTATTACAATTTCGCAAAGAAAAATTTGCTTGTTTTGAACAAAAATTGTAATATAGCTTGAAATGTATTTTCAGATTAGAATTTTAGTCATATAAAACCAACGAATTGGTTTTATTAAGTAATCTAAATTAAAACAAATTAACAAGAATTAGATAAACTTACTTGTAAATGACGTTGCCACTGATTGCTAAGTTCAGAAACCCTTTGTCTTAAATCTTTTAAAGATAAGTTTGCCTCGGCTTCCCGCAATTTCACAGCTATCAGTTCTTCTTGTAGGTGAGCGACACTATTATCGGGTGTTGTTTCTCTTAATGTCTTTTTGTCCTAAAAGGAAAATTGATTTTGTGTAAAGATTAAACCTAAAATTCATCTAAGACATATTTAAACTGAAATTTAAATAAATTGTATAATATAATAAGTTTTATATTATCCCTCCCATGAACATGGCTAAATAGTAATAGATGTTTCCTATATTAAACAAAAATATCTTGACAATATGAACGTAAACGGCAAAATTAATATGATTCTTATTTTTAATAGGGTACCTCCAGGAAGTTAACCCCTTAGAGAACACAAAGCCACATTTTTAGAACAATAGGCGCCATATCTTTGCAGTTTTTTACTACCTAATATGAAACGCCCATGTATTTAGAGGGGGGTATACACAGCAACACTTTTGACTTACTTGAATTAAATGATTTTGTTTTGCCCTACATATAGTATTTCTTTCTACCCTATTGATTGATAATGTGACACTACCCTCGGCTACGGAAATTGAATAAAATAAATGTTCTTATAAATGAAAAACCCAGGACTCACCTTGTAATTTATTTTATAGTTAAATGTCTAATTCAGATCAACAAATATTATGTCCTATATGGTGTTTATTGTAGTTTTTTTATGACACATCATTCCCAAAGAATTATAAATTTAATGTAATAATACAAACTTTGAAAAAAAAAAAGCACATGTAAAATTGTGCCTATAAAATGTTTTTTACTCTAAAAAAATTACCAGTCCTACAATAAATCTCTTTTCAATATCAGCAATATGATCATGCACACAACCGAATTTTTATTTGTGTATGAAGAACGTCAGCTTTTTTTTCACGGAATTTCAGAGAAATTCAAAATTAAAAACACAGAGTTCTGAGTTCATACTTTTTGAAATATCCCATAATTAAAATAGTGCAGCTATTATCAAAAATAAAACTTAAAATAATCAGTAAATATCTTTTGAAATGGTTACCTCTTCCAACTCATGTATTCTTGATCTTAGATCACGAATAAGAGCATCGTTCTCAGCTTCCCTTAATCTTACTTTAACTAATTCTTCTTGCAGACATTCAATCATCTCTTCTCTCTGTTGCAGTTGTTCTTGCTTCAACGTTATTTCTTCGATTGATGACTGTCTCGAAGAATGCTACAAAAATAAATAAGGCAACTATAACATAATGGACACAACTTTTAAAATACTACATTTTTTTGCAACTTAATTACAAAAAGGCTTTCTTTATACAAATAAGTATTTAAAATATTTCTCACATTTTCTTCCATCATAAGAGACAGGGATCTTATTTTCTCATTCGCCAAGGCCAATTGATGCGTCGTTTCTAAATGTGTATACCTGAGAACCTCCAGCTCTCTTTGCACTACGAAAGTGGTTTCCTCTTCTTCCGCTCTGCTGACTTGTCCTCTTACCAAACGGTCCGCCAGAGCTTTACTTTCTTCCTCTAACATTTCGCATCTGTGACGCAATTGTTTATTTTCGGTCCTTAATCTCTAAAATTATAGTAAATGTAATTATTAGACTGGAAAAAATAAATAATTTTACTAATTTGGGCACACAACAAATATTCGTTTTTTTGGCTCACATCCACTACTTATTAATCTTGGCTCATATGTTTTGTAGTAATCAGGTAACCTTTTTACTTCCTTCATAAGAGTTTGAAGTATTGTAATCACTCTCCGAGATTTTTGCAGACCTTTGCGTTTTAGGGTCTTCCCTGGACCCCGAAAAGACATGTTCTTCCATTTCTTTCAGTCGTTCTGTATGGACGCGGCACAGCTCAAAAACCGATTGACCAAAATTTGGGTCAAAAATCAAGGGTCATATGGGGATGAAATAGTAACATTTTGGTAAAAATCCAATATGGCGAAACTACTTGTGTGATATAGGGATAAACTGGTAAAATGCTTGTGTAAAGCCAAAAACGACTTATCTAATTCACTAATTAACTTCTGTAGAAACATCAAGTGTGAAACAGGGATACACTAGTAAAATTGCAGTGCAAATCCTATATGGCAAAACAAAATGGCGGCCTAATATAATATTTAAATATTCGGTAAAATTTGATTTCCTGGAATAAAACCATTTTTTTATGGAAGAAATTAATAAAGGGAATACTTTATTTTTATAGTCTATAACCATAACAATAATAAATAAATCAGAAACTGGAGTTACTGGCCTTTTTAGCCTGGCTACCTGAACTTTCTACCGCTAAAAGAACACTTGTTTGAGTGTATGTATTATTATAATAAAATTTCCCCTAAGAATCAATGTAAGCCGCTTCCGGATATCTTCTTTTGTAAAGGTTCAAAAAACAAAAGGTTAAAAATAAGCATAAGTTCCATCATAATTTGTTTTTGGTGTTGTAAAAACTCGAAATAAACAGATATATAGAATAAAAATTAGAACTTAATTTTGAACATTGGATTAAATGGTAACTAACTTTGAATAACGCAATGTTCACAGTGGCCTGTTCCCCCCTCCGAATTTGCCAAATCAGTACCGCCTAGTTTTTGTTCATATAACTTTAACATTTTGGTAAGTAAAGAATAAAAGAATGCTTATATTTTTTATAGAAAGATAAATATAACAATAACTTGAGATAATGTATTCATTTACATTTCATTACTAACTAATGACATACTTAACTCAATTTATTTATTTTGTAAACAGCATGAATAAATTAAGATTTTTATTCTAAGCAATGATTTCTTATAACAATAGATTAAAAGAACAAATACAACTTAAATTTTAGAGTTGTGTGCGTCTCAACCGAGTCAGAATTAGTGTTTAAAACTACAGTAGTACTATTTTGGTAAAATAATTTAAAAGCAAATGTTCTGAGAAGCAAAACAAGATCAATAAATTTGGGAACTTCATTGATTTTATCGTTATAGCAAGCATTTTTATTTTTTATATAACTTATACCAGAATCTTCACGTAATATGCAAAGAAAAGAGATAAATCAAAATGGATTACTAATTATCAATGCAAGTTCGTTAAAATCCGTTGGCTTGTTTTAGCAATATATTAAAAAATGTTTTCGCCAATCCCGCCTCAAAATATTTAGTATGACAAGCGGCATCACCTAACAGTGGTACACGGGGCGGACCGCCCCCCTCGCCCACCCCTTGATATGTTACTGAATGTTCATGATTTGGTTTAAATGTTTCTTTTAGTATGCATCCAGTGTGTATTAATACTTTGTAATTTTGCACCAATTTTTACAATACCCTGTAGAATTTCCGATTAACAATCTATGATCAAGAGAAAAATATAGCCTTATATATGCTTAGCATTTTGTTTGTAGAACCATAGTGACAGTTCCCTAGCAGAAGAAAATATTGTGCGTTAATGAGTAGGGCAGTTTCGGTTTAATTCCGACCAAAAATTCAGGATATTAGTGCGGAATATAATAATTAAAGATAACAAAAGATTAAATGGAATTAACTTGATTTTAAAAAAATATAAAGTGTTTATTTCTTTTTTATTACGGTATAGAAACCATAAAACTTGATAACGATCATAGCTAATGATCAAAATGTGATGACAACATACAAACACTAGATACACAAATAACTGAGCTTTTTTAAAGATTTTTAAGATACTACGTGTACAACATAAAAATTCTACAACAGACTTACCTTCAATTCAGTCATTTCTTCCTGCTCCTTACTTTTAATAACGTGATATTCTTTTTCAAGTTTTTTCATCTTCTTTGGATTGTATTTCATGCTATATGCCATTTGCAACAACCCTTCGGGATCTGCTTCCGCTTTCGCTGGTAACTCCTTTTGAAAATACTAAAAATGTATCCATATTTTATTATCATAGTATCCATCTGCAGGTAAAGTGTACAGTCATTAGACATATACTATCAGTAATACGTTGGTATTTATAAAGAGAACTTAAGTGACCTGCAACATTTAATTGCACTTAATGTAATATTTGGCAATAGTGAAAATCCTAAAGTGTCTACAATATTTTATCCACCACTTTCACGTAATGGTTTTTTTTTTATATGAAAATAATTAAAATTTTAAGTTGCCATTATTAGAAGAGAGTGCGAAGTGTCATTGTCGGAAGAAATCATTCAAACAAAATTATGCATTTTGCTTGTAACCAGGGGTTAAGAACCATTTTTTAGTCAAGATTCTGTTCAAATCAAAAGTTCCAGAAGAAATTTTAAGAAATACCAAGGCAGCTACTGTTGGAAGGTTTAAAAAAATTTGAAAGCTTGAAAACCAAATAAGGGGCAAAAGGCTTAAATAAAGACGTTTTGCTGGCAGATTTTTTACATTTAAGTCAAAAACTAGCTCCATCAGTCTATTTCATGTTGATGGTAACTTCTAATTTAAAAATTTTAAATCCAAAATATCCAAGGATTTAGAAATGTAACATAAATATCAGTAAGCAGATTTTTGTATGATTTGTATACATTTATAGAATTTTTAAGGTATCGGGATATAAACACATTTTGTTTAATTTTAGGTGAAACCTGCATATATAAGAAAGATTAAAAGAATTTGAAAGCTGGAAAACCAAATAAGGAGGAAAAGGCTTACACAAAGACGTTTTGCTGGCATATTTTTTAGATTTAAGTCAAAAACGAGCTCGATTTAGTCTATTTCAAGTAGAAGGTAACTTCTAGTTTAAAAAAATTGAATCCAAAATATCCAAGAATTTAGAAATGCAAAGTAAATATCAATAAGTAAATTTTTTGTCCCAGTTTGTACGATATTTATATGATTATAGATTTTTTAAGGTATCGGGTTGTAAACAAAATTTGTTTAATTTTAGGTGTAATCTGCATATAGGGTCGATCTTAGTGTGGATGCACTTTTTTTGTACTTTATTACCCCAATGTTTTAATTTATAGTTTCGTGTTATGTGCATATTGAAATAAACTTTAGGACAAATGTAAGTTTTTATTCCAAAGTAGGAATCAGTTTTTGATACAGTGTATTAAGGATATTTTCTTACATATGTACACCGTCAAAGCCATAACACAAAAATGCGAATAAAAAAGTGAAATGATTACAAAATAAACAAAAAAATTACAAAAAAGAAGTACACAAGCTCATCTAGGAGCTAGAGTTAATACAGAAGGTTGTATAAATATCCCGTATAGGCCTGTACTAAAATGATAAAAGTTTTATCAAACTTATACCAGCGAATAGACGATCTATCCATTGTAAAATAAATTATCCCCTAAGTGGATCCCAACTTTGTATTGTATTCGGTATAGTTGGAATCCATCGAAAGATTTCCGCGTATCACAACGCCCGGGGCCGACTCTGTTGGCCTCGCACAACGCCCAGATTCGTCAGTCCGGGACGTACTACATCTCATCGGCTGGTTAATTCCTTTATAGATAAGCATATTTTTTATTGCATTTCTAAACAAGTCGACTCATCTAGTAACACCGAACCACGTATTGTTGCGCGCCTTCTAAACCACGACACGAACAGTTAATATGGTTAGTTTATTTGTATCTGATGAAAATATAATCGGCCTCTGTATATACTAATAAGTCTTTTAAATACTCCCTTACTTTCACATGAAACTAATTTCAGTAATTCAGAAAATACAGAATTTACAGCAGATAAAGGCCAGTACTAGCCAGTACAGAAGCCGCATTCAAGTCTTGATAGCGCTTCACCAGCGCTCTTAAAAAAATACTCAGATACATTTTTGTCCACTTCTTGCTGATGCCATGAACCAAAGCTATCAGAAAAAAGTATCTTAGTTACTTTAGAGTAACTTAGTTACTTTAGAGTAACTTAGTTACCGCCAGAAAAGTACCTTTAAACAAGTTACGACTTCTTTGAAACGGCGATCTATCATTACTGGCGGCTGTCAACCGGTATTCGCAGTAATACCGGCTAATAGCAAGTGGGGTGTTAGGTTAGAGTTTTGTATGTTTGGTACTATAGTGTTTTGTGAAATACTATTTTACTATTACAGATTACTAGAAGGTAAGTATTCACATTAGCCCGGAATTAAACTCTATTCGCACAGTTTACATTGCCTAAATAAGTGATGCCTGTTGCGGCTTCTAGAAAAGAACCACCCACTGGTGTGAGTAGTAGAGTCATATTTCGTTTTAAAGTCGACAAATAACTGTAATGAAGTACCTATGTTCTATAAGATTCAATTTATTCCTCTTCTATTAACCATTTATTGTTTTTTTAAGGGTGTTGTCGCTAATTCTGGGGCCATAGATGTTTAAACATACATATTTTTCTTTTTACTGAAATAATAAAGATGAAGAAATTTGCAAGGTAAAAAAATATCTTAAGTATCTTCAAAAGTAACTTCAGATACATTTCCAAAGGATCTTCGACAGCTCTGCCATGAACCAGTGTTTTAAATTAGGCAAAATTCACATAGAATGAAAGATTGTAGTGGTAATAACTATAAATATATATATATATATATATATATATATATATATATATATATATATATAAGAAAGGGAAGAAACTTGCAGCTGGCCACTGTAGGCCTTTAAGCCTAACATCCATCCCTTGCAAACGTATGACACAAAAATCATTCTCACAAACTATAATCAGAATGGGTTCTTGACTTATAAATCTGTGACTACCAACCCCATGTACAACCTGGAAACATAGACAAAAGTAATGGATGAAAACTATCCAGTGGATGGATGTGGACTCTGAAAAATTATTCGACACGGTGCATGCCCTCTCGAAGATTGATAATCAAGCATTATGAAGTGGGAAACTGGTAAAGTAGATTGGGAACTATTTAGCAACCAGAAAGTTTCAAATGAGGATTAATGGACATCTATCCACAAAGCATAATATCTTTATTGGAGTGTCACAATGTTCGGTGATGGGTATGGTAATGGTTTTTTATATACATCTCGGACTTGTTCTAGGACACGTTATGTCGAATAAGTTCGTATACTGACGATACAAAGATTTTCTGTGATTTCACCAAGGGGAAATAACTGAAGACATTAGTTACATTGGAAAACTAGAACTGCATATGAATAAATGCTGAGCGCTGCACATATCGACTACAACAATTCCCACTTGTTGTATTCGCTGATTGATGTTCGTTTGAAAACAGTACAAGGACAAATAGGTTTTGGAGTCATGACGACTTCGGACCTAAAATGGGAATCCCAGGTCGTTGAGAGTTGTATAGCGAGCTAACTTACTCGTCTATCTCATAAGAACAGCATTCAAACACATTTCAGAAAGTCTGTCCATTAATCTCTATAAATCTATCATCAGACCTATTCTTGAAGATGCATTGCTCTCTCATGTTCACCCTATTTTCAAAAAGATATTGATATTTTAGAAACAATACTGTAAAGAACGGCTAAGTGCAGTGAGGTCTTTAAAATACTACAAGGCAGCTACTCATGTGACATGAATGTGTTTACTACGAGCTTAAATCACCATTTATGTGGCCTCTCCTTAAATAATCGCGTAGTGAAAAACTGGAACAAGTTGACTGAAGATATTGTATATGCTCCAGGTGTTAGCGCCTTTAAAAAATTACTGGACAAGTTGTGACCTAACCTCTTATAGTGCATTTAAACAAAATGCTCACAAAAGACATATTAGACAAATAATTAAAGTGCAGTTTATTATTATTATTATTATTATTATTATTAAAAGACGGGGTACGAGTACTACACACTTTTCGATCCGCTCTTAAGATAAGCAAAAATCAAATATCACGAAAAAATTAAGTAATTTATAAAATTATAAAATTAAGTATCACAATTTATCATACCTTTAACATTCCTTCCATGTCAAGCGACATCAGATCATCTTTGCCGAGCGTCAGCATAGACAAGGCGACCTTGAATATGATCTCCATTCCTTCTGAGAGAAACACATCCATAATTCTACAAGCTAAGGGTAGACTAAGAGCGGTAGTAAACAGCGTCAAGAACCAGCTTGAAGCGTACATTGAGGTGTGAAAATTTTGCGACTGGAAATGCTGGTTTAGGTCAGGTAATAGTTCGCCGACTAGACTTTCGAGCTGGAACATGCAGACTCCAAGTTCGGCCATGCTCGGTTTGAACATGTCGCGCATTCGGTAATCTTGCATAATTCTCACTAATACAGCGAATGTTTCTTCTTCAGGCATCTATAAGGTATCGATTATCAATAAGATGGTTATATTTATTTGTATATATTGCAAACGGAACATTAAGAATTTTATAAGAATAACTTAAACATATTTGTAATTAATTAACGACTGTATTTTTATATCGCTTTTAATAACCTATTTTCAGGCCGTAGCTGGGCTTACGATGGTCATTGCTTAATGCGAGATTCCTTGGCTTGGCATAAAATCGAACATAAAATAAAACGAAAATGTTATATGCAAATAGGTCCACAACGGTTTCGTTTTTAAGATACATAATGTGTTTTTGTTGTACAGGGTGATCCATATAATGTTACCCCTCTCTAACTTTCTTATTATTCAAACTAGAAAAAAAATTAAAAAGTTGGTATGTAGGGTTACTACTCTAGTGTTTGCACACACATAGAAATCATGTTTGCCTTTATTAATATACAGGGGGACCCCAAAGTTGCATTTTTTGTTGCATGGAACGCCCTGTACATAATTGCATTTTTTGGATTCTACTAAAAATTCTATGAATATTTTGTATTTGACACCGTAGAAGGCTATATGTTACCCCCTGTAACTTTCTTGTTACGGGTATTTCAAATATAATAAAAATTAAAAATTGCCATATTTATTAGTCTAGTTTTAACAGACATCAACAAATAATGTTCATCTCAATCAATATACGGGGGTCCAGAACTTTTAATAGTACCTCAAATATTTTACGAATTGATTTATTTGGATTCTCTTCGACTGGAAGCAGTACTATATGATTAGTTACTCTCAAAATCTCACCAAATCTCATTTGAAAGAACGGGGTCAATAAAAATCTTACATCAACTTTCATTTCAGAGAGGTGGCACATTTTTATAAAATTTTGTGTTATAACATCACATTGTAAATTTCACGTGGGGAGGAGGGGAGCAGGTCCCACCACCCTTTTGTAGAACTGTAAAATATGTCAACGGATCAAGTTATAATAAAACGAAAAAATGCAATTTTTGGTCTATATTAAAATACACTGGACACTCATCAAACAAAGAATGTCAAGCCTTCTACAGTGTCAAATTTTCCAATATAATTTCAAATATAAAATATTCATAGAATTTTTAGTAGAATCCAAAAATGCCATTATATACAGGTCGTTCCATTTTAAAAACTCTTTGCTCCCTTCTGTATATTATTAAAAATAAACTTGATTTCTAGGTGTGTGCAAAAACTAAAGTAGTAACCCTACATACCAATTTTTTAATTTTTTTCTGTCTTGAATAATAAGAAAGTTAGAGGGGGTAACATTGTAGAAGATCATCCTGTACATTTAGACAGATTTGTTAGATTGAACTCGGTACCTGTGCAGTAATTACAGTATAATACATTTTCTTTTACCACTTTTTGGTCATGAATTTTCTTCGTGTTGCCAATTCTGACAATTTCATGTACGGCAATTCTCTGATTATATAAAAAACTAAAAATACTCTTAATTTGAAATAATTTATTTTCTTCTATAAAAGAGGAACCCTAAAGGCAACCCGACTTAATTAGAAATGTCAAAAATTATAGTTATTTGACATGAGTAACCACGGAAATTAAGCTTTGGTACTTGCCTTTATCTCGCACAAAAAGTCAATGCTATTAATATTCCAACACATTCTTTAATACTATTACTAAGAATAAAATAAATTTCCTGAATTTCAAATTGATTCAAATGATGTTCTGCATTATTTAAATTTAAAATATCAGGAATATAATTGGACTTATTTATTCACTTCACTACCTAAGGATATCTTTTTCGTTCATCAGAGAATAACTGCCAAATATCAAATTGTCAAAATTCCAATATCAAAAAAGTTATGACCGGATAGTGGTAAAAACCAATACATTTTTGTGGTGTTTTTATTACACCGAGTTTCGCTTTAAGCTAATATTCCGGTTTTGGGGAAGAAACCAAATAAAAAAACATTTCCTTAACAACTTGTATCTTAAAAATGAAACCGTTTTGGGCCTAATGTGTATATAACATTTTGTCGTATTTTAAGCCAAGGAAACCCTTAAGAGATTGGTTATGTTTTTAAAACACTCTCTATAATAAAATTTTTCAACCCAAAATTTCCACATGTTCTAAGCAGCATAATTTAAGAAAACATTGATTATTACAATTTCACTTGAAACCGAAAACCACTCCTTATCTACAACCCTGCTATTTATAAACATACAATATTTCGAAACTCTAAAACCACAGTACTATTTACATTTATTTAAAGTTTCATGAGTGTGGTTGTAGTACCATTCCAAAACGTTTCTAAAATTATAATAAAATTTTTATTAGCCTTATTTTATTCTCGGTTTACCTATAAAATGGACGGTGTACAATAGGTTTAGGAACGAAAAAAAAATAAGTTAAATTATTTGAAAACACTTTATTTTCATCAATTTAAACCTTGATTATTAAGCTGGCCACTGGCGATTTTCACCTTAGTTGACCCATATTTTTCTCTGCGGTTTGTGGTAATGATAATATCCAGAACTTTGGGATAAAAAATCATCTCGTTACGGCACAAAATTGAGTGTCCAATTACACTGGTAGGATTAAAATGTTGCAGAAATGAAATAAATATATTCTATAATGCTCCGTTTGCGTGATAGAGAAGACAGGGTAGGAAGCTCTCGTACTAGCACAATATATAAACACTTTTATGATAAAATGAAAATATTTCCTTTATTTCGATAAAATGCTATTATTTAAAATATTCCATCAAACACTTAGACAGGGAAATAAATATGTATATTACAACAGTTATTTAGGGAGTTTAATAAAATGAAATCTAAACAAACCACTAGATGTAATGCGAACACAACTACTTATTTACTCACCGTCAGACCTTCTTTTGAATTTGGAAGCGGCTTTGTAAAAGAAAATTTTGAAAAATTCAATTGGATTTTTTCCCAAGATCTGGTTAATATTAAAACATGTTAGACAATATCTAGGATTATTACTTCTAGCACTGTTACTTGCTTCAGCTGTTTTTAACAAGTAAGAAGAATTGTTGTATAACTCTAAGCCAAGGTATTTGTACTAGAAGTATTACTTAGGCTTTAAAAAAGAATTATTTCTGTTAAGTTCTTCAAGCAGTCTCACTATTTCCTACAATATTAATATATCTGCTTTTGTAGTGTCCTCTATAAACTGATTTTTCGTTTAATTATTATACCTTGTGCCTTTTGGAAGTTACAGGGTTTAATACAAATTTTCGTGTTTTGTTTCAAGAATTTAGATATTTTCCATTGCAATTATTTTTTCACTGTCGAATAAACAATAAAGTAAACGTAAATTAAATTTAAAAGATTTTATTTTGTGCCAGTTCAAATCCAGGATTTCCAATGAATTCATCTTGTTGGCCAATTCTCACCACTTTGCGGCGTGGCATACTTGCCGTATAGTTGTCAATTTTTCGCTATTCGATATGTAGCTATTCTTCCTGAATCTCTTAGTTTTCGGCAGTTTTCAGGTTGCTAATGCCGTGTTTTGTAGACACTGCCCAAGCATATCCCAACATACATATTCCAGAGAATGGTGGAGTATTTATGGTGTTTCCGGTCCTGTGTGTATGAGTCGGATTTCCTTCTCCTTCTCTTTTCTTTCTTTTCTTGTATTTCTATCTTCTTCTTTATTTTACCCGAGGCGAACAATGTTATATGAAAAAATGATTATGGATGTTCCTCAAGTAAATTATTCCGGAATCAATACACAAATATCTCTGTTCACCACTATCTCCAATCCTGCAAGCCTCATATTATCTTCCCAACTGAATCCAAAATAGCCCTAAAAATGCAACCAATCACGTCTTCTTTCCAGGCTATGAATTTCTTTCATCATTCCGACTGAACAGTGGCGTTTACGCCTATGTTCGTAGTAATCTATCCTGTACCACATTTTTGAATCTTTAATCGAACAGATCCGATATCCTGTGGCTCAAAATAGCCCTCTGAACTTCCACCAAATTTATTTTATGTATATCTATCTCTCTTCCTCAGATAATTCCTTCAACGAGCTCTTCGACTTTCTTTCTGCTAAAGTGGATTTCCTAATTTCTGAATTCCCTTCCTCTGAAATCTTTATCCTTGGCGACTTTAACGTTCACGTCTATTAAAATCGATCCCCAAGTTAAAGTAGCAGAAGCCTTTGCAATCAGCCAATCTTTTACCAACTTCAGCAGAGAACCTACGTACTTCCTACGCATTGTCACACATAGCCAAAATTCATTAGACTTCTTTCTCACTACTCACCCAGAGCCTTATCAGTCTTCTATTTCTCCGTTCTTCCATTCCCCTGCAATATATATATCATACAACGATCTTTTAAATTGCCATGAAAAGTATAAACCTATCAACGACAGGCAATACGGTCACAAAAGATCGATAGCAGACATTCTTACCTTCGCAACCCACAACTGGAATCAGTCCATCGAATTCGACGGGGAACCCTAAATTACAGCCCTCGACATATCCAAAACATTTTATCAAGTCTGGCATGACGCACTTCTTAACAAACTTCGTGGATATGGTCTTCCTCCAAAACTTTGTACTTGGATTGCCACTTTTCTCTCCAACAAAAGTTCTTCTGTAATATGAGTGATCTGCTTTCTTCTACCAGTAATTCTATTCATAGCTGTTGATGATAGTACACTCGACTCCAATATATACAATCTTCAAAACTTGTCTCCAAGGCTGAAATTGTTGATAGGTGTAAAGTAATGACTTTATCTCTAACCGAGGACCTTATTAAAATCGTAGAATAGGGAGCAAAGAACCTTGTCCAGTTTATACCCACAACATTCAAATGAATAATCAATCAAATGTTTGAATCCAAAGATTCCTTTAGCTTAGTTGGTATCATTTTCCGAAAGATCTTCGCTGGCATGGTCACAGCACCTTAATTGCCACCTCAGCCGCGAAGAAATTGTTTTGCTTTTCCGAGCTCGAAAATACTTTTCTTCTGCCAACTTGTGTACCCTTACACTTCGCAAATCAGACCCAGCCTTGAGTATTGCTCGAACATCCTTAATATCCTTGATGCTGTCCAAAGAAGAGCTCTTCTCCTGGTTGATGACCCAAACATCACAAGGAAGGTTGCATCACAGACTATCGTCGAATTGTGAGCGATCTGTCTCTGTTTTACAGATATTTGCACAGATTCTGTTCTAATGAATTATCATCCATTGGCCGTTGCTGCCAGGGGGACAGGAGCATCAACTCACATGCATCCCTTCACCGGCCAACTGCAAAGACCAAGGATTATGGAATGTATTACCAGCAAATGCCTTTCCCTCTTCTCCGAATTTGCAAGTCTTTAAATACCGAATCAATAAATTTTCCCTGTCTTCACCTAAAGCCACCACGGTACCTAGTACTTAGACCTTCGGCCTTCGTGGTCTGCTCACAGCTAGACAAAGATAAAAAAACAAGGTTCTATTGGATTTATATCGGGTGAATTTACGGGGTCATACTATTCGCGCAATTTAAATATTTTAAAGAAATCTTTTACAATATGTTTAGTCTCACATTGTCGTCCACAAATATAACATTGCATAGCAAATGCGCCACTTCAAGTCGAAGCATTAATTCTTTCAAAAGGTGGAGTCCAAGATATCCGTGTTTATTTTTGTTGGTTTGTGTAAATTTGCAACAAAATTTAATCTGCGTTTACTGTATTATTTATCCGCAGGCAAAAAGTAAAATATCGTAATATCTTAAAAAAAAACAATTTACTTTTCAGACCCTGTACCTTCCAATAGGAGCAAAGTACAACAACGAATCAAAAAGTAATTTATTTAGGCTACTTTAGGCTACAAAATGTATATGTAATCCCCACTTACATTCTGGGAAGCCCCATGTAACTTTGGAGAAAAAATCATAACTTCATGTTTTACCCTGTATATATTACCAGGGCACCGATCGACGAACATAAAACAACGGAACATTTCTTAGTCGATAGAATAGAGAATAGATGTGCAACGTTACAATAAAAACATCTACACATCTTGATTTATTAACAAGAAAAACATCTTAGAAATTTTATCAAAGTTGGCGTTTAGTATATTTCTATGATAGTATTGAGTAATAAAAATATTAGATTTTATATTTGTTCGGTATCATTAATACGCATTGAAATAAAATAGATTGTTAAACAAAAAAATAAACTCGGTCAAATTACCTTACCTGCATAAGAAGCAACCCGACGATAAATCCAGATCCCTGACAGTATCCTACCTCACGATCGTGTAATGAGTATGCCTTAATAACATTAAAAAGAGATTCTTGTCCCAGTCCATCTTTCTCTTTAAAGAAGTCATGTTCCGGGTAGGTACGTGCTATGTCCCTGCGGATGACTTTTTCACAAGGAGATTTAGTCTGAAAAAACACATGGTGTTAAGGTGACTTTGTTATTCCCAAATAAGGAATAATTTGTTTCCGAATATAGGTTTCTGCTTAGAGTAAGAATAAAAATAGAGTTCATTATTTACATATTTAGTCACTGCCAAGATTACCTCAGAGTATAAGTTCGATCGTACGACGATGCCAAGCCTAGCCAGGAACTCCTATGTTTATACCAATTTATATTACGGTGAATATGTTTAAACATGATTCAATAAAATTTTTATACAAAGAATAGTAATGTTTTTCCAGTATTAATTTCTAAGCAGTATAAAGAAATTACTTTTATTGCAAAATAGTAAAATACAAGCTAAAATACCCAAAGCCTCAGATCAGATTACACCAGTAACAAAAGTTTTAGTTAGATATGGCAACCCCGATCGACAACTGCACGTATTAGACCACTGTCGTATTAGACCATCCCACTTTCATTGTCATGGAATCCTTATAGTAAAACAATATAATAGTTTACATTAAAGTTTGTTACAGGGTCACGTGACCGGCGTGGCTTAAAAACCAATAGCGGGTCGTGAAACTACAATAAACTTTAATATTAAAGCAATTAATGTACTAAAAAATATTTTAACCCAGAAATTAATTCAATTAAAATTTTCATTAGGTACCAAGCTTTTCTTAGCTTCACTACTGCATGTGTTTTAATGTATTATTGTGTAATTGTTGATATGGTTGAAATCTTGTAATTATATGTTGCCTTGCTTCAAAAAGCAGCGTTCTAAAAGTGCGGTGACATTAGAAGAACATTGATTTTTTAAATATTTAATAAATAAGTTTTATTTACTTTATCTTTGACATTGCGAAACTAGGAGCTTCAGTTGGCCTAACTATGGTGCGCAAGGACGTAGACAAGGGGGGGCGCGGCCCCCCTTTTTATCATCTGCCCCTCCCATTGGCCTGTCTAAATATATTATACAATACGCTCATACAAGCACAATATGTTTAACGAAATAAAATACTCAAACCACAACAACACAAAATATCTCTACTTGTAAGAATCCCAAATATAAGCTGACTTACCTAATTAAAACAAAGAAAATATAAGCTATTTCTGTAACAATCCCAGTTTCTAGTGCTTCGTGTGACCGAAATTTCTCTTGTTTAAGAATAATAAAATTATTTTTAAGAAATAGAATTAGAAATGACAAACTATCAAACTTTTTTTGTATTTTTTAGTTAACGGTTTATATTATTCATGTTTATATTTTATTAGTTTTAGTAATGCTTCCACAACTATATATTAAATAAAAGTGAAAAAAACATGCCTCTTCAAATGTGTTTAATTAAGTTACTTTTAACATAAAGTTTTGTTGAGAATGTCAATAAAAAAAGCAAAGTTAGAAAATATAGTCCTGAATATATGTCCTACGGATTTACGTGTGTGGGTGGATGCTAGTGCTCCGAGTGGCCAGTGTGTTAAAGTGCGGGACAAGAAAGAAAACCGGGCGGAGTCAATCGGTTTAGGAAGGTCGTCTAAGAAATCTCTTTAAACCAGTGGTGTCCCGTCGTTCTTTAAATAATATGGCACTCCTTTTTGACTATACGCACTTCAGATAATTAAAAAATGTAATTATGCTTAACGAACCTTTATATCTATATTTGTCTGTTTTCTTTCGTGTACCGCACTTCTATATCTCTATGTTGCAAAAACGGCGAACTTTCGAATTTTAAAATGATTTAATTTTGATTTTTCTTGATCGATTTACCTAAAAATATATTTTTTCTTGAGTTCTGTCATGAACGGTTCCCGGGCTACTGCCTACGTCCACTATTATTGGACCACCCAGTATAGTGATACACGATTTACAAGTCCAGATTTTACAAGGGCCTCAGCCAGCATCAGATCCAGTTAACGAAGTTTATCAAAATTTTAATTTATGCAGTTCGACTTTGGGCTACTCGGGCATGCCAAAAGTGGCCGTCTGTCTCCGTTTGTCACATTACTTTATACAGGGGCCGTCATTGTGAAGTACTATACAGGGCGTTTCCTAATTGCGTGCTGATGTTAATGGGGGTGTTTTTATGTACTAAAAGTCTTAACTTTTGAGATACAGGATGGGAAAGTTTAAAAAGAAAAAATTTTTTCATCCCAATTCTGATACTATTGCAGATAACTGCATGAAATTTGATACAAGTCTTCTATGCATTAAGGAACACACGGATTTACCCAGGTTAATTACATATGCACGCCACTGGTAGAAATTTCAAAAATTGATTGTTAATAAAAGATACACTTTTATGCACAAAACACGTGTATCAAATTTCACACAGTTGTTTATCTATAATAGCATCAGAATTAGGATTTAAAAAAAATGTTTTTTTAAAACCCTGTATCTCCAAAGTGAAGACTTTTAGGTTCATATTAAACTTTTTTCTTAAAAAGGTCCAAGAATCCTCTTTAACATTAGCACGCAATTAGAAAACGCCCTGTATAGTACTTCACAATGACGCCCCCTGTACAAAGTAATATGACAGACGGTCGCTTTTGGCATACCCGAAAAAAAACTAAACCATTTTTGAGGTTGACGGCTGTGATTCTAATGGTTCGATTCCTTCTAAATCGTTGCCTTCCTCTGAAAATGATGACGCTTCGTCGTCACTACTTGACGATCCCAGTGTGATAACTAAATCATCAATAACCGTTTCAATGTTGCCATCTACTTCCCAGTATTTATCTTCAATAGAACGAAAATGTTTAACATACGATTTCCAATTTTCAGCCGATATTGAGTCAATCGCTTCTAATGTTATTTTATTTAAATCTTTAATTGAAAGTTCACCGGTGTTGCGCTCTCGAATATATTTTTTTACTCCTGTCCATATAAGTTCAATAGGGTTGAGGTTACACATGTATGGAGGCAGCCTTAAAGGTGTATGACCGAGGTTACGTAAAAGACCGTCAATTTTATACTTTTTTTCTCTAGGCTTGAAAACTAAGAAAAATACAATTTTGGGAATCCTGCGCCGAGAAAGGCAGAATATTTTCCGAATCATCACGATTTTGTATCGGAATCTCAGTCTCCTCTATTGACAGATATTGCCTCAGAGATCAAGTATCACTTACGAGCACTGTAACTTTGAATAAGGTAATAATTCCCCATACAAAGACATAATCTCACCTGGCTTAGAAAACCATTTACTTTATCAATGGAGGTTCTTAATCTGACTGTCAAACAAACAGAGGGACTCATCGATATATCGACAGATGAAAATTTGAAAGACACTTTCAACCCGGCGACTTTGCTGGAGTTTTCGAGCAGTCTCCTATCATTGTGAAATGGGTCTTTAAAAATATACCAACCTCAAATACAAACAGGAATTGGAATGCAGAAGCCAATATGAGGATTATTCTGTCCAATATTCAAATATATTTCGACAAACTAGTCTCGAAGAAGAAAGTGCAATCGTCTCATTAATATTAAAATGTTATTTTTTAATGTATGACATAACTTCTTGACTAAAAAATGCTTGTTACTAGATGGATTTGTATGTTTATTGGATTTGTATGTTTATTTCTCGTTTTTATTATTAAGCCCTGTATTGTCTAATTTTTTATTTTTGTTTAATAAAAAAATCTTCGTAATAATAGACTTTTTGATGACGATCTATGGACTTGTAGGCGAATTTGTTCTTCTGGGGTGTTAGGGGTTCCTCATAACTACTTTGGGGTTCCGCAATTTGAAAAAGGTTGATAACCACTGTACTAGGGTGTTTCAATGAACAGCCACAGGAATTTTATCTCTAGGAATACTGTTTGTGTCATAAATTTTTATTCAACTTAAGCATTGTCGAAATACGTGACCTGTCTCGTTTCAACATACCTAGTGTATAAGTATGTATTCTATTTTTAAAAATAACAACAATTGTTCATTCCATACTCGACTAGTACACATTTCTTCACAAATTTAATTTTTTTTAGGTGATAGTTTCTGTAATATCTTTGAAAAAATGTCCTAAGCAGTTTATTGGGCGCACTGTAAGACATTTTCTGACCTTCTCGGTAATAACCAACATTTGAAAAGTATCCTATATTATTTCATGATCCGTGATCTTTTCTCTTTTTTTATTATTTTTTTCTTAATCTACTTCTAGAGCACCAACATCATATGTTTGTCAGAACTGGACTCCATTGATTTAAAAAAATACCGACGTAATAACACCGACTGAATAAATAATAGATGGAAATGTACGAATACAAGCCGCCGTCGACCCATCCGTATCCGGAAATACAGCTACAGTGTGAACGCATTGTTCCAACGCCGATTCCGGCCAGATCAGTGTGACCTAAGCTTAATGGACATCTTGATTCGTATTCGGCAATGCTAAATATATGGGAAATACTACCTAGTTATATCAGAATATTTGCACTTCTCTTCGGTTGACCTGAAATTTCGCATATATGCATGCACATCCCTTTAGTTCGGACATCCAGTAGTTCGGACGAAGAGTTCCTCGACTCATAAACCGAGCCACGTTAATCCGGAGGCTTGTTAGCGGAAACGAGCCAAAGCGCGGCGGACAATTTTTGCGTGCTTAGTATACTGTATTCTGATTGGTCTTATGATTTATTAGAAGAGAAAGCTTTTTGTCAATTTTCGCGATTGTGTTTCAAGATAAAGGTAACAAACCTGGTATATTTATAATCGGTAAGAAAAGGCGCATTTAATGATGTCCCATTTAAAAAATATCTAGATTATGTATATTTTCAACTTTCTAATGGTTTTTAATTTTTTTTTGATACACCTAAAAGATAATACAAAAAAATCCTCTTACTTTTGTGTTTAAATTTTTTTTGTGTCTATTAACTAGATGTCACAATATAAACGAAAGCTCTGTACAGGGGTATATTTTGAACAGGGTCTACACGCTTTATTCTTAGACTTTGTTATTTTAAATAAGATACCCTGTATATTTTTAATTTGTTGGAAAGAACATTTTTTTCTGATTTCAAAAATATATACTTTGTCTATGTTCAGACCAATGGTTATCGCATAAATTTGATCTAAAATCTGGAAAAATCAAGTGCTCTGGCTCATAGTAAATTTACCATAGGCGGCTTTGATTTCAATTGTTTTTATCTTGACATGGCCATTTTGTCACTGGTTTTAGGCACCTGATTTACTTAATTTTTTAAGTATGGGGTATTCTGACGAAGAAAAAGCAAATATTTTGAAAATATACTTTCGGGTAAATAATTACCGTGAAATACGAAACCAACATAGAATGGCGTATCCTAGTTTAGTTGCTCCATCAACATCTGCAATCTATTATATTGTGAAACATTTTGAAAACAGAAAGACTGTGACAAGAAAAAAGCGAACAGTCACTAGAAATGAAGAAAGAGATATGCAAATATTGTTATATTTTGAAGGTAATTTTTAATTATTATTAATTTTAAAGTAAGTTTATATTAAAAGTATATTTTATAGAGGATCCAGAACGATCAATCCCAGAAGCTGTATTAAATTTGAATGAGAAAATATGGAAAGTTCACGAAACTCTAAAACATTACATGTATAGAGATTATAATTTTAGACCGGTTCAGAACTTAACAGACTTAAATACAATAACAAAATACAGAGGGCTGCGTTTTGCCGGGAAATGTTGGCAAGGATGCAGTGAGATGAAAATTTCGCCAAGTAAATGCTTCTTACAGATGAAGCTATATTTTCTACGGCGGGGATGTTCATTTGGGGAAATAAACACTTCTGGGCAACTACCAATCCCCAGAAGAAACAAATTGTAAAAATTCAGCGCCGAAATTTTGGTTTGGTGCGGCAGGAAAGAAAACTTTGGGGCCTATAGGCATTCATGATTTTTTAAATGGCCAAAGATATATTTAAATTTATTACGAAATGAGACAGAACAAGCTCTGGAAGAGTTACCTCTTCAGCTTTATAATAATATTATTTTTCACCACGATGGGACCCCTTGTCATAATATTATTAAAGTTACAGAATAATAATAAATATGATTTATGGATAGGGGAGACACGGTGTCATAACTTGGCCTGCGAATAGCCCAAACCTTTCGCCTCTGGATTTCTTTCTTTGAGGATACCTTAAAAATAAAGTTTACTATAACAGACCACCAACGACTCGGGAATGACTTTAAAATTGCAAGCCGAAACAAATAGTTTAAACGAAAATAATCCAGATTTTACATTTCAAGCGATAACTGGTACATTTAGAGAGAACTTAGAAATAGTTTCAAAAATAACGGGAATTGGATAGACTAAATAAAATCTATTCCATAAATAATATCGTTTTTGTTTATTCATTGTTACTTCATATTTAGTATCCTTGTTTTAAAATGTTTAAAAAAAAACATGTAGCTTCGTTTTCTTCCCGGTATCAAAATTAAAACATCTATTATTATTCAGATAATTGTTTTATACAAATAAGTCATTAAACTCAATTTAAATCATTTAATATTTGTAAGTAAGTCCCGGAGAAAATAAACGGTAAATATGTGTTAAATTATAAATGATTTTTAAAGATTTTATTATTGTTATTTGTTATTAAATAAATTAAATTAAATTATGTATATGCAGTAAAATAATTGCTTTTTCTTTATCAGAATACCCTATAATTAAGAAATTAAGTAAATCAGGTGTTCAAAACCAGTGACAAAATGGCCATGTTAAAATAAAAGCAATTGAAATCAAAGCCGCTTATGTTAAATTTACTATGAGCCAGAGCACTTGATTTTTTCAGATTTTAGACCAAATTTATGTGAAAACCGTTAGTCTGAACATAGACAAAGTATATATTTTTGAAATACGAAAAAATATTCTTTCAAACGAATTAAAAATATACATGGTGTTTCATTTAAAATAACAAAGTCGATGCTCAATTTTAATTTAATTTGCAATTGTCATTTGTTAATCCTTTTAGAAAATTCTGGCGGTTCAGATAGAACTCAACAAGTTTCGAATTTAACATTTTTTTCTATCTCTACAAATAAAGCGTGTAGACCCCGTTCAAAATATAACCGAAAACCCTGTACATAATTTGTTAATAAAAAATATGTAAACTTTTTGTTTGGTATTACATGTTTAGTAAAGAAGTATAGAGTTCGCGTGACAGTACGAGTTTATAAAATGTGATTCGAAAAATCAATATCTCGTGGTTTTTAAATATGAAAATTACGATTTTTGATATTTTGCCTTTCAACTGTAAATACATATCTAGGGGTTTTCAAGATTGGAGCTGCGAGTAACTGTATACA
Organism: Kuschelorhynchus macadamiae; assembly: GCA_030620095.1. Classification (NCBI taxonomy): domain Eukaryota; kingdom Metazoa; phylum Arthropoda; class Insecta; order Coleoptera; family Curculionidae; genus Kuschelorhynchus; species Kuschelorhynchus macadamiae. The sequence goes on along the minus strand of JAUTXW010002189.1, from coordinate 281,795 downwards.
AAATCATCAAGTTTGTATTTCACATGGAAATTAAAAAATAAATTACGTATTTAAACTTGATTCGATTGCATCATTTTATTAATATTAATTAACAAATATAACAAAACCATCTTCTGGCCCTGGGCGATAGGACCACGATGCGGGAAGTATATGCAAAGTGCAAAAAAAAACGTAATTTTGTCATTTTTAAATGGCTGATTTTTTTTTAGGTGATTGGTAATATAACATTAAACAATGAAAAAATACTATGAGATCTACAAGCTTCATTTTAAAACATAAAAAAAATATGGAAGACAAACGTTTTAAGGGTTTATCTGAACCGCCAAGATTTGCTAAAAAAGTAAACAAATGACAATTGGAAAGTAAACAAGTGAGCAACGACTTTGTTATTTTAAATGGAACACCCTGTTGTGTAATATAGTTTCATTAAATGGTTCTCGTCTTGCCAATTAAAAATATATCAGGTTTGATACCTTTATCTGCAAAAACAAACAAGGAAAGTAATAAAAATCCCGCAATAAGAAACAGTGCGTTAGAACCCATATTGTAGAATCGATACCTCTTATTGCAGAATTTGTGTCGACTTTCTCGATTTTATTTAAAGATAAATTTACCAAACCTGATATATTTATAACAAGAACAAGATCCATTTAAAGAAACTATATTCGAAAAACAAAATCGAAGCTCATTTTTACTTTACTTTCCAATTGTCCCTTGTTTATTTTTAAAAGAACTTTATGTTTATTTTTAAAAGAACTTTAAAACTTTTGTATTCAATGTTATTTTTATTAAAATAAAGCTTGTAGCTTCAGCTCAAAATTTACGTCAGTAATAGGGGTAAAAATGCAACTTTTACCACGTGTATTCTAACAAAAACGTTTGGCATTATTTTTCCATTACTTATTGTTATTTTACCGATCACCATACCAACTTTTTTTTTTATTTTAACATAATCCTTTATCGTTGTGCTATCACCCAGCTGACAATACTACTAGTTTCATTTATTTATAAAAGACGTAAGTAAAATGTTCACAGGCTATCGTAAAGATATTAGTCAAGTCGAAAACGTACCTTGATGTATTCAGCGTATAATTTCTTTTCGGGTGCATCGGCTGCTGAGCACAAAAGCTGCCAGACTATAGCTCTAAAATGCAGGGGAATTCCCCTGCGAACTAACTCTCGAATCTGTGTGTTTTGTTTCTTCCACTGATCCTCCCAGTTGTTGACGATATGACTCCATTTTGCCCATAATTCTTCGCCCTCATCTCGATCAGTTGTGGAACTTGTTCCTGGAATAGGAAAAATGGATTAATTTAGACACTTACCCCCGTATTCACTAAAAAGGTTTAAGAGTTAGACCAGGTCTAGTGGCCATGGTACATAAAACTTTTAGTTCACCAATTTTGTTTCGCTTATGTCACTGGGATTCGTAATTGTGACATTTAGAAAAATTATTTGTTCAATTGTTAAAAATGTCATCTTAAACCTATAACTGTCAAGTTAGGCCTGGTCTAAATTTAAACCTCTTTAGTGAATACGGGTGATAATGAATAATAATGTTAGAGAGGGATTGAATATCAGAATATTGCAAACTTCATAACGGAGTATTCTGGAACGACCAATGCTCGTAAAACAGAAAATAAAAATCTAGTAAAATGTTACCTTCAAAGTTGCTTTGGAAAAGTATTTACAGATTTACACGGTTTTAAGAATAATAAAAATAAAGCGAATATTCAAAAATGTAAAGTTGGTTTATTTTTAAATAACTTAAAAACCGGAGCAGCTGGAGTTTGTACCATATTTGGGAACTATCAAGAGCATTTACACTAAGAATGTTTTATTACAGGCACACCACGAAAGCTTATGGTTGTTTAACATAAATAAATAAATCAAAAGATGGGAGAAAAATTTCCGCTGGTAACAGAAATAATATGGCAGTCATGCTATCCTCCGATAACGTAATCCTGTAACGTCCGATAATGAAGGTTGAATCTGTAATGTTTTATATCTGATAAATGTATCTACGTCCCCATAATCATCATACCAACATTTCGTGCAGAGGCCTGCGAGGAATTAAGAGGCAGATATAACAAGCTTTCTGTTGACCTTTAGTTGACTGGTATTAATTTTTAGAATTTCGCCAATGTATACCTAGTAGCACTAGAAGTTAGCTGGGTCAAATTATGGTTTTTATGGAATCCTACGAGGTATGCGAGACACAGTTTCTTTTGACTAAATGCATACGATTCGCACCATCCTGCACTGAAATGACGAATCGAGGGTTATCCCAAGGCCTTCGAGGCGATTCACTTATTTGAGCAATTTGCTAAAACGGATCTCGAAACGATGATTCTTAGCATAACGAAAGACTTTCAAATCATACGAGGCAAAATTTTCTGCTGGTTACAGAAATTTCATGGTGGACATGCTGATAGTAGTATCTGACATTGAAGATTGAAGAGGAAATTAAACTAAGAAATTCATCGTAACGTAGCGCAAGCTTTTGCCTCTAACTATTTCATTATCTTTGTTACGTCAATGACAAAAAAATCAGTTACACTTGTTCAAGTGAAAATTGAAATCAATATTTTTTAATTTGTGCTATTTGGCACATGTAAAAATCTTATGTTGCAAAAGATTATCATACGCGGTGTTTTAAAATACATAAGTAATCGTTTAATGGGAGTTTCGTTGACACAAAATAAGACAAACATGTTTTATATACAAATAGACCCAAGACGGTTTCATTTTCAAGATACAGGGTGTTACGGGAAAGCAATTATTTGGTGTTTTCCCTATATATTGAAACCGGATTATTATAGTGGAGTGAAACTCATTGTAAGTAAGAGTATCTTTTTTGTGTAAGATTATTTAGAGGATAAGTGATATACATGACATTATAAAATGGCAACAAAAAAATTGTTTAACCGAAAAATGGTGAAAAAATGTAATATAACGGCATCGTGTTTCACTCCAATCTAATAGATCGGTTTAAGTATACTCTCTCAATAAGTCATGGCACATGTTTTTTGAAGCACATTTATATTATAATTTCCATCAATCAATTATTGTTGAAACATATTTGCTGCAAATTTGTAACCTTAAAACGCGCCAACTTTTCGTAGAAGGAGATATTGTAATCGTGAAAAAAACCACCCTCCGAGATTTCTACAGATCTTTGCTTTTTAAGGTCCCTGGATCCCGAAAACCATGTTCGTTCATTCCGTCTGTCGGCCTGTTGTACGCGGCATAGCTCAAAAACTACTTATCCGATTCCCCTCAAATTTTAGTCAAAAATCAACGGTCATAAGGGGATGAAAAAGTTACATTTTGGTGAAAAATCAATATGGCGAAACAAAATGGCGACCTCACAAAATGTAAAAAACATTATTTAGAAAGTCTTATATGGATGAACTGGTAAAATGTTTGTGTCAATCATTAAAGATGACGGAACAATACAGCGGCCAAATGAAATGTTTAAAAATTTAGTACCAAAAAACTGCTTAAAAAAATTGCACAAAAATCATATTTGAATAGGGATAAAAAGAAAATGACATTATATTTCCTGTAAAACCTTCTTTTTATCAAGACTTTATTTTTGTAAATAATGATATGGAAAATAAATAATAATAATAGTAATAATAAATAAATTAGAATTTAAAAAAATATTATCAAATAATTGTATGCATATATTTTAGTTTTTTGTAATATTAAATTAAACCTTTAGATGAACAGCTATGCTGGATCTCGCCACCTCACTGAATTTGTTATTTGTACTACTATATATAGCTGAAATAAAAGACTTATATTATATTATTATTATATATAGACTGTTTATTGTAGTGGTTTTCTATACGAGGGAAGTTGGGAAGGTGAATTTGCAGATTTTTTTTAGTTAACACTAATGAAGTTTTTTGTCGGTGGCCCATATCGACGATCACACTGCAAATATGCAGTTTAATATTCATTCCGATATCCTCAACAATTTCAACCTCCCCTCCAACCATCGTCAGACTCTAGCTACGCGCCCTAACTACTAAATTATAATCTTACTTTTTAAAATAACTAATTTATTTTTCAATTTCGGCATCGCACTTTCTTCTCACTGCAAGATTGGCCACTTTTATATCCGCGCACAGCCCGTAAAAACGTTTGTTCACCCCGAAAGGTAGCGTATTTCTTTCTATAATTAGGTCCTAAAGTAAATTTATTTTTGTACCTGTTGGCTATTATACGTTTCATCTGAATGATAAAAATGTGTTTTACACTTTGTTATGGGTGTGAAGTAAGGATTTCAATGGAAAGAGACCCGGACGGCGCACCGGCAATAGCTTCGCTACACATTACATTTAAACTAAACTGCTGGACTGAGCAAACTGGACAAGCGAATTTTTAGGTAAAATTTAAATTATATCTATATAAAATAGTTTTAAAACAAAAAGAGATATTGGAATTCGGTTTTCAGCTATGTCTTGCAAATAAATTGTATTGCATATTACCGATTTTAAGTTTGAAACTTATTTAAGCTGAAAAGTTATTTATAAAGAGTGTTAAATATGACTCAGCAAATTTTAAAATATTTTATCTGTAAATGAAAAGTATAAAAACGATTTTAAGCTCTAACTGCTGAGTTTTTTTAATATATAAATCTTTTTTTACTACACAGCCCTTAAATCTTATTTTTTATAGTCAGTAGGATCTACATACAGGTGTCCAAAAAAAAATTAAAATTACTTAAAACCTATGTTGCATAAAAACGAATTAAAATTTAAAGGTTTTTATTTAAGTTTTAAAGTTCTGACCATATTCTCTAAACTTTTTTATTTTCCCTTTCTTTTCCTTATTTTTCAAAATACAGGTAATATACGAGATAAGCTTAATCCTTGGTAAATTTTTTTAATTTGATTTTTTTTTTACAATTTCAAGTATTTTTTGATATATGAATTTTTTTTTACTACAAATCCCTTAAATCTCATTTTTTTATAGTCAGTAGGATCTGCAGTACCCAGTCAATATACAGGAGGGCAAAAAATATTATAAAATGAATTAAAATTTAAAGGTTTTTATTTAAGTTTTGAAAAGTTTTGAACATTTTCCCCAAACTTTTTAATTTTCCTTTTATCTTCCTTATTTTTCGAAATACAGGTAAGATACGAGATAAGCTTAATCCTTGGTAAATTTTTACAATTTCAAGTATTTTTTATATATGATTTTTTTTACTACACAGCCCCTAAATCTTATTTTTTTATAATCGGTAGGGTCTGCAGTACGCAGACAATATACAGGTGTGCAAAAAATATTTTAAAATTAGTTAAAACTGTTGCATAAAAACGAATTAAAATTTGAAGGTTTTTATTTAAGTTTAAATAAGTTCTGAAATTTTTCTCCAAACCAAAATACAGGGTCATTTAAAATTCGTACACTATGGCATTAAACGATTTTTTAAATGAACTCATGAAGTAAAAACTTACAAAACGTTATTTACAAATATTTTTGTTATAAAGAATGTCCCAAAAAAATCAATGGTTTTTTTCGATATTTTGCTAAAGCTTACTTTGCCGATTTTAAAAATATGGGATTACGTCGGTTTATACCGAATGCTTCGAAGTTATGGTCCAATAATACAATAGAAATCAAAAACTACTTTTTAAGTAAAAAGTTAGGAGTGACAAAGCAAAAACTGGAAGCACACTCGGAAGACATCATTGGAGAATACGAGTCAGGATCCCGACGCGGACGATCAACTATGGACCAACTGCACACAGTTAGAAGAGTAGCGGACAAATGCTAGGAATTTGACGTGGATATCTACGAGCTCTTTGTAGACTTCAAACAGGCATATGACAGCATCAAACGCAATAAGCTGCATTTGGTTCTCCTCGACCTTGATACCCACCTAAGTTGGTGAGAATGGTCCGAGCCACAATGAAGAAATTAGTATGTCGGGTCAAGGTTGCGGCGGCACTCACAGAACCTTTTGAAGTTCTCATGCAAGGAGAGGGACTAGCTGTTATGCTGCTCAATCTGCCACTGGAATATGTCCTCAAAGAAACGCGAATAGGCCCAGGGTTTTCATATATATCAAATCTCAACAAATATGCGGATATACAGATGATATTGACAAAATCGCAAGGTCTGTCACGGCCGTTAAAGAAACGTTTCAAGCAACTGCTAGGGACTAGGCGTCAATGAGAGGACGACAAAACTAATGGCACATATGTGAAGGCCAATAAATAAACTATAGGACAAACCATAGAAATGGAAACCTACAGGTTTGAAGTAGTGGAGCAGTTAGTTTAAATATTTAGGCTCTGTCATTACATCAACAGATCATGAAATGGTAGAAATTGAAGAATTGAGAATTGCAGCAGCTCTCCTGTCTGTTATGGGATGACGATATGTCCACAAAAACACCAAGCTGTGACTCTATAAAACACTAATACGCACTCTGGTATCATGGAAGCTGAACGTTGAGCAGTAGGGCCTCAGACTTGCTAGATATGTTTGAGAGAAAAATGCTTAGAAAGATCTACGGACCAACGAATGGTGGGGGAATTTGAAGCACTAAATATAACTACGAATTATACCAACTCCATAAACAACCTAAATGATCCCAGTTCATTAGAATTAAACGTTTGCAATGGGCCGGCCATGTCCAACGAATGCCAGCAAAGCGAATCCCAAAGAAGGTCCTTGACACATGACGAGATGGCTGGAGATTGGTAGGAAAACCCAGGTTACGATGGAAAGACGGCGTATCAAAGGATGCCCAAGAAATGCTCAACCTGAGAAATTGGAGGAGAGCCGCAACACATCGAGACACATGGAAGAGGAACATAGAGAAGCCCAAGATTCAATATGGGTTGTAGCGCCAAAGAAGAAAATAAATGCAGCAGTGCACTTTCAAGATAATCCATAAAAACTTTGGTTGGTGACAGACAGGTATGAAAGAAATGAAACTTCATAGATGGAGGGACAGAAAATTTGAATGGTACAAAATTTCTTTTTAAATCAATTATCAATAACTAAATATAACCATTCCAATAAACCACTTGAACAATAAAATAAATATTCAATAATTTACTTAAATTATCAACGTAAACAATAAAGTAAATAATAACACACTAAAAATAATATAGTAATAAATAATAATATAGTAAATGTTTATAAAATGTTTACCTTTCACCAATTAGTTTAAAAAACAGGCTTTATCAATTTTTATGCATTTTACCTATTCGGTCTATAATTTAACCAACTCGACTTGCATACCATTATGAGCGTTAACATCTTATTTATCATCCTGCGCGCCTGTTAAAAAATACAAGGGCCCTTTTTGGGATCCCTGTATAAACTAAGATATGTTTATAAATAACGTTTTCAATTTTTTATAAAGGCGATAATATATGAAATAAATAAATTATGCCAAGGTACAAGACTTAAGAGTCTTGTTGAGTTCATGTGCTATGTACATATGTTTGATTCATTTTCAACAATATTGGTCGCAATGTGAAGTTCTATAATTTGTTCCTAATGTGTAAATTATGGAGAAGTAAGTAATTAAATGGCGACAACTTTCTAGTTTTATTGTCCTTGAAAAAAACGTAAAAATAAACCTGGAAGAGTCGTCATATTAAAAAGGGGAAAGTTGTATTGCTTGTCTTTCACTCGCTACCGCTTTCTTGGAGAACAGTTTTAGGGACGCATAACTCCTAACATATATGATGACATTTTTGACAGATAGTAATAGAAAATTATTATGGAAACTCCTATTATTTACCTTAAAAATGCACGTAAAAATGATATGAGCTGCCTATTTTTAAAAGTTGTTGCAGTTGGTCATAAATTTACATAAACAGGTATACTCACCAAACTTCACGAAAAACACCGAATTTGCAACAGCTTGCTCAAAAACAATGTCATCTCCCATTAATTTCCGATTAACCCGTACCCACTTAAACTGCTGTGCACGACTAAAAAGCCTATTGAAATATAAATTTACAACGCAACAAATGATTCAATTACAACTATTTTAACCTTAACAAGTCGCGTTTTTTGTCAGTTGATAAACTTCGAAGCAGGTAAATACATTATCAGTGCAAATACTAGACACACCGATCGGATATAGTATGTTAATGTTTATTTTGAAAAAGATGGAGAAACTCAATTTTTTATAAAACAGCGGCAGCATTATACAATTAAATCCACTCTCGTCATTTAATAAACAAATAAACATTCTGACAATAATTAATCAAAACATAAGGGCTTGTTATCGAATAGTTCCAGTAATTATGATTATGTAATGTTCATGGAAACCTGGTTGCATTTTCGTATGCTGCCAACGCTAAACACAATCAGCTAATTTCGCACTGCATTGGCAGTTTACAAACTTTACAAAGGTTACTGCGCATGTCTGTAATATTTGGATTTTTGTCCGATCGCTTTACTGAAACGAAAAAAAGACATAAACTTCATCGAAAACTTTGTCCAGGCGACTTCATTATTTGTATGCAGTCTGCTAGATTTGTTTGTTGCATTTTGCATTACTTCTCTCTTGAATATTAATAAAATTGGCAGAAAAAGTTCAAATTGTATTACATTTTTGTGATAAATACAAAGAAGTATATAAGATGCTATTAAAACCCAGCCACAATAAAAAACATTTGTATTATAAATGTATTATGAGAAATAGACAAAGGAGTTTAATGGGGCATAATTTAAATGTATACCATTTAAATACCAGAAGTTTAAGAAACATTTTTGAGGAGCTGGTAGTGTTGATTGAGGCTATTTCTCTGAAATAAGTATAACCTGTTATAGATCTCCATCGACTAATTTGGATTTATTTCTAACCAACCTGCAAACATACGTTAATACCCTACAATTTCATGATTTAGATTAGATTTTATTGGTGATATTAATATTAATATTTTATGAACGCTAAAACACTCGTATTCCTTGATATATTGAACGAAAGAGGCTTTTTCTCCTTTATATATAAACCCTCAAGGGTGGCAGATAAACTAAAAGTGTCATTGATCATATTCTTGCACGCAGCGGGACAGGTCGATTTTCAAGACCTAATTCTTTTATATTTCAAACAAGTCTAACTGACCATTATTTAATAGGATTGACAGTAAATATCAAAACACATACTCGTAAAATAAATAATGTATTAAAGAAAATTGATTACAATGAATTAAATAACTTATTATCAAGAGAATCATGGAATTACTGCATTACATCAGTTGATGTACAGAACGTATACAATATTTTTTCACGAACACTACAAAATCATATTATAAAGGTTATAAAACTAGAAATTTCCAAAAACAAAAATAGAAAAATTCAACCGTGAATAACCTCGGCCTTGATTAGATCTATTAAACGTGATAATTTAAGGAGGCAATGAATAAATGAACAATATATAAAATATGGTAAATTATAAATGAAGCGAAAACAAAAACAATGAAAAGAATAACATAAAGGAGTTAAATGACGACACCGGACAGCTAATTAAGAATGATCAATTAAAAGCGGAGGTTCTTAATAATACGCACCAAATGACAAACTACAGGTCGATATCCTTAATTAGTAATATTGCTAAAATCTGGGAAAATGCGTAAAAGAATGATTAAGTAATCGAATTTTTGGAAAGACAGGGTTTACTTTTTGAGAAACAATTTGGCTTTAGAAATGGAAAAAGTACAGAGGATTGTTCAATAAAATATTAATTAACCTTCAACATAATAAAAAATCTTTAACTGTCTATATAGACCTAGTGAAAGCTTCTGATACCGGTTCAGTCTTGTTGCTTGTTTACATAAATTAGGATTATTGGTGCTTGGGTAACTTCTTTACTTCAAAAAAATTCAAAACATTTTTCCTGAAATATATCATAATTACCAACTACGCTCCATATCAAATAAAGAAGTTAAAACAAAATTTTTTTATAAAATCACACCTGCAAAGAAATATTCTCATTTTTTCTTCCAAGTTTTTTAATATCCTTCCAATATCAATAAAGAATATGTTTTTTAAACTCGTCTATTTAGACTTTAAAAGGATTATGAATTTATATTTATAAACTGATGTAAAAAAATAAATCCATACATTTACTTAAAAAAAGAACGATACATATTCACTAAATAACTTACATGTATATACACAGTATAGTTTTTTTCGTTTAACATATTACTTATAATTACACTAATTTATAAAAAATGGTTTAGTCAATTCTTTTCCCCTCAGTTCCGTAGCTGCTTTCTTTTTTTTTGTTTATGTCTGCTTTCGGTGCCTCGCACTCCCACTCGCATTCCCCTGATAGAAAGATACACTGATTTTTGTTATGAACAACTGCTCAAATTAATATTACATTGTCAAAAAACCAATGTCTTAACTTTTGTTAAAATTCTGTATGGGTTCTGCTATATTCATAAGGTGAGGGGTCTTTCCAAACAAGCCTTGATAGAACTTGAAAGTCTCCTTTCTGCCCTGATGAAGATTAACAAAAATAATTGTTGTTCTATCTAGCTAAAGTACATGAAATGTAAATAATGAAAACTTGAATAAAAAATGTTATTATTATTTATTTAAAAGAGACGTTTAAAATGTGTTTAAAAGTCTTTTGGAGCTGATTGTTAGTTAAAAAAAACTGTTATGGGAACACTTTTATTTACTATGCAGAATCTTGACTGAGAAAAACTATCTGTAACCCTTGTTGGAATGAATCTTTAAACGCCGACATCCCATACCCGTTAAGAAAGTAAGAAAACGGAAATCATGACTAGATTTGAATGATTTCTAGCGCTATAACGCTTACGTCTAAGTACAAGTTGGAGATGTTTTTCATACAGAAACTACAAAATTCACTTAGTATTTACTTAATATACCTTTCACAATGTTTTTTAACCTCGTGGTACAGATCTAAACATGGAATGTACCAAATATCCCTGATAAACTGAATCCTACCTTATACTAAAATTTTAAATTTGTTTTCAAAATTGCTTTTAATAATTAGATCATACCAAGCCAAAGCTAAAACCTTAAAAAGTAATTAACAAAAGAAACAATATAATTAAAAAAGTAAGACCGCACTAGGCTTGGAACCGCAGACCTACGTATTGCAAATTCTCAGTAATAACCAATAGACCCAAGAATTGCACGATCAAACATAAAAGCCACTAAATGTAAACGAACATAGTGGCAAGTCATTTATTATAAAGTGCCAACGTTTTAATTATGTTCTTATATTTATATTATATTATTAATATAGGGATAGAAATTGAAAAGAAAAGAAAAAGAAATTGCAGTTAAAAATAATTTTAAAGTTACACTAATTCCAACTTGACAAATAGGCAAATAAGAATACTCCTGGGCCTATATTTACCTAGTTCCTCATGAACATCATGCCAACATTTTGTGCAAACAGGCCTGCGAGAAGTTATGAAACCTATATGACAAGGCCAGTTTTCTGTTGACCTAAAGTTGACTGACAATATTTTTTTCGTTATTGTAGGTAGGCGCACTAGAAGTTCGATGGATCAAAAGATTGATTTGGTTTTTATGGGTGATGTCGAATTCTGATGATCGTGAGGCGATATACGAAGCACAGTTTCTTTTGACTAATTACATGCGATTCACACTTTTGTCCACTGAAATGACCCATTGAGACTATTGAGCATTATCCACAAGACCTTCGAGGCGATTCACCTATTACTGTTCAGCAATTTGCTAAAACAGACTATCCTGACTTTAATAATTTCTTCTTTTTACATGCGGAAACAAATTTAAATCAATGATGTTCCAATTTTATAAGATACAGTGCGGGACACGAAAGAAAACCGGGCGGAGTCAATCGGTTTAGGAAGGTCGGCCAAGAAATCTCTTTAAACCAGTGGTGTCCCGTCGTTCTTTAAATAATATGGCACTCTTTTTTGACTATACGCACTTCAGATAATTAAAAAATTTAACTATGCTTAATGAACCTTTATCTATATTTATCTGTTTTCTTTCGTGTACCGCACTTCTATATCTCTTTTGTGTTGCAAAAACGGCGAACTTTCGAATTTTAAAATGATTTAATTTTAATTTTTCTTGATCGATTTACCTATAAATATATTTTTTCTTGAGTTTTGTCATTAACGGTTCCCGGGCTACTGCCTACGTTCACTATTATTGGACCACCCAGTATAGTGATACACGATTTACAAGTCCAGATTTTACAAGGGCAGCCAGCATCAGATCCAGTGAACGAGATTTATCAAAATTTTAATTTATGCAGTTCGACTTTGGGCTACTCGGGTATGCCAAAAGTGGCCGTCTGTCTCCGTTTGTCATATTACTTTATACAGGGGCCGTCATTGTGAAGTACTATACAGGGCGTTTCCTAATTGCGTGCTGATGTTAAAGGGGGTGTTTTTATGTCCTAAAAGCCTTGACTTTTGAGATACAGGATGGTAAAGTTTAACAAGAAAATATTTTTTTTTCATCCCAATTCTGATGCTATTGTAGATAACTGCATGAAATTTGAAACACGTCTTCTATGCATTAGAGAGCATCCGGATTTACCCAGGTTAATTACATATGCACGCCACAAGTAGAAATTTCAAAAATTGATTGTTAATAAAAAATGCCCTTTTATGCATAAAAAATGTGTATCAAATTTCACACAGGTATTTGCCTATAATAGCATCAGAATTAGGATTTAAAAAAAGTGTTTTTTTAAGACCATGTATCTCCAATGTTAAGAGTTTTAGGTCCATATTAAACTTTTTTCTTAAAAAGTTCCAAGAACCACCCCCTTTAACATTAGAACGCAATAAGGAAACGCACGGTATAGTACTTCACAATGACGCCCCCTGTACAAAGTAATATGACGGAGACAAACGGACACTTTTGGCATACCCGAATAGCCCAAAGTCGAACTGCATAAGTTAAAATTTTGATAAATCTTGTTCACTGGAATCAGTGCTGGCTCCTCTACTATAAATAATAAAATAAATAAATAAATAAATGCTTTATTGTCAAAAAAAAATTTACAATTTTGTGGACAAAGCTGTTGTAAAAAAATAGTTTACAAACATCAAAATTAGCAAACAAAACAAGACAAAAACACATCATAAATATTATAGAAAAATAATATTTAAATCAGGAATTTAGAATATTAATATTATAGAATCCTAAAAGAAGTACATTAGAAATGTACTTTGTCAGTCGTACTATGTTATAAACATTTTCATAAATATAATGTAAAAAAATAAAAAAGCAAAGTAAAAAATAAAAAAGTACGAAACAATTAAAAAAATACATATACAAAGTTCGGTAAAAATGGTTGGTAATGGCAACTATCACACTAGGGGTTCATAAGGATAAAATTATGTGTTGTAAAACTCGTTCACGGTGTAGAAGGCTCTTTCCAGTAAGAATGATTTCAAAGCCTTGCGAAATGAAGTCAGAGATATTATGGATTTGATGTTAAATTGCAGGTGATTATGCATTTTTTTTGCATTGTAGATTACTGATCTTTTAATTAACTCTGAGTGTGGGGTTGGAAGATAGAGATCGTGCTCAGTATTTCTGAGAGGGTAGTTGTGAGAAGGTCTCTCTAATAGAGCAGGTGCGTGCTTACGAATTAAGCAAACCGATTCCAAAATGAATAAGCAAGGAAGGGTTAGTATTTTATATCTTTTAAAGAAATCTCGGCAGTGAGTTCTACTGTTAAGTCTCAATAGGTAACGAACAGCTCTTTTTTGTAGTATAAAAATTCGATCAAATTGAGTCGCACAACATGTACCCCAGAATGGAATAGCATATCTGAGGTGCGACTCAACAAGAGCAAAATAAACAGTTCTAGAGGTAGAAAAGCTAAGCTCCTCGGAAACAGATCTTAACGCAAAGCAAGCAGAACCTAACTTCCTTGATAAAGCGTCGATATGTGGATCCCATTTTAAAGAATCATCTACAAGAAGCCCTAGAAATTTTACAGAGTTTACGACATCAATAGTGGTGCCATTAAGGTCAAAGGGTTGCAGCGTGTTTTTATAAGACAAGACTTTCGTTTTAGAGATGTTCAAACATAGGAGATTAGAATCGCACCAGGATTTAATGGTGATTAGGTCATTAGATACAATCCTATGCAGGTCCGTGACATCTGGGTGGCTCCACGTAAAGCTGGTATCGTCCGCAAAGAGACATATTTTTCCACTAATGTTTAAATTAGCCATGTCGTTTATGAACAGAAGAAACAAGATAGGGCCTAGTACCGAGCCTTGAGGCACTCCATATTCCATTGGCCTACAAGAAGACATCCTGTTGTCAACTTTCACAACTTGATTTCTGTTGCTAAGATATGACTTAAACCAATTGAGAGGAGCCCCTCTAAATCCATAGTACTGCAGTTTGTTAGTTAATATATTATGATTCACACAATCGAAAGCTTTGGAAAAATCACAGAAAATTGTTGCCGTAGCGTGATGGTTGTTTAGGCTGGAGTAGACTCTATTAAGAAGGGAAAACATGGCATCGCTTGTGCATTTGTTACTTAGAAATCCAAATTGATGTTTTGTAAGTATTTCATATCTAGACAGAAATGATAAAAGCCTTTTTTTAACCAGTCTTTCGATGATCTTAGATAGCGTAGGGAGAAGTGCAATTGGGCGATAGTTCGAAGCTTCTTCTGAAACACCTCCTTTGTGAAGAGGTATGATTATTGCAGTTTTAAGGCAGCTTGGAAAAGTACCATTTTGGAAAGACATATTTATCAAAGTAGTCAGATGCTCTAGTGTGCATTCCGGCAGACTTGAATACATTTTTAAAGTAAGCCCATCAGTTCCCGAAGAAGATTTATTTTTGATATCATTAATTGTACTACGAAGTTCTGATAAAACTACTGGGGAACCAGGGCTTCGAGATATTCTGAAGAGATTTGAGTCTTTTGGAGATCTGATATTTTATCATGCAAATATTTCAGAGTTGGAGAGTCGCAAACAGTACAAAAAAATCTTATGTTGTTGAATTTTTGTTTGTAGAGCACTTTTGTCGTGGATTTATCCAGTCCTGTACAGACCATACAAAAATTTCTTCGGCACTCCCCACTACAGCGAATTCTGTAACAGTCTTTTTCCGAAACGATTTTTTGGCAAGAATCGCACTTAAATTCAGCCATTTTATAAATAAATAAAAAATTAAAATTTTCAAAAGAACAAAAAAGTGAAAATTAAAAAAATATATAATATAACTACAATGATGTGTTAATTTTGGAAAAATATGAGTTCTGTAGTTTTTCTAATATTAATTGCAATATTAGATATTTTTGGACACCCAGTATTGAACAGAAAATTAATTATTTTGAAGCAGTTTATTGACAGCTACTTTATGAACAATTTTACAAAATATATGAAAAAAAACTTAGCCATTTTTGAGATTGACGGCTGTGATTCTAATGGTTCGATTCCTTCTAAATCGTTGTCTTCCTCTGAAAATGATGAGGTGTCGTCGTCACTACTTGAAGATCAATTTAATTGAGTGCAATTTTGCTCCACCATATTGGATTCATACCAGACAGTTTCTACCTATGCCGCACTTTTTTGAGGCATAATTTAAAAAAAATTGAATAAGTATAGTTTTTACACTGATTTCTGTTTTAAGTTTGCCATTTTGTTCCGTCATATTGAATTCGTGCCAGTTTATCCATATATCATATTTAATTCTTGTGTAAAAATTGAAGGTAGAAAATTGAGTAAGTTTTTTTACGTTGGTTTTTAAAAAAAAAATATATTTAAATTTAATTGAGTTCTTACGACAATTTTATTTTACCAAGTTTATGTCTATATCACACTAAATGCTTGCACACATTTTGAAATCAATCTAATAAGTAGTTTTACAGACTGATTTTTTAAATATTTTAATAGGTTGTTGTACCAGTTGATTTCTACGTAATACCTGATTTTTGTGCAAATTTTGAGGTAAATCGGATAACTATTTCGTTACTTCGAAATTAATTCAAATTCAACGCAACGCATTTATATAGAAATGAAAAGAAATGCTCGAAATGTATAGGCGCCACTGGAAATAGCTAGAACCTAATAATTTCCTTAACATCTTCATATATCTTAATTTTTGACCAAAATTTCAAGTCAATCGAATAGGTAATTTTTTAGCTAAATATTTCGGGAGGTGTTTATCAAAAGAAAAATTATGCCTGGGCAAGAGTCCTAACCCATTTTCATACAAAAAAAAATGTTGATATTCTAAATCAGTAAAACTCTTAGTTGTTGTTAGTGTTGTCCTACCTGACAGGTAAATATGATACCTACGGACTCGGACCTAATAGGTAACAACAATTTATATTAGTGCGATTTTTGTTTACCTAAAAAGTAACTTTTCAAGCCTATATTTTGTTTTTCTATCGCCGTCTCTCCGACTACAAATAGCAGAACAACTTTAAGAATATAAAAAAATGGAAATCCAAATCTATATTGCAATTTTTAAAAAATAACCTAATTACTTTTTAGAACGCTGGTTTTCAATATAAGGCTGGAAATTGTTAAAATCTAATTTTCTACAGTTGTCATCAAGGACAGCAAGTAATGTACAATTTAAATATTTTGAAGTATCAAATAGTATCGAGTTGTTAAGTTAAAGTATCGGATATGTTGTATTTAATTATCCTAACACAGAAAATAAGATAGCAAAATATATTATACAGAGTTGTATTTATACTATTTTTATTAAACATGTCCAAAATTTTTGTGATTCACTAAAAAAAAAGAACTTCTTCATTTTCATAAATATGATTTAGCTAATTGTAGATCTATAATCACTGTGCCTACAATTTGTGTTTACCAAAAAAAGGTCCTTACCTTCATATAGTTTTTAAAAAATCGGCATTTTGTAAATCGATTACTCCGCAATGGCTTGACCATTTTGTATAACTTTTTGGGAAATATTCAGGATATTGCCGGAGTGGTTCCATGTCAATCATATTGAAGCAATATTAAAAATGGCGCAACGGCGCCATTTTGAATTGTTTAAATACATTTACATATTATTAGGAAAAAATTGTGTATGTTATATATGTGATAGACCTAGTGGCTGATTGTAAAATTTGGCTTTTGAAATAAAATGTGTTTAAATAGAACTAAAAAGGATGAAATAAAAATGTCTATAAAAAAATAAAACCGATTTCAAAAAAATGCACTAAAAAGTGAAAAATAATATTTTATTCCATCTGTAAAGCTAAGCTAATAAAGATAGTAAGAAATTATACTCGTGGTATTAAACATCAAAACACTAAATACCTAAATATATATTTGTAATTAAGTACTTAATTAAGAATAAGTTTGGTGACGACTTTACAGAAGGAATAAAATATTATTTTTCACTTTTTAGTGCATTCCGTTATTTCTTTTATATTTTTTTTTATTATATTTTGCAAAACGTAGAGTAATATTTTTTTGTCATAAAATGCATACTTTTATTTGAATAATGATAATATTTTTTGCATATTATTAAAGCATAGGCGTATCTCAAATCTTGGTGTGCAAAACCACTTAATATTTTTTTTATAACTGCATCGAATAATGATAAAATGAGTTTTTTCCATACACGCAATAGGTTAAATGGGTTTGCACCGTCACATCTACGCAATGTTTTACTTTGACGCCAACGCAGTGCGAGAGAGATGGAGCTAATTAGGGTGAAAATCCCATTAGTTTGCGAAAGAGATAAATTCCTATCCTTATTAGCTCGATTTGTGTCGCACTGCGTTAGAGTTAATAACGCATCGCAAAGTCCAGTCCATTAACCTATTATGTCTATGGTTTTTTTCCAATTCATATTACTGGTAGTGTAATATTCTATCTACAAGTACTCATAGCAACTTACAACACAAAATATTATTAAATTAGGAAAGCAAAATCTGCAACAAGAAAAAATGCAAACATATCTTAGAAATGCCTTTGGGGCAAACTAAAACTCCCCCGAATAAGTTTGTGACTGCAAACATAACTTACTACTTACCTAACCTTACAAAAAATACAGAATTTGCAACAACTCGTTCGAAAATAATGTCTCCCATTTCTATTTCAAGCTAAACTTACTCTAGAAAGAACACACTTTGCAATACCTATCATTGAAGTTTAACACGAGTGGTCATTCCTTATCGTAAGTAAAAATGTTATTTTTATCGCGAATGTTAATTTTTATGATTTTTATTATCTATATGATTGTTAGTTTCAGTGTTAACTCGCGCGAAAACTATATTTAAACTTTATATATTTTGAATATCAGTAGAAAACTGCATAAAGGCGTAAAAATAGACAGAGTTAAATTTAATATATAGACAGTGTGGATGCCAAAATAATTCTTTAAAAATACGGGCTTTCCTATGCTTAGAACTTAGTATTGGTCTTTTTGGAAAAAATAGCATTATCTATTCAATTAAACAATTAAACATTAAAAAAAACTAATACAATGCCAAAATATTAATTACAAATATTGGTTGTTGATCATTTTATTAGATTTTCAAAAATCGGTAACTTAACTTCTCTCATTATGAATGTTTCCTTTTATGAGGAATAAAGAATTATGAACCTATTTAGTTTCGCACATAGTCATTTAGAAACACATTTTTTTAGACAAAAGGGAGAATTCAGGAAATAATTTCCGGTTGAGTTCTATTACAGATTTGTTTTATAGTCCGCACACGATAAATGGTCATGAAGTAGCCGGGCTCATAACGATCGGGTGGTATGTTACCCTCAATAAAGCAAGTAAGTATTTTATTTTTATTAATGAATCATCTGAACTATGGCATTAGCGGTGTTATTAGAGTAACAATCTTTCTGTGAGGTGTTATTAGTAATTTTTAAAATGTTTAGACCGAGGGTTGAAAATTGTGAATCCAGCGATGGAATTGAAGAGATAAACGAGCAAAAAACAAAATGCCATTTACCGATGTGCTGCAAGAGAATTGTTTTACGAGTATATCAAGGTAAAATTTACATATATTTTTTTGTTTCTTAGATGTATCCGATAAAACAATCACTCTAATTCATTTGGCCAATCACATTAAATACGTAGTTTTAAAAATTTCTGAATCTCCAAATAAAAAATTATTATTTTGTTTAAATACACAAATTACAGTGATTTGAATAGAAGCTAAAAAAAAATTTAAAAACTGTATCTGCAGTATGAAGCGGTGAAACGGTTCTATCGATAAACTACTTAACAACGATTTTTACGCTGTAACAATATCAATAAGAAGCAACATTTTTCTTTTTCTAAAAATGAAAAAAAAATTAATTTGAAAAATTAAATTATTAGAAATAATGCCCATTCTTATATTTTATTAGTAATATTTATATAGTATAAAATAAATATGTGAAGGAACTAAAAATAGGAAAAATAAAAATATTAACAGATCGCTGTTCCATCCAATTTAGTTCTGGAATGTGCTCCAAAATATACCTAACCCATTTTTTTTAATACTTGGAAGTCAGCTGTTGGCCGGCGACTATTTTGATTATTTTTAGTTTTCTTCAATTGTATTCATACGGTGACGTCTTTTGCGACTCCTTACAGTGCCACTGACTATAGCACATCCGCCGATAATAACTCACATACTGATGCAAAACTTTTAACCGCATTCGCTAATATTTATACGAAGTAAAATCAAGAAACGTTCAGTAACCTTCAAATATTTGTCTGCAGGACTTTTAAAAGCGTCAGAGGGCATAGAAGCTACCATTAAGAGGATAGTGGAGTTAACCGGCATTCCAAGGTCTACTTTGCGTCGATTCCTTGACCAAGACAATTCACTGGAGAGGAAGAACAGATCTGAAAAAGGCACAATGAAAGTGTTTGGGACTGATGATGCTGAATTAATTCGCAGGGAAGTGTATGAGATGTATGAGCTTAAGCAGATCCGTCACTTGATTCTTTGCGAGAAAAGTTATTAGCAAATTGTCAATTCACTGCTAGTCGCGAAACGGTGTGCCGATTCCTGCATAAAATTGGATTTCGATTTTAAAAAAATGACAAGCGCATTTGCATTAGAGAGACCCAACGGCTAGTGGAAGGAATGGAGACAAAAATATTTAATTCAAATTCGTCAGTTCCGTGCAGAAAACCGAGACTTGGTTCGACACCCGTGACACTACAATTAAATGTTGGCAAGATTCTTCACCAAAGTGCATTTTAGATGTACCTGCTTCTCGAGGAAAGAGAATATCCATCTTACACTGTGGCTCGAGGGATGACTGGGTGCCGAACGCTTTACTACTTGCAGCAAAAAACATTAAGGACTGCTCGTTAGACTATCATCAGGACATGACAAGTGAGCTTTTTGTAAATTGTATGAAAAATTCTTTTCTTCCCAATATCCCGCCAGGCAGTGTAGTCGTTTATGATAATGCTAGTTATCACAGCACCTTAGCTGAAAAAGTACCAACCATAAGCAGCAAAAAAGAGATGCTGCAAGATCCTTAGCCAACATAACGTCTATTTTGAAGAAAAATTACAAAAAAACCACTAGTTGAGGTACTAAAAACTAAATCGTATGATAAAACAATGCGTAGACGAGGCTATAAAAGCATCCGGTAACATACCACTTAGATTGCCCCCCCTACCAATGCGATTTGAATCCTATGGAAATGATATAATCTGAATTGAAAAACAAAGTTAGACGAATAATGTAAACCCAAGAATGTCCGCTAATGTAAATGAAGTAATTAAAAATCAATGTGAATTAATACCAACGAGCAGTTGGAGAGCATGCGTAAATCATGTACTTAAAGTCGAAAATAACTATAAAAAATATTGGGAAAACGTAAAACCTTTAATTATATCAGTGGATGATAGTGATAGTACAGATTCAGAATATCGAGATTAGTTATTAACGTTCCCCTTCTTTTTATTTTCTTTAGTTTTTAAGATATCGGAATAACTTTTTTTTTTGGAATAAAATAATAGAAATTATATAGTACGGCTTACTACTTCTCCGCATATCAATAATTTATGTCAAAGTCAGCAATACGCAATAAATATCTGTAGGTACATATATAAATTGTTTCAATATTACCAATACCACCCTGGATCGGAATGATTTATTAACCAAAACAGATGCACAAGCAGGCATAAGATATAAAGCTATTAGTCATGACCATTTATCGTGTGTCGGACTATACCCAACCTAACCTACCATAAGAAACCCTTCCTTTTGAGTAGAAAAGTAAAATATAACACAATGTATATAATATGTAGCTACTAAATTACTGTATAAGTATACAACAATAAATAGAACCGTAGTTTACTCTCGACTTTACTAGGATAAAGGCAAGGACTTATAACGAACGAAGTTCGTAAAGGAATTTTAACGATGTTTCATTTAATAAGCCGCTTTTTTGTTTCTCCATATAGGATTTGATCCAATATTTATTGATACAAGTTAAAATCAACTGAGTAAGTAGATTAGTAAGAAGATAGTAAAAAAATTATTATGCCGCCATTTTGTTCAGGCATGTTCAATTCGTTACCAAAATTTTACCAGTTTATCACTATATCACATCTAATGTATGTGCAAAATTAAAGACCATTTGAATACCATTGATGATTTTTCGCAAATTAATGTTTCTAATAATGTATTTAGTAAATCTAGTTCATTAAAATCATATTCTGGTCATGAAATACAAATACAAGGTTGTACCAGTTTTAACTGTCAATTTAAAGGGGTGAAAGAGAACATAGACTTTTATATTTTATCTCATTTATCACGTGGTCAATCAGTTTTAGGTTTAGAGGAAATTATTAAATTAAACATTTTATCATAAGAAAACATTTTGAGTATATCTACTAACGAATCCCTTTCTCCAATTCTTAATATGTATTATAAAGTTTTTGGTGGGATTGGTAGTACGTCAAGTCCTTATCATCCTCAGTCTAACGGAATGGTTGAACGTCATATTTAAATAGTTAAAAATTTATTTTGAAAGTAGAAAGATAATAAAGATTTATTTTTGGCTATCCTTTACTACAACAATACGGCAGAAGACTCCTCCTCCAGCCAATTTATTGCTTAATGCTACCTTCCCAGCCAATTTATTGCTTAATAGAAGTATCAAAACTCAACTACCGGTTCATATGGAGGTGCTTTTATACAAACATGTTGATTTTGACGATGCTAGAAAGAAGTTACTTATAAGACAACAAGATCAAAAAAAGATGTATGACCGAAATTCTCAAAAATTGACGCCTGTAAACGTCCTATAAGATATTTTGTTTAAGCGAAATGAGACGAGCTATTGGGAAGGCGCAATCGTTATATCCCAAAATCTTACGATTGTGTTATAAAAGATCGCAATGGAAAAATACATAGAAGAAATCGTAGGCAGATACGAATTTATAAGCAAGATATAAATCAACAATACGCAAGTTCGTATTACAACCAATCTTGGTTCAATATACAGGGTGTTTCAAAACAAATGCGAAAAACTTAAGGGTAGAAATTTAAAAAAATGTTGTACACCAGAAAATTTGTCTTGATGCGTAAAAAATTTCACGAAAATATCTAGAATGATATCCCAAATATTTAAATAAAAAAAAATTCTGAAAAGTTTAACACCCTGTATCTCAAAAGTTATGAGGTTTAAGACATATGTTCATATGAAGTTTTTTTCTTAAAATGAATTCAAGAATCACCCCTTTAAGTTTTTCGCATTTGTTTTGAAACACCCTGTATATTATACAAACCCTTTTTGTTGTAGTGTCGAGTATCAAGAAGTAACTCATCCTAAGGTTGAATATGATGACTATGAAACCTCTAGATAATTTAAAACTTTGAAAAAAGAGAGCGTTTAGTATGTGGTACGTGTGAACCAGCATCTACCTCAACATGAACTTATCGGTGTACCTGCAGGAACCAGAGATAATATATTTAGATAGCACTGACAGATAATTTTAATAACTTGTCATTTTTAAAATAAAGTTCCAAATGCATTAAAAGCCCTGTATAAGTTATTACAACTACCCTATCTACTAGCGCATGTTCATACTATAGTAATACGGTATGTTATGCTATACGAGGAAAGAAACTATGCAACAAACGGACCATAACGATACTTAAAATGTCTACTGTCTGACCAATTACCGGTACCTTTTTTTTCGATAAACTTTTTTCTGCGTGCATAGAGAAATGAAAAATACCAATAACTGGACAATATATATCAGAAACTATCGATATTTATCGGTATATCGACAACTATCGATATCGATAGTTATCAATAATTATCGAAATATCGATTGTTTTCGATAACTATTGATATGTCGATAACTATGGACATATCGATACCTATATAAAATATATCGATAGATGATGTGCTATCGCCTATCAATAGGTAAAATCCAATACCGCCCATCCCTAGTCACAAGTAGTGCAATCCACATAATATATGGTTTTTATCGAAAATAATGATTTTCTTAATTTTTATCGGATACACTCCAATCTGATCATTATACAAAAACACACACTGCAATTTAGCCATTAGCTGAACAAGGAACGAGAGTAACAACAATTTAAAGTAAATGTGACAAGTTGATTCGGATTTCTTGATCTTATGATTTATTTTTCTTAATAATCCTCTCATTTCCGGTTTTCCTAAAATTTGAACAGTAGCATACACGGTAATTTATAAGAGAAATCAATACATCTAAGTAAAAAATTAAATAATTAAATACAATTTAATAATATATCCACATTAGGGAAAGTGAGTGTTATTTATAATATAAAATACAAAGCCAATAATACATATTAACATTTCAAACCCTGCTAATTCCATTGTATATGAGATGTGTTTATTTAACGTAAAACGAGATAAAGTTGAACTAGATTACCCATCCAAACATCGTTTAACCATTAGTTAATCAATAACAGTTGTATCCGAACTCACCTAAATTCATTATCATGATCATCCACCATCGATATTTGAATCCTATTAGTTGCTATGAGTAACACAAGTAAAATATTTAACAGGCTTGCAAAACACAACACTTATTTAAATGCGAACTTCCCACATACCACGTACGACATTTTCATTGTTGATAAGCCGATGATGCAAACACTACTGTATTAATTTATTATTAAGATATTAGGTACACGGTGTCTCTTATCTTATTTTAAAATAGGTATTGATATCGGGCAAATTTGTTTTGGAATTAATTATTTGGTGATCGACACCAGGTTGTTACCCGTCGAAGCGCTATAAAAAATCAAAACATTTACAAAACACCTTGGGAAATATGTGACTTTAATAAATGTCGTTTAAAAATTTAAATAATTAACGTAACGTGATTAAATTGTAATTTATTAAACCAGAAAATATAATAATTATGAGAATAACGTAATATTCGATGAATGACAATGAAGCACGGAATTTTAAATATTCAGTATGTCTTACCACACTGTTTTTTAACCAAGTAGATCCTATAAAAAGGGTATTTTTCTACGTTCACTTTCTGAATAGCATGTGATTCCAGTCTCAGAAGGTTTCTATTTCAGAAAACGGGCACATTGTTAACTGATAGATGTACAATATACAGAGCAATATAAGCGGAAATCCACTAAACATTAAAGACATATTTATTAGAAGTGGGTGCATATGGTGCTATATAATATGTAAAAAAATAAACAAATGTCCCTTTTTGTTTCATCAATAATTTGTTGCTATGGGCTATGTCAAGTAAAGACACCGGAACGGGCTTCTGGTAAACTATAAATGAATTTAAAAGTTGAAATGATGGTTTGATGTTAATCGAGATATAAACAATAAATAAAATTACAACCAAGAAAAAAAATAGAGGCAAACACATTACCCACAAAAAAATCCAATTAAAGATAGAAAAATCATGAAAACTCAGAATAAGAGTACAATTTGGCCACCGTGTCTGGCCGATCTACCTATTCATCATACCTTCAGTGCTGCTGCACCGTTCAACCCTTTACATACTTTAAATTATTTTAAACTAACCAGGCCGCTGGACCGTTCGCGAAAGTTCTCGAATTATGTCAGATATGTCCAGACTAGGGATGGGCATTTTATCGATATACCAATAGTTATCGATAGGTCAGCCACATATCTAATAACAATATGTAAATCAAAAATATCGATATATCGACAGTTACCGATAAGAGCAGATAGGTGAACTACAATGCCGATAGGTATCTGATGATATCGACCGGTAGCCGAGAACTTTGATAGTTATGGATAAACAAACTACATATCAACAAAGAATTTATCTATTTAAAAGTTAGGCCTTTTTTTGCTCTTCAACAATTTTGGCACAAATATATCGATAGGGATCGATCGATAATTTTCGACATATCTATACATAAAATATATCGATAGATGATGTGCTATCGCCTATTTATAGGTAAAATCTAATATCGCCTATTTATAGGTAAAATCTAATATCGCCCATCCCTAAACCAGACCGATGCAACATACCGCGCAAAACGTTTGCAAACGTTTACGAAGATTTCAGAAAATGCTGTTTGGGCCAATGAACATTTCCTTTCGTTTATGTAGTATCAAATCTAAATCAACGGGACCAGTGACAAACACAAAAGATAATAATAAAAGGTCATTTTCGTAAACAATAAACTCTCAATAATAAAAAAAATATATTACAAATACTTATGTTCCTTAGACTGAATTGGTTTCGATTTAGAAAACATATTTATTGTTTCTTTTTCAAAGATAAAATGGCCGATTTGACATTTTCCATGCTTTATCTCTGGACAGTTACATTTTGTCTAAACTTTTTTATTTTCTTCACATTATTAGAGTTTACTTATTTTTGTTTCGATTTCAAAAAGAATATATTTCGGCTTTGCTATAATTTTTTTGTTAGTATTTATTTTATTGTATTATATATAATAAGTGATAGGATTATTATTGATGATATTTGTGAGTGAAATCCAGCTGCAGATTCAACAAGCCATACCAACCAAATAAAAAAGTTTTATGTTTTGAATAACCAGGTTTATAGAGTCTGAGAAAACAACTACTTACCAACTGAAATATGCGTTTAATAATGTGGTAAGAGTTTAATGGAAGAAAACTCTGAAATTCCATGAATTTGTAGAAAGAGAGGTAAAAAATTTGAAACATTTGATTTGGGCACAACTGCTCTGGCACTTGCTTTGAATAAAGATAAAAAAGTGGACATTAGAAATTGCCGAAAATCTTCACATTTCAACTGTTTCATTGGCCCACAATCTTCTGGAACTACAATTCGAAGGTATTTAAAAAGAGAGAAATATCACCAATATAAGGTATCTCTTGTCCAAGAGCTTTTGAAAGACGATTATGCGTTTGCAATTTTGTGAGGAAATGATGGGACGGTGTGACGAAAATAATGGTTTTAAACGATGTTAGTAGTAGTGGGACATGAAAACAATTACACCGAATTATCGTTTACCGTAACGCGTATACTGACGACTCTCATTATAAGTTACCATAAGGAGTTTTTTGACATTTTGATGTCAATAAAATATTATTAGGAAATGGAAAATAATACTAATATATATATATATATATATATATATATATATATATATATATATATATATATATATATATATATATATATATATATATATATATATATATATATATATATATATATAATATAATAAATAAATGGGGGCGTGTTCGGAAAAACGCTTGGACCCGTCGATTGGTATTTTTAGTTGCTCATTTTCTCCAATAAAAACTTTTTATACAGGGTGTGTCCTGTAACAG